>CM036534.1:21907019-22497019 GCA_020745685.1 Tautogolabrus adspersus
CCTCAGCCTTAATGTGAAAATCATTTAACATCAAATGTTTTCATTTAAACAAGGGTTCAGAGAATCGATATTGCATCATCAAAGACTAAAAGCCCTTTGCATTTAAACTAATAAGTACTACTACTGGTCTTCTTCTCCCTTTTATTCCTCTTTGAGGGTGCATACTGTCCTGATGTCTCAATAGTAATTATGGTTGCAAAATGTGTGACATTTTCAAACCAACCTTTGTCTGGACTGATGTCACTTTCCTGCTATCCTCCTGAAGCTCGTTACAGCTACAAGTACAAAATCTTCACTACAAAGGAAACCTGCAAACTTTACAGCTACTTCAACGTCATGTTTTTGTTCAATTTTAGAATTCAGGTACAATAATTATATGTTTCTCTAATGATGTAACACATGAATATCACCAGGTGATATTGTTGGGGCTTAGAAAAGGTGCTGACATGGTAAATCCATCAGCTGGTGCTTTTTCTTGATAACTGTGGGATACTGTATCTCTTCAGGTACAGAAGGAAAAAGTGATCAAAGTAGAGTTTGTTTCTCATTCAGAATACGAATTAAAGGATGACAGAAAACATGAACTGTTGTGAGCAAATAGAAACGATTGCTAATATCAAACTTCTGTCAGGATACTGCACATATTTGTTAAGCTCTGATGTTTTTACATCTGGTCCACCAACATCTTTCCCAGCATGTCAACAAACTGGGCAATTATCTCTTAGATAATGTTCACTAACCAGAATAGGAGAGAACCAGCAGGCTTCAGATATTTCCCCCTCTCTCCTCTCTTTCAGATACTGAGCAACACATCTTTTTCTTGGATACTCCTCAAAGTCATTAATATGATAAAGTCCTATTGGCTCGTGTGTACAGAGCAGCAGCACACATAAAATAAGAAAATGTCTTCGTACAGTGAGGCCAGTAAATAAAAAGGAGTATAGAATTACTTCAGTGAGACAGACAAAACAGCAGTGGCATCATCAGCACTGCAGAGCAAACAGTCTTCTGTTAGTGCTGAACTCGCTGATATATAAATACTCTTGTACAGCTGAAAGATCACCACAAAGCTCTGGATTTATGGCAAATTGAATCAGTCAGCAAAAAGGGAAGACGCCACACACTAAACAAAACCATCAGATATTTTACAGTTAACATTAGAGCAAGTGCACCCACCCATTTTAACACTTGTCTACAGATTCTGCACTGTGACTGCACACACAGTAATGACACCAATACGGCTGTGAGGCCAGCAGAAATCTGGCTATGTGTAGTCATTTACAATGCTAGGCAATCAAAGCTAGAGGCTAACTATGATACAAAACAAGGTTGAAGCCATGACACAAGACAACCCTTTAAATATGGACATTCCTGCTAAGAAGCTACACGTTCTTTAATGTGTATGTCTCATAACCACATTAGTTATTCTAAGACATCATTTTGTTCATAAAAGTCAGCGGTGATATTTTATGATGAGCACATGACTTCTTGAGCTACGGCCAAAAGTGTTTTTGTGAGGTCCAACTGACCTTTAACCATCAAATTCTCACGACTGAATCTTTTTAATAACAGTTTTATTAATCAATTCTTGTTAACATTTAAAAGTTATTTTTACAGTTTGAAATTAGCTCATTGTCGCTATAACAATGGACTAAGACTTTTGATGCGAGCCTTATGTTCTTGTCAATATGTTAGACTTTGTGCAGAAGACAAATTGTGGTCAGTACCAAAAAATGTATTAGTTTTCACTTTTTCAGCAAACAAGCTGCAAATACAAACTTTTTTCAGCTTCTCAAAATTAAATGTGTTGAGTTTCTGTTTGATTTTGATGTAATTTGAATCAGGTTTTTTTCTGAACAACAAAATGGACATTTAAAGATTTGTCATTTTTCTATTTTTTTAATCTTTTATAGATCAAATTGTTCACAAATAAACTGCAAAAATGATCATCAGATTAATTAATGTTTAATCAATCTCTACATGTTAGCATAATCATACAGAGGAGTCAATAAATGAACCCTAGAAAACAATAAAACATATTTAATATATTTAACTAGAGACACTATCTTATAAACTTTAATGTCGTCTTTTTATTGTTATTTTAACATACTTGATTATCATCATTGTCAGATGATATCCAAAATAGTTTCAATGTATTCATTTTAGCTTTAAAGTTCTTATTTATTAGCAGTTTACATTTGTGATTATAATCGACTTTATAGAGAATAACCTTATCAGGATTAAAACATCAACAAAAGCTGATGTCCATGTTTTCCCCCAAATCCTCTGATGTCTTGATTGGCCTCATCCCTCTCTCTCTCTCTCTCTCTCTCCTCCTCAGCAGTGGTGGGCGGGAGAAAAGGAGGAGTAATTTTTCCCCTCATTAACTTCCTGATTGGTTTTGGACTCCACTTTTTGCTCGTCTGCAGTTTGTCACCAATTCCAAACTGGCAGCCCAATCATTAATACTAATGTTTGTGTAGCTAAGTGCACCATGCTCTTTTGCTTTTTTTTTTTTATCCCTCAGTGGTCTACTTGTACAGCAATAACATCATGTGGGTGGGGGGAAAGCAGCTGTGAATTAGCCTGTTCATTGTTAATTCTCGGCCTGTTCATCAGCAGGAAATCTATGATGTAATTAAAGGCTGAGAGCAACTGGACGTGTTAGTTTCACTGGAGATGTTAAATCATGACGTGCTGCCGTACACGTGTTCTCTGCTGCGTCTGACCGTCCTCTGCTCTCCTGTTTAATACAGATTAATGTTGCTGAAACACCACCGAGCCTTGTTATCAATTAGCCTCAGAGCACCTGAAAATGACAAAACGCATGCAGGTGATTACAAGTTAACATAAACAGTTAGCTAATTAATTGAATTGCGAGTTACATACTCTTCATGTTATCGTCTATAAAGACGTTTTCTGTGTTGATGTCAGCAACACTGTAAAAAGAGTTCTCTGACCCTGAAAATGGCCTCTTCAGTCCAACAGTCCAAAAATATTTAATTTATAATCATTTAATTTTGCTGATCTTGTTATCTTGTCTGCTGTGTCCTCCATTGTTACTTTCACTTATTCCATCTTCTTTCTGTTTGTTATTTAATATTCAGTGTAGTTATTTTGTGACATTGTTCTGTGTTTCCTTTTGTTTAAAATCCAACCTGCAACTTGAGAAGCCAGTTTCTGTTGAGATGTCGAAGAGTGGGGTGTTAGATGCTCTTACATGCAGATATCCGTTTGAAGACATGTCTGAAAGCTAAATCGTGGGTCATAAATGGGAGTAGAATTAGTTACGCTGTGAAGCATACATTTACAGATACTGTATGTCGCTGTTATAACTGCACTCTACATCCCTTGGTGTGAACCATGAAAATATGAGCTCTTATGTAAGACCTAGTCTATTTAAGGTTCAAGCTGTAGGCATAAAAAGTTTGCAACAAGGGCGACTTTACCTGTATGCCATTTTGAATGAGAGTTTATTCTCCTGAATGAACTTTTGCCCTTTTCCCAGTCACTCAGCACTCTATATAAGATTTCTAACTATTAAACAGTCTTTGTGTGGACTAACAAAAGGAAGCTTTTTTAACCTCCTACTTGTCCCGCTGAAGGAGAGGAGGGAGGGAGCGAATGGAGGTGCAATCATTTCTGCTGCTGCCAAACAGGAGAACAAAAGCCCAGATGTTAGAGGAGATGGTAATTCAGTCTGATCCAGTGAGGATAAGCTTTCTCTGTGGGTTTCATACTCTGCACTTATCTACCATACACAAGGGTCATAGGGGTAGATAACACTTAAGTAAACACACACACGCATAGACGCACACACAGCTCTGCATTAAACTGCAGGGGTGTGAGTGAGTTCTTGAAGTCTGGAAGTACACTAATACAAACTAAACTGCAAATATAGAAACTTGCATATTTGATACATTTCTATCAATTCAATCGATGTTGTAATTTATGTTTGGGCTTTTTAGTGTACTTAAAATCAATTACAACAATATTACACTGAACACAAATAATATTATAAGCTCATAGAAGAAGAATACATTAATGAAGATTTAGCCATTATCGCCAAATTTGGTGTTTCACAAAGACATTGAAATGTTTTGTTCTGAGCAACTGTCACTAATTTACAGTGATATGAAATAGAAAAATGTGGTCATCCAAATTTTCAAAACTTCAACGGGCAAATGTTTAGTGCTTCTGCTTAGTCATGATGAAAATGACAGATAATCCAGGGGCTATCAGTCTGCAGACCCCATAAACTGTTCAAACAAGGATAAATCACAACCTAAAAGTGTGAAGTGTAGTTTTTGTCAATGTGTTTGTCTGTACATTGAGAGTAATGCAGCGCCTGAGTCAAATTCCTGTATGTGCCAAAATACTCGTCCAATAAAACGTATTCTGATTCTGAATTATGGGTTAATCTTCCCTTTGTTTACGTTCATGGTTTCCGCATGGACACTGAGGACTTTTTACACTCTTAGGGATGTATAGGGGTGAGGGCTCATGAGCTGGGCTTAGCTTGTTGGTACAAATTTCTACAAATATTGATGCGACCTCCAACAAAAACAAAAATGTATCAGACAGTTAGTTCCAATTTTATGGTGAAAGTTTGACGAAGGCCCCTTTCTCGTTTCAACATGACACAAGTTTTCCATATCTTAATGAACACATCATCTCTTCTTGACAAATGCAATAAACTAGTTTAAGAGAAAGTAAATCACTTTTAAACAGTTATGGAGGTTTTAAAGGATTTTGCCGTTTTCATACAGTTTTTCTTCTATTAAAGACACTTTTTACAATAAGAAGAAAATGTTGACTTTTGACAGAGTCTCATGGTCTTCCTCACCCAAAATAATTTAATAGTGACATTAATCAATGCCCAAAAGAAGTTACCAGAAAACAATATGCTGTCTAAATTTGTCAGTGCTGCCCGGGGACAAGAGAACTTAGTGGAGGCCATCATCAAGGGAACAAAAATTCAATCTTCAGGATGTTGAGTTGCCTGTCACATGACAAGGTTGGCCTGGGATTAAATGGCCGCTATTAAAATGATACGAGCTGTGTCTAAAACAATCGTCCCTGGACAGTTTGAGAAGGTCTCGTAGGTGTCCAGCTGAGGACGTCCCCTCGTAGAGATGGACGCTCCCCTCTCTACAAATGACATGGACGTCTGGCTCTTCATCAGCCAGCAGCAGGAATTAATGATCCAGAAAACTCAGTCAAAGAGCAGACAGGCAGGCAGGCAGGCTTTAAATACTGAGCAGTGAACAGTGAAGGCTCAGGGCACTCAACTGATGTGCAAACTACAGACCTTCACCCTCAGTTTCAAAACAATGCTCTTATCTGACCTTCTTGAATGACACCTAATTCAGCAAATCTTTATGAAGTATTCCATGTCTAGAAAAACAATATATACAGTTATAAAAAGGTGAGATATCAAATGATGTTTCCTCTAAGTGAGCGGAAAATGTGTTTGCTGACATGAAGAGTCCTTAGGTTTCTCATTAGATGGAGGCGCTGTTGTGCTTTTTTATACACAGAATCTGTCAATCTCTGTTCCCAGATATTTAAAAGACTGAACCTCCTCTACAAGCTGACCCTGGATTGTAAACTGCAATTACTACAATGTGCAAAGATATGATGACATCATTGAGCCTTTCAGGGCGAAGCCCGACCCTTGTAGGGGCAGACCAGGCTGGTGGTGTCACTTTTTATGCTGTTAAGTAAATAAACCTTGTGATTTGCCGGTTTGACTAAAAAGATTCCTCAAATAAAGACAACAAGTGACCAGCGGAGGTGGGCAGTGTGACTAGTATCAATGTCGGCTGAGAGCTCTACTACTGTACCAGTAGCTAGCAGGAGCACAAACACCACATAGTAAAAGACAGATGGTACTAAAAGAGCTGCACATAAACTGTACGTTGTGGACTTTGCTTCACACAATGGAAATCGACATGCAGAAAGAACCTTTTATACCTCAGAGAGACCCAAAAAATAGACTACGTCTTATTTACCAGCACTGCTTATATTCCAGATTTTATGGTAAGGATTTTAATGTAAAGGATCTGATAACTTCTGAAAACTGTTTTGGCTTCTGAAATATTTGCAGTGCTGGTTAAGCAACACTGGATTGTGACTACAGATCTTATTGTTAGCCCGATAGCAAAGCTGAAGCTACTTATTTCAAGCCACATCAAACACTTGTAAAAAATAGGAATAAAAGAGACAAACAATAACCACTGTATAGTATTTACAAAACCACTTTACACTGTATTGTCCGTGCAGTTAAATCTTCCACATATTGCTCATTCTCACCCACCCAATGAAGAGCTGTTTAAACAATTGTTTAAAGGGATGCAGTCTCTTATGCAGCCATTACAGGGGTCAGAAACACTTAAATGCTCATTATTGGTTTCTTATGGAGCTGAGGAGTGTGGAGGCCAAACACAGGGTGACAGAAGGCATCAGTGCTTGGGGTCAAAGGCTAATTAAGCAGAGAGGAACCTTTGCTCCTGCATTGTTAACCAATCTGTCCCCGATAAAGATGACTGCCGGAGAGGCGTGACACAGCCCTCGTCCCTATGCTGAATCTCTATTTCGGCTACTGTGCCCCATCAACTCACAAAATGGCCTGTCAGTCTATCACCCGGCTTTCTGACGCCATCCGTCGAAAAGTTATGGATATGCAATAATGAGCCGAGGCGGGCCGATCAATATTTGCTGGACTTTTCTATCACTACATTTTAAACATGAGATTCATTGAGAGTCGACAGGGTAAGAAAAATGCCGAAGTAAAGGACACAGGAAGAGTGAAATATATTGCTATGGAGAGGAGGACGCCTCTCGTGGGTGCTAAAGCTGCCATATATGTTTATCCAAGTCGTTCAACTGTTTCAGAGAGCTGCCAAGGCAACATCATTTATCAATCAAGCTGCCGCTGCTGCAAAAAAAAAAACAACACAATGAAAGCGACTGGAGGAGCATGATTAGGTAGGGGGGCAGGGTAACTAACACAGTTTGTTTCATATAGAGATATAAGTAATGGTGCCCGTGTGCCATAAAAATGTATCTTCTCTGTCTTTTATGCACTGCTCTACTCTTCCAGCTCAGGTAATGAACCAAGTATTACACAGAAGTGGACACTTAGTAGGATGACTGGAAGGAAGCCATTAAAGTATTTAGGTCAACCTTTGCTTTTAACAGACACAGTATGAAATACTTCACCATTTACATTTAACCCCTTACATACTAAACAAAATGGATCGTCGACTTCACCTCTGTGTAAAAAGTTTTAAATTTAAACTTCTGGGGTACAATGTTTTGGGTTACGATTAAGAGGGATTCAGGCCTTTTTATTTGTGGCCTCCCCTCAAAGGAATTTAAACTCTGTGACAAAATGCAGTTATTGGCCAGAACATTTATTTTGACTAGCAGGATAAAGGATAAGCCACCAACTGTCACATGTTGGAATAAGGAGAGTTTCAGGTTCCTCCCTCATGAGAGAATCAGTGCAGTGTTGAGGGGTCATGAGTGGTATTTTACTGAAACGTGGTCCCCGTCACTTGGTTATCCACCTGGGGAGTTGACTCCAAACAATGACACTCAAATCAAGAGACAACTCACAAGAGTCTTCCTACTTTAAATACTGCTGCTGTGTAATAATCATTTAAGTTAGCTTTAGTCTTTGTATTATTGGCTGATACTCTACGATGCAGTCAAATTGATGTACTATTATATACAGCATGATGAATGATTATGATGTTTATATGACGGACAATATGGAGGAAAGTCTACAGAAATGTAAAAATAAAGGGCGGCAATTCTCTGTTTTGGATGTTAGGATTGAATATTTAAATATATTGTTGTTTTTTCTGTATTTGTATTTTTCTGTTTTCTTCTTAATCCGCTATGAAAAATGATGGAAATTGAGTCACTTTCCTCTTTGTGAAAAATCAATAAAACTGTTTGTAGGAGTGTGCGATATTTCAAAGTTGATTTGAGACTGATCAGAAAATCCAAACTTATTTCCCCATTTACTTTTTTAAATGAACAAATACTGCACTCACAAGTCTATTTAAAAACATGTATTTGTCTTCAGCAATAACCTGTTGCTCATTACATGAAATAGTTAAATATTTGCCATTTAATAGTATGCACACTGTTAACAAACATTTCTTTAATAATAACAACCAAGGGTCTGGACCTCGCTGACATCATTTCCTCGCTCTGTTTCATAAAGCCGCCCGGGGGCTGATTTCGCCATGTGACTGTCAGCATCTTCAGGTCTTTATACAGTTTCAAACAACCTTTTGTACTAGTGTGTGCAGGTCTTAATTCAGTCAACTAGACGATCAACCAGTGTGAAGCCTTAGAGTCAAAACCCAGGCCTGTAAAGTCATTCTTGCTGGTGTTTTTTTCATTCTGCATTGTAACAATGTTAAAGCAACCTAAACTAGCATTAATGGTATCTGCAGCAGCGTGTGTCATATCTTGATTACAGTATCTCAACAGTAAGAAGTCATTGTTTAAAGATCTAAACTAGCAGAATAAAAATATACATTTTTCTAACAAACGTCTTCTTATCTTTATTTAACTGTCTTCAAATAAACCTTTCTTCCATCTGAAGATACTGCATGTAAAAAAGGGATAGACTGAAAATAGAGTGAAGTACCTCACATCCTTCACTTAAAGCTGGACAGTGTGAGAGTGTGCAAGTGTGTAAGTGAGGGAGGGAAAAAGAGAGTGAGGCGAAGAGGACATAAACTACACCGCCCAGGCCATTTAATGTCCCCTCAGCCCCAGGCCTGTGTTAATGGTGGTGTTGTACAACACATTACAACGGTGCTTGTGCTCCGAGCAGACAATTACACCGGTATTTAGCCCATCCACAGCCCCGCAGGCTATCAGGGCACTTAGCAGGACAGCAGGGTGGGGAACACAATCTGACAGGCCACACAGGACTTTTACACTGTAACCAAGAGGCAAGAGAGACACTCAATCAGCCTCACACACAACACGGCCCTGAGGGGTCTCCTGGGCCCCTGCAGGGTCCATTTCTCTCTCTACTGTTGGCTCTTATTCACAGATTGAATCAAGCCATTACCTCAACCAAAAAAAGTTATTTTATCTGAACATTTGTAAGGATACCATCTTGGGTTCATAAGGTAGCAAGAAAGTTGTAAACGGCAGCAACTTTGTGTGTGTGTGTGTGTGGTGTTTACTCATATTTAGTTTTAAAAAAAAAAGGGAAATGAAGTTCTAAAACTCTGAGAATGAGTGATTTGGTTTATCATTGTCTCATTTCAGCTTTTTTTTAATCCAGAAAGGAACAAAAAGTCAAGCCAATTACAGACTTGTATTATTTGTATAAAGTTCCATACCAGGAGGAACTTAAAACATGAATGCATGGAGACAAAATAAAAGGCCTTTGATGAAATAATCACACTGTATACTGGGAGTTGCATGTGGTCTCTTTAAGTTGTCATCTGCAAAATAAACTTTTGATGACCAATTAATCTGCATACTGCAACACAACATATCCTGCTATCTATTTTCATTAAAGGCCTCGTGAACAATCCACGTGACCACAGGTTTGGGTGAAAATCTGCCTTACTGTGGTTGGAAAGTAGATTTTTATGAACAACTAAAATAAATGTAATGGATGTTTTAACAGCACTCACACATTAATGTAAAGCCAGTCCTGACTAAAAATGGAAATCATTAAAATGAAATGCATGACACATACATAGATGCCGGAAAAACCTCTATTTGGCAGAGGTTAAACTACAAACAGTATTACTTGTGACTATGAAGTTGAATACCACAATCCAAAGCAACAGCCCTTTTTGTGCCTCAGCCTTCTCTCAGTAAAACACAGCGGCTTGTGTCTAGAAATGAGTGATGTTCTCAGCATATCAGTGACCAAGGAAATGAACTCTTGCTGCTACATGACATGAAACAGCACTTCTTCTAAAAAGGTCACCTCTTGGATTGAAGTACCGATTTGTTTCATGCTGAATAAATCCAAAAGAGTGAGAGGCCTCTCTGACAACTCCAGAATGAGTGTGGTCACGAGTGTGTGTGTGTGTGTGTGTGTGTGTGTGTGTGTGGGTGTGTCAGTACAGTATGTGGATTGTGTGTGTTTGAAGGGACTTCCCTAACTGCTTGTGTGTGTGTGTGTGTGTGTGTGTGTGTGTGTGTGTGTGTGTGTGTGTGTGTGTGTGTGTGTGTGCGTGTGTGAGTGTGTGAGAGTGTGTGGGTGTGTGAGGTAATCTGATCTGAAAGCAGGTAAAGCCCATTTTACACACGAAACAAAGAAACTTACAGAAGGCAATCTCTCTGTTGTTTTTATACTTTTTTTCCTGAGGGGGTGGGGAAAATGAAACCGCAGACTTTATAAGCAGTAAGTCACTTTGGTGTACAGTACAGTATAGATTGAAGCAAGAAAATCAATAGATATCATCTAGAAAGATAGTAATGGATTTCTAACTTAATGGGCTCACACAGGTCTATCGATTAGCAGGATTAACATCTGCAATACCTCAACAATCTAATTTGCATTTAAATTACTGTACGCTCTGCGCTGACACCAATATAACAAAATAGACAAATGTATAGCCAGCACAGCGTCGCTCGATTTTGGGGTCTGACTTTTGTATGAATCTTGTTTAAAAATAAAAGTATTACGTATGTGAAAGGAAAAGTTGCTGTGCGGGCAGCTTGCAAACTTTGAGCAGGTCTGAAATTTGAAAAGTCTAGACAAGGACAAAAAATAAAGAAGAGAGAACATAAAGTCAGACAGACTTGGATTGAAGCTGTCTCCTATAAGACTGAAACAGTCATAACTCTTTTTGGGCAGCTCATCTGAGCCTCCTGGGGTAGATCTTAGTTTAGAAACAGTGTGTGTGTATATGTGAACGAGAAGGAGAAGGCGGAGGGGAGGTGGCAGTGTGAGGTGAGATGTTGGGAGGGCAGCGAGGTGGGGTGGGAGTTTGATGGACTGCGCTGTCACCTCCCGCTCTGCGATTTACAGCGGCGGTGCTGCTGACGAGCGCGGGGCAGTAAACAGGCCAACCGGGGGCGTATTTCACAGAGAGCTGGCTTTTATGAAGAACACCAGGACGGCTCTACCCACAGCTCCGCCCGGCCCGCCGTGACGGATGGAGAAAGACGCATGACAAGCTTCATCATTGTTTGTAAATCTTAACTGTTCCCGCTCACTAACTCCAGAAGGCAATTTTGCGGAGACAGCGGGGCCTGTGGAGGGGGGGAGGGCGGAGAGGGGTGGGGGGAGTTAGAGGAGGTGAGTAGGGGAGGGGGGAAGGACAGCGTGGCACTCCTGAAGGTTATTTGGATCTCTGTATTTGGCCAACTGATTAGTCCTATCCTGGGAGGGAGATAAATCTGACGGAGCGCTGCTTGGCAGCCAGGTAGGAGGGGAGGGCAGGTAGACTCAAAGATCAAAGCTATTTCCTCTTCATGGAAGACACGGAGGTATACAACATTTTGGATCAAAGAGCAAAAATGTTAACTATTCAATTCAAAAGTTATTGCTGGAATCTGATTTTAAATTCAATCCTCAACCAGGACAAAGGACGGAAATGTATCTGATGATGATTATTTTAAGCTGTCTGGTTGATGTTGGAAATTATACTACAACCTTTCATTCAAATCTGCCAAATACTTTCAAATTATAAGTTGTTCTTTATTAAAAAGTAGGAATTAGAAGTGTTAAAATGTATAGGTAACACCTACCAACAGTTTAAAATAGGTATTATTATTATTATATTAAAATTATGGCAAAACCTTAAAAAAAAAAAAGATTTAACTGGTAATTATTTTTTTGTAATTGTGTGACAAAAATAAACAAAGGTGAAGCTTCTGTAATGTTAATGTTTACATTGAATTTTGTAGCTCCTTGAAAGTAAAATGATTATTTATAGGGCAAAACAATTAGTTATTTCAAGACATCATAAGAGGTGCTGGGAAGTTTTTATCAATCTATTCGTATTGTCTTTATGTACTTTCGGGGTGGGGGGGGCAATTTTGTCACCTATACCTAATTACAGCTGTGGGCAGATGTTCACAATTTAGGAGGTAGAAGTAAAGAATATTTGGTATTTTTGGGATAAAAATGACACAACACTAATGTTCTGTTGCCTGAATATTACAAAAAAAGCTCCACGTCATTCTGGATGAAATCAGCTTAACACAATGTGATACACAGTAATCGTTAATAGTACCAAACCAACAAGTAAAAGAGCTTCAGTCGGATACTTCAGCTGCTACTATGGATAAAAAGTTCACTATTTGATGATCACAAGAACAACATGCTCATACCCCTGCAGAGTGATTTATACTCTGCTGATAAGATGTGAATTAGCCTTGGAACCACATCAAGGACACAGTGAAAGACTTACGCACACACAGTCTTGGAGACAAGGGAAAGGACAGACATCCAAATGTTTCACACACCATCTTAGACACTGAGGCTCTTACAGAAAGCCTCCTCTGCAGTAACAGGGTTCATCTTCAGCCTCGTGTGTAGATACGACACATTCCCACGCACCGGATTTGGTAGTGGTCAATGACAAGAGGGCGGCAAATGTTTAGACTGACCTTTGATAACACAATGCTGAGTCAACCTCTAACAAGCTGTTCATCTGGGCTCTCTCTCAGATACTGAGAGCAAATGATTGTAGAACAATATTATCCTGTAGCACTCCCTACTTCTGATCCCTCATTAGACACTGAAGAGCAAGAAGAGCAATCACAACAAACTAAGATGTAATGTAGTACAAGTAAAGCAGACTTGTATAAAAATACATCTTTTCTCACTGCAAAGTTGATTTGATCTATTTGATTCTACTGCGTTCATAAGAAAGGACAGATTAACCCCTGATGCTACAATCTGTTTCCATGAATACAAAATGAGATATGGTAGTCACATCATTTTACGAAGTCCAAACAAGTTCAGCCAAAAAAGGCAACGTTTATTATAGTTTGAATTCAAAACACATTATTAAAAATGTATGCTGGTGTCAAATTAGTAGTTGTGAGATATATATAAACAAAGAGGCGTGAGTCCTCTCAGAGACTTCAGAAGCCCAGACACTTTTTTTCTCTAAATGTCCTTTTGTAAAAAAAATTGCTGATGCTGAGAGGAATAGTTGCAAAAACAAATTATTCCCAAAAACTGGACAACAGATGCTTTTGCATTAAGTGTGGTTTCTACACATAAGAAAAGATCATTGAGAAGAATAAAATATATATTAAAAAGAAAAAGTGGAAGAGGGATAATGACTCCTTGATAAAGAAAATTACAACATAAAAATCCACAACCTGTGTCGAGGTGTTTCAATGAGATCCCCCCCAAAAAGTCGGAATAAAAGTAAAAAAAACTTGAGATCCTGTAGGGTTGTTTTTTTTCTGCTGTTGGGTGTCTTAAGTTGACAAAATGATGGACCACCGGCTGAGATTGTTGTTCTCTTGTAATGGAGCGTGGGACCCTCACAGGAAATGTACAGGTGAAAGTCATAAACAAACGCAGGTACAAGGAGAGAAGGGGGTCTTTAAGGTTGTGATGCTGGTGGAGTCTGCCGTGTATTTCACTAAAAGAAGGATGTTGATGTAAAAGAAATGACGCTGGGATTAAGTATGCTCAGGAAACACACACTAAACGGTTTTACCTGCCAAAAGGTAACAACAGACAATCCAAAAGTCAAAGAATTTAATTGTGAATCAGAAGCTCCTTTTCTTTGAGCAAACAGACAAAGAGCCGAGTAGTAAGTGTAAGCAGCGATCTTCCGCCTGGATGCACAAACAGTAAAAAGAACGTCACGTCATACTGTTTTACCCACTGATATTTCTGCAACGTTCAACATTAGATAATGTCCTCTTTCTCCGATTTGCACAAATTTCATGCAAATGTCTAAAAGCAATAATGAGCATATAAAAATCATGCCATAGTTACAAATGACTACAAGAAATGTATCTGGAATCTCTGAGTGAAAAATGTTGGTGAGAAAGGACACAAGCTGCATTTGAAGCAGGCTTCTAAATGTACCAAAAACATGGAGAGTAAAGTACTTCAGTTAAAAGCATATTATTCTTCCTTAAGCCCTGTAAAACCTCTCTCTCTTCCTGTAAGTGTCCTCTTATCCTCTGCTCATCGACAGCTTACATGAATTGCTTTGAAAGCTCCACAAATACTTTACCGGTTAAGTCATTAACACAATTTAGCCTTATTCACAGGCAGAAATGGCAGAAAACCCAAGCAACCACCATTAGCAGTAGCCAGCTGAGATTCCCTTCTGAGATTGTTGGGTGCCAATAATGTAATGCTGCATGATCAGAGATTAGATCAATTTCATCTTTAACCAGGACCAAAACAAACAGAGATGCTCTGATGATGTTTGATAGTTCTCTTATGCCTTAACAATTCTTGACTTTTTCTGGGATTACTAAAATAACTAAAGTAGCTTGAGTACCCTAAAACAGCTCGGGGTTCAGTTACTTTACTCTGACATCTATTACACATTGTACCGATAATCCCACTTTCCATATGTCTCTATTTAATCCCACCACTTTAACGGATGTTCAGACTGATATCGTCACCTTTGGATTATTAAATTATCCATTTAGTAGTATTTAGTAGTAGTTCTATCAGGTAAGGTAAACTGTAAATGTTTGTTTATTTTTCTATGAATACTGAAAAAACTATACCATGTAAATTAACCCACCTATTACACAATCACCTTTTTCAAACATATATATTTCAGCATCATTTTCACTCCTCACCAATGCACTGTTGTCTCACTTGGGCTTGTACATAAACCATCAACTTTGCTTTGTTTTAAACTGTGTTAATCGAGAATACAGGGTGAAATGTGAGACCTGTACTGTCTTCAATTATACAATTATTGTTTTATTTATGTATTATTTGTGAAACCTCCCAAAAACAGACTGCGTCTTATATACCGGTGCGACCTATATTCTGGATTTTACGTTATGTTCACGTAGAGGCTTGTGATATCATGAGTTAACAAAAGGACTAATCACTCAGACACTCAGTTTATCAATGAAATCCGTGAAGTCCTTTAAGTAGACTGGCCTGTTTCCACAAAGGGCTTAACAAAAAATCTACAAAATTAGACAGTGGAGACCAAAGGGAGTCTGTCTGTGCCACTACTGGTCAACCTGAAGGGTTGGTACTTTGGGCAAAGTGTATATTAAAAGGTTGTATTGGGTTCTTACAGCATAAAAAAAAAATCAAAGATAAACTTTTTGGTGAACTTTCTGTCATCCTTTATACAGAAAAGATAACAGGGAGGAGAGAACAGCAATCAGGTTTGATGCTTTCCTTTTTATGACTCAATCAAGTTAGTTGTCACTGTTGAAAACATTAATATGGCTCAGCCTGAAACATGTAAACACAGTTCTGTGTTTGAGGGAAAGTCAAAAAGAAAGCACATTAAAAGTTATAAAAGCTTCTCTTTAGACTAATTTCATCTTATAAAGTTTACACTTATCTTGAGTGTACTCCTCCCTTAAATGTACTTAACCACACCGTTGATCAAATCTGGGTAAAACTTTATGGGGCCTGAGAAGAATGAGGGTTTGTGTGTGTGTGTGTGTGTGTGTGTGTGTGTGTGTGTGTGTGTGTGTGTGTGTGTGTGTGTGTGTGTGTGTGTGTGTGTGTGTGTGTGTGTGTGTGTGTGTGTGTGTGTGTGTGTGTGTGCGTGTGTCGGTTTTTGTGTGTGACTCACAAGCTGCCATGGTCTCAGGGCAGTTGTTGTTGTTGCTGTTATTGTTGTCCTCCAGACTGAAGAGGGGCGGCACACAGTTGGTGGAGCCCAGGCCCTGGGTCAGATAGGTTGCTGCTGGGTAGTAGGAGTGCATGCGGTACTGAGAGGAAACATTGTGGGATGAAAGGCGACCATCACCATGAGGCATCTGCTTTGTTTAAGAAAACACAAAAAAGCATATTTAACAAACATGTGAGAAAAAAAGTCTTAATTAATTGAATCTACAGAGAATGACCAAATCATCAGCTTCCTGGAAACCTCAGGTCCAGAAAGTGGGCACCACAAGACTTTTACACCCACTAAAAGACTGTGATCTTGTGAGGTATTTACGATTCAATGTTGGTTTCATTTACGGCTGGGACTAGAATACGGCAGCATGGAAGATTGTTTTGCTATTCAATCAATCGATTTGATTGATCATTAAAGTCATGATACCTTTACTTTTGATACAGAATGGTAATACAATACCAGTGTTTTATTTAAAAGTTGTATACATCATTGTAAGTAGTAGACTGGCTTTAATTCTAAAAACAGACAAAAGAACAGTGTGGTGTCAGCAGAGAGGGAAATGTTTTTTTTGTATTGTACTAGTATCACATTGTTACTTGGCATTGGCCAATACTCAAGTCTCAGTGCTGGAATCTGTATGGGGAAGGAAGAAATACCATCTAAACATCTCTACTGAACACATCAACCCAGGGTCATCGTCAGTGATTCAGTGAGTAAGACTCAGACTGATATTTCATATTAGTGTCATTTGATGCTTCCTTTTAAATGAGCATGTCAAGTATTATACAACTGTGAAACTTGCCTTAATCATTCAGTAAAACCCAATGTGACATATTCACACATATTGTTTTGTTTTGAGAAACAGTCACATATAACCAAGACAAGCAGCAAATCTTTGCATTTGTGAACCTGGAATAGAAAAAGATTGTTATTCAGTCAATGTGTAACTGTGGAATGTGCCACCAGTGCAATGAAGTGGTGCCGAGATCTTTGAGGGATCTGTGACCAGGGACGTATTAGCCTATGGGCTTTCAATGACTGCATTGTATTATATTATAATCTAGAGTACGCATCACACATACAAACAAATAGAACACTTGCATTTTGGAACATTGAACAGAAAAAGTAATATGATGCATTCATGTCCCCCTAAGCAAGAAATGAGGGACGGCTGCTACAATCTGATTGGCTAAGAAAGACTAAGAGGTCTCCCAGTTATTCACTAGGGTTAGCGCACTACATTAAATCTTATTAATCTGGGTTTTTTATTTCGTCAGGGATTAAGGCAAAAAGGGTTATAATAAACAGAAACACCCTCTTAAAGGTTCAACACGGCACTGAATATTACAGAAGTGAGAGTACAAAAGCAGCAGACTTTAGTCTTTAGAGAACCAAAGAAAAAAGTAAAGTTACATTGGAAAGATCACCGTTTAACTTAATATTTATTAAATTACCTTATTCTAAGTTTTGATGCATTAATGTTTCCAGCTGGAGCTAATCTGAATTGACTGATATTAATTGTTTTATTTCTTTATTTACATACTGCTGGATACCCTGTGGTTTCCCACAGCATATAAAGGTATTTAGCCAAACAATTTATTAATCGTATTTTATTAATCTGAGATGGAAAATCACTAATTAGAAGTTCAGACTGTACATTAAAATACCACATGAACAAAATACTACACTTGTGTTACAGGATTCAGATAAATGTCTGACAGTTTGCATGTGAAGTCACCATCCCCCATTCTCCTCCACATTTTACTGTCTGATCGACACTCACTAAATATCATTACAAATGTGAAATTAAAGGAGAACTATAATCCCCGTTTCATCTAGTTACTTCTTGGATAACTGTAGCTTCATGCGCAGATGTCTGGGTAGTTGGCTAGGCTGTCAATTTAGTGGAAGCTATTACAAAAAAAGAGGACTTTTTGACAGAAGTGAGGAGAGGAATATCAAACAGTATTTCCTAATACTGTATCTCCTGATAGAGACAGCTCCGTGCCCTTTCCTCTCCATGGCAGTCACCAATGCAGGTGGAGAGTTGTGGTTCTCTAAACTTTAATTTGTGCAAAACAAACTGCGTTCAACTAAGCAGTAAGACAGAGTGAGCAATCTTAAACTTGTGTCTATAGAGCATGGATTTCAAAGACATAATTGAGGAGTTTGCAGTGACATAGAGCAGTTGAAAGCTCTGCTGCTTTAAGGTAAGACAACAGCTGCTTTTATAAAGCGTCTGTGCTTGATGATGTCAGTTTTAATTGAAAAGACTGATTTTGTGTGCACACAGGTCGTTTTGAGAACATGACTTTATCTTTACTTTCATCTTTGCTTATTGTTGACATCAGATGATTTTCTTAAACAGGTGTTCACATTTGTGGTTAGATCACTGCTTTTATGTTTTTGTTGCTGGCTATAGAACCCGAGAGCCTCTTTATATAAATGATGGCTTTTGTTACTGTTAAAATACATGAATGGGAAAATGACTCCTTAAGAAAATAGATAGCGCCCTTTTCTGTGAGTAAGGATTTAGTGGTTTGATTTAGGTCTGGAATGGTTGTGTGTCTCTGTGCGTGTTTACCTGTTTTACGCAAAGGGGAGGGCTCGAAAAATAAATAAATATATATGCACTGGGGCCCACCAAAAGTATGTTGGGCTGCTGGCTGGAGTGAAACCCTTCAGGCTTCAAAAGGGCTTTGCCTCCTCCAGTGAGCTTTTCTAACCATCAGGCTACTTTTTGGACATTTTGTTCTGGAAAATAGAACAACTCAGAAATTCCTAAAGTGACTTCTTCATATGTTACTTAGTCTGGAAGCTACTATACACATTACTCAATCCAGACTCTATGTCAATACTAAACGTTTTTCTGATTAAATACAGTCTATTCTTCAACATTTTACAACCAAACCCCATGCTAACCTCTAGAATGACTTCAGTCTTTGTTTTCATTATCTATATGATATAATTCCTCCCTAAAGTTGCACAAACCTCCAAATCAAGCTTCAAATATGTACTGGAAACACTTTAAAAAACCCTATCTGAATGGAGGAAATATGAGAGACTAAATAATATATGACTGAGAACTAGTAGTATTTGAATTAATAGATCAGTTGTCTGTACTTAAAAATAGGCTGCAACATGCAGCGCTGGTTTTGTCCAGTCCTCTGAAAACTTTAAAACGAGCTGTCTACTCAGCAGCAAGGCCGCCTCACGGAGGGTTTTCAATTTCATTTTTATGGAATTTGATTTCTGTCAGCCTGTAATATGTCACCCGTATTGTCCACACCATCAATTCTCCGACAGCTTTATAAACTGTTATTTAAGCTACACTCAGCTCTTGTATTAGGCTGTGAAAAATACAATAGAGATTGGACTGGAGTCCTGTAGGGGAATAGACTTACGGTTTGTGGGACACAAACAGCTCCAAACAAAACTGTCTTTGTGAAAGCTTCTTACAAAAGGCAAGTTGTGCCGTGCTCAAAGAAAAGGTTCACATTCAGTCATTCTAGATTAAGACTGTGTGAATTACTTATTCTGTCAATGACATCATATTTCTCAGTGTATACTGCTGGGTTGAAGACAATTTTAGCCTTATTGAAAGATTGTGTTGTGTACTTGAGTTCTAAGAGGGGTTAATGCAGCATTGTAGAATAAAGAACAAAGATGACTTAATAACATTAAGAACATATATCTGCATACTCTGCCTCTAAATGGATTTTTTTATCACACTGGGTTTTACTAGGTAACCATGTTTACAATGATGGCAATTACTATCAGCTACACAAACTCCATTTAGTAGCATGAAAGATATGATTTCAGTAAGAATGACTTTTGCCAGATCTCATGTACTGTACCTTCTCTAAACTAAATTTGCTCTCTCCTGGGGGGGCTTCCTTACCTCCCTGAGAGAGCCTGTCTTCTTATCTGGCACCATCACCTGTCTGGAAGCTCTACACCACCATTGTATTATCATCATCCACCTGCATGACAGCCAAGCACCACTGAGTGCACAGGAGAGCAGAGGGTAAGGTAGATAAGTTTATGCTGATAAAGACCACAGTGTTGACTTGTGGGTTTTGATTAAGAGGGGGGGGAGCTCAAGATCAGTTTATTGTAAGAACGTGTTACATCAGTTCGAAATCATTTTTCACTGAACTGACGTAGTTGAAAATAACATCTGAATTTGTAACAATTAAACCGAGGTTGACTGAGGAAAATAAACCACTCTGCAATTATTGCTTACCAATAAATAATGTTTGCATGATGGTGTAATGGTGTCTAACATGCTTTTGGTGTAACTAACCAGAACTGACCAAAACAAACTCCAAGGAGAGGAAGAGAGCACACTGAGTCTGTTTGTGTGTGGGCAAAGCATTACCATTTATCCTGGTAAATGTTCTGTAAATCACAGCTACTGGCTAGTGGCTATGACTCAATTGTGGCTCAACTTTTCCAGTATTTTACACAAATAAACAACCGTGCGAAGAAATAAAATGTTGTGGTTGATAATTACAATTTAAATCATTCAGTATTCACTTTTCAAAGAGATATAATATACACTTCAACCAGATGTTAAAAAGGAGAAGAGAGGGCCACCTTCAGAAACATACTCAATAAAAATGAATGAGAAAAGGCCTTACAGCCTAAAACTGTGGCCGCAGTGATGAGTGCTTCAAATCATATTTGGAGACAAAATCCAAATTGTGTAACCCAAGGATAATAACTTCAGTTTGGGATGCTGAAATTGAAGTGTTGCCCATCAAATTGTGTAGGTTTAGGACAGGTAAAGGAGACAGGAGACACAAGAGAAAAGCAAGTGGATTTTTGATAGTTATTTGGTTTTCTTACAGTAAAAATGGGAAATAAAAAACTAAGATTAACTGCCTCTTTTATTTGTACGGACATATTCTGACACTTGTGATTATGACAGTAAATTTTGGGTAAAAAAAAAAAAGTGCAACTGGGTATTTGTGGGACTGATATTCATCTTCAAATAATCAGCTCTTCATGCAAATACAAAACAAGTGGTCCCTGAATTTAAAAAGCCGTAGCACGTAGCCCTCTCAACCTGACACCTTCACTGAAAATATCATAAATCACAAAGGAGGATGGCTAAATTATGCTAAAGAGTGCTAACTGATTAGCATTTATGTGCTCACTTTCTCCTTTGAGCGCTGAGGCATAGCGGTGTGTTCCTCTGCCGACAGACAATACCATTAACCTTTGCAATTCAGGCTCTTCTGTGCGCTGGCAGGTTAGTGGAGGCAGTGACCCCAAAAGTAGATGTTGCTATTGGAAGAACGTGGAGGAGGAGGAGGTAGGTGGAGATGAACAAATGCTCTTCATAGAAAAACAAACCACCTCATCTGAGATCTCAGAAGAGTTATAGATCTAATTTGCTTCACACACAAGCGCATCTCATTAGACACAATAGAGATACTTTAAAGCATAAATCAGCGTGAATATACAGATTGGTGAATGTGAGACCATGTCTGTCTGTCTGTGTGTGTGTGTGTGTGCGTGTGTGTGTGTGTCTGCGTGTTTGTTTGTGTGTGTGTGTGTGTGTGTGTGTGTGTGTGTGTGTGTGTGTGTGTGTTTTATATACATCCCTACTAGAAGCAATAAAGAAAAATCAACTTCTATGTCCACATTGTGGCCTTAACATGCTTCAAGATCACCAGCTTTCTACAACGTCATCACATTTAAGAGTTTAAGCATTACTAATGTTTTGGTACAGTTGCATTCTGTGAGTGCAGTTATTTACCGTGTCAAGACAAATGCATTTAATCGCTGCTGGAACAAGTTTTTAATTCATTTATTGGAGAGAAAAAAAGACTGTTAATGGCTGATAACTTTTTTATCCAGCAAAATATACAACTTGGCGGCAGCTTCTCAATTGTGACGATTTATTTATTTATTTTATTTACATAATTGCACTTGCAACCTTAGCGTGTGTTCAAGGCATCTTTTTGTGGTAATTTTGCTTTCATTGAACAGTTGACAGAAGCGACAGATGAGAAACATGGGGAGAGGTTGGCAGTGTAACCTGCAGCTGAGGTAACAAGACGGAATCACACCAACAATGTTACAATGATAATATTTGCTTGACTACTAATATGCCAATAAGCTGTAAGTGTTTCGGTACTGAGAGTTAAAAGTATGCAGCATCAACAAGTGTTAAGATCAACTGTTGTCTGCAGGGATTCAAGCAAATAAAAATTATTTTTACTGAAAATTCTCGACATACAAAACTAGTTTTAAATGGTGTTCTCTATCTTATCAAGGGTGACAAATATGACCCTACTTGCAGCTTTTTTTTAACATATGTATGCATGAAAAGGTCCACATTAACAAACTGTCAGCGGGTAGCGCGAGTGTAGCAAACTCTAGAGAAGTAAAATATGACAAGATACAACAGAAAATGCAGGAAGGGGGGTCTGGAGGAATTCTCCCCATGAAGAATAACATAGCCCTGTTAACATGCAAATTAAGCTTTTTGGAGCATTTTGAGATGAGATCATGAGAAAGGGGTCCTTGTTCTGATACCAAATAGGACAGTGGAATAAGTAGCCTACTCTGTTCTTTTCCTCGAGCAGCATAAAAGTAGTACCTCTAACAAGTTTTGCACTGTACTGAAGATTACATTTTGGATTGATTTGTCACTTTGTTGTTGCAGCTGATACAGCCTGAGCTAATTTTAATAAGTGTAATATACATGTTATTTATTTATTTACTTTATGTACTTAGTAACTAACACCCATTCTAAGCTAGTTATAGCTTATTCAGCTAATATCACATGTAAGAAGGATGTTGTGAAACACTGTTGCGCTGCTCTGTAAGGCAGTGGTTACTTTGTTGCATCACCTGTGGTGTTGATGTGCATTTCTTTGTGACATAGTTTAGTAGCGGTGCACTCTGCAACTGTTTGCTCTGGATGCAGGAAATAAAGCTTGACTCATGGTTAACTCTGGAATGTTACGGATTATCATCCTCCCGTATTTCACTTTGGTCCAGAAAAAAAGGCACGCATCGAAGACTAAAAAAATGACAAATCTGGACATGACGGGCAGTGCACGCTGATGTTTGCTACAACAATGAAAGCCTACTATCCACTCAGAGTGGGAGCTTAAGCAGACATCATGTAGAAGACATGATAAAAGTTTCAATACTACACCTCTGTTCCATGATTCAGACAAATGCCTGACAGTAAAAACAGCAATTTGCATGTGAGGTTATGTCTGATATACACTGACTAAAAATATCATTACAATTGTGAATATTGGCAGATATCCATCATAGTGACAGAGGACTTGAGTCCCTGTGTCTGTAACTATGCTTAGAGAAAGCCAAATATTTTTGGCCATTTCTCCGACAAATTCACTGGAAAAATACACAGTATCTTTTTTAAATCACATGGTTACACAAAAACCGACAACAGTCAATCAGCTCCTGCATCTCAAAATGATCTCTCTTACAACTATGATCAGTCATGATCAAATTGTATTCTTTCATGATTATGGGAGTTTCTTAACTGACCACAGCAATGCAAAAAATACGAAAAAGTAGAAAACCTGTATTTGCTTTCACTAAATCTTTTGTTTTTTTTTCCTTTTAAACGAGTACTGTTTGCTCATTTCAAAAGAAGACAAATTTATACCCCAAGATTGTAGTCTTACTGCTAAAGCCAAGACATTTTACTGAAATAAAAAATATGATATCAGTAAAGTTTTAGATAACAGGACTATATAAATAAGACTGTGAATTGGGGGTTTGCTTAATACACTGGCACACACATACCTTTACTCTGCTGTGTTTGCCTTACTGTTTCAAATAGTGGCACCGAAATCCTCCATTAAGGTAAGCCGAGTAAGAAACCCAGGAATACCAAAAACGATCAACATAAATAACTACGATGGTCCCTCAAAAAAGGGTTAAATAAGACTGTGACTGTTACTGATCAAATCAGGGTTGTTATTGTTTGTCACCTGGTATTGTTGGTAGTTGTAGAGATTGCTGTAGTAGGTGGGGTAGCGTGAAGGCTGGTAGAAGTTGTAATAAGAAGTTTCCAGCAGCAGGTCTGAAGATCCCTCAGTATTAGCTCGTGAAGCAGTTGACGGGCTGGGGGTTGAAGTCGAGCGACTCCCTGGGGGGAAAAAACAAAGTAGATAAAATTAAACAAAGTTTGGTACAGAGGACATAGTTTGATGTTTTTGGCTAGATTTGTGGATGAACACTGAGTCTGATAAACAATCTCAGGGCTGCATTGATGCACTCCAGACTTTAATGTTTAAATGTAATACAGATCAGAACCTGCAGTAGTTCTTTTGATTGATCATTTAAAAGGAAAGGAAGATCACTTTAACTTTACAGATTTGTCAAGGCATTCCTTATCAGCAAACTCAAATTGCTATCAACAGCACCATCTACAGGTGACAAGTGTTTTTGATGTCAAATTAGCAGTCCTAAATCAACACAGAATCAGAATGCAGATTTAATATGGGATGAAAATGACCATCAAATCATACTCATTATCTGTTCTTTTCTTATCAACAAGGCCACATTCTTCTCAGGCAGACCCTGACCTTTCGGACTTTTACAAAGAAGACAATGTGCACCAGTGAAGCCAAAGATAATGACATTGCTTGTCCCTGTTCTGATCCTTGTCATCAGTGAGTCACAGAGTGCTCGACTCCTTTTTCCATCTCAGACTTTCCTCACTCTTGCCAAAGACCCAAACTTCACTCTCACAAGAGTGCAAAGCAGAATACAAGCAAAGACATGAGCAGCCTTGACCACGGTCAACTTTTAATATGTGCTATCAGGCTGACAGGGAACACGATATCTTTGTGTGCCTCCACACCCTGCCCTTTTAAGTTGGTGCCACCATATCAGCTTTAGTTTTCACTCGTTTCCCACAAAATCATTTTGCTCACAACATAAATCAAAGCAGTAGGCTGTAGTATGTCTTACAATGGTTTTGTCACAGTGCTTGTTTTAGCTCTATATTTAATCTATTTTCACACAAGTAAAATCAAATAGTCACATTTGAGATACTTGAATCTATTTTTTTTGGTAATTTTGCTTAAAGCATTCCTTAATTAGATCAGATTTTGCTTCAATACATGTGTACCTATACAGGTTGATCCATATTTTGTTTTATCCATGTATGCTTCCTTTACTGCGGCATCCTAGACTTCTTTGATGATTTCAGATATGTCAACTCTACCATTGTATGAAACTCTGCAACATTTAAATTAGGCTTCTTTTTCAGTGTGTTCCAGGAGGATTCAGGGAGCCAAAATATTAGAAAAGAAAACTACAATGCTTCATAATGCTTCTCTTAATTTTTTTTCTTAAATAAACTGTAAAATGTCTGTGAAAACTTAAGAGAATACTTCATGACTTTTTCTAGTCAACTGCAAATCAGGTGTTAGTTAAAATTGGTAATGTGACACAGGGTAGTTAAGGGGGAGGAAGGCTACACACAGCTGGTAATACTGAACCTGTGACAGCCAGAGTGGAGGTGCTGCTGGGAGTTGAGGATCGTGCCTCCACAGAGAACAAGCAGTCCTGTCCTGCTTCATTCTTCACCATCACCTCTGAGCTGGACAGAGTTACTGGACTACAAATCCCAAGCTCCTCCTCCTGAGCCTGCTGCCGTCTCAGGGCGACCTGGAGGGAACAAAATGGAATAAAACATTTCCCTTTGTCTATTGACTCTGCAAAGAATATTACAAAAAAAATATATATTATTATTATTTAATCACTACACTTCTATTGATCAATAAAACTGTTGTCTAGTCTGCTATATAATCTTCATGTATGTTTTCCCCAAAATAAAATTCAGTTTCTCCTCTTACTTGTACTTCAAAGCAAGGTCATCAAAACTGTACCATGATTGAATAACTGCAGCAAAAAAATAATCTAAAAAAGACCTCTTAAACATCTTATATACAACATATTTTCTATTTTAATTATTCTTAATAACCCACAAATTGAAATTCTTTTGGTTTCTGACTTTTTAGAAAATGTGAGAAAAATAAATGTGAAAAATGTGGTTCTTGAAGATTATGATGAACATTTTTCTGACATATCTAGACCAAACAATTTATTAGTGCGAGAAAATCTGTTAATGACTATAATCCATAGTTAAATCCTTGTTTCACTTAAAATTCTCTCTATTCAATTTAAATTAGCTTTATAGGCATGACAGATCTGCAATCTATATTGCCAAAGCAGTACAGAAAAGTATGATTAACAAATGATTAGTCAAATAAGTATACAGATATCAACAATCATAACATGTATAATAAAATACATTGACAATAACGAGGAACTTTGACTCTCTCTGATACTTTAAAGTTAAACAGTTAATAAAGTTATACAACTTACAATTAGTGTTAGCCTAACCAGCTAACTAAAGTAATTATCAGTGTATCTTTGAAAAATGGCAGTATAAACCTTGAAAATGTTACTTTATGCTGCAAATCACAAAGAAACAGGTCAACACATATCTTCTAGCTGCGCTGGCTTACCTGTGAATTTATAAACTTTCAGCTGTTAGCAACAAGTGTAGCAATATATTCAAAACATGTATTAACAGTGTAATGGTCGTCTCAGACTGTTAAACTGTTACTGAATGTTTCTCTGATGTGTTTAAAAAAAGAAATATCAATAAAAAATAAAAAATATTGGGAGTTAAAAACAGGGAAATGATGTAAGCTAGCCGAGTTACAATAAACTAGCTTAGCTTTAAGTTGCCTTGGTAATAGAGAGAGAATGAAAATCAAGTGGGAAACGATTTTAAGCATGTGAAACTTGTCAAAAAGTAAAACAAACATGAATATAAAGATATTCAATAACGTTTACAGTTTGTATTTCACCTATGACACCGCAGATACGACATGTATTTTCACTAAGAAAACTGCTGAAAACCATTTCAGTTCAACTCTAGTTAGCCTCACGCGCTCATTTGAACAGCAAATTAACGGTTACCTGGGCCGCCATGACTCTCTGCCTCTCTGCTATAAGTTTACATTTTAGACACTGGCAGTCCCTCCAGTTGCAAAAGCGTTTGTGTCCCTTAAGAGGGGAAACATATCCGTGGTTCCTACAGCGGGAGCACTTGGGCATCCTGGGGGGTTTCTGGCCTTTGGATGGGGAAAGAGGTTCGGTTGACTCCAGCACCTGTTTGCTCTGCTTGTCCTTGCTCATGGCTTAGCAAAACTTAAGTGTTCGACCTGCCTAATGGTTTGACTTTGTCTACTATGTTGGAGTTTTTCCCAGCAGGGCAAGCTCAGCTGGTTAAAGTCTGTAGTAGTGCCAACTGTAGGCTACAAGGTCACGATTCCTCCCGCCCTGCTGATGCTGTGGTGTGGGAGGAACCAAGCTGGAAGAGGGGGAGAGCTGGAAGGACAGTGGGGCAGTGGGAGGCCCTTCTTCACTACAATTCTAACTCTCATTCACACGTAATAACATTTGTAAAGTTTATCACGAAAAGTTTTTTTTCTTTGGAAAGTAAAATTAAAGTAGCCTAGGCTACACTTCAAATCTCAAATAATTAAAAGCAGAGCATGCTTACAAGCTATGCAGAATGGCCTTTATCATCGACATTTGTTGATTTATAGACTAAATAATGATGCATTAATGTGTTCAACACTCAGTGTTGAAGATGCTTGGTTGAGCTTAATTTATATAGGCCTACTTCCAGATAGCTTGTGGGACAAAAAATTAAATAACTTGAACTTTTCTGTTAGCCTATACAGTATGGACAGTCAAACAGACCAATAGATCAAACAATATCAATAGGGAAGCATTTAACATGTAGACTACAAGAGACAAATAGAGAGATTAAATCTCCCCGTACAGCATCGGTTTTGCACTAGATGCAATAGACTCAAATACACAGACCAGTACAAACACTTAAACCCAACTTTAAGAGAACAGCAAATAAAACAAAAGTAAAACCATTAAGGCCACTTTACAAATAACAAAAAAATAATTATATTTGAAAAATATAGATAAGTAAATCAGAGACAGCATCCAAGTTTTACAATCCTGCAGTACAGGTAGCATGCACTAACACTTGAGCACTTACAGTATTTTGATCTGTGCATCTCCATAGTAAATCAGTTATAAACTCCTAACTATGATCTACCAGACCCTTCATTACAGTGCCTGCAGTCTACCAGTACTATGAGGATCACATATCATAGATACCTTTATCATACACTCAGATCACCTGTATGCTAGATATATTTTTTGCATATTACATAAGTAATATGCAAAAAATATGCAATATGTCCAAAAATAACCATGTGCCACCCAGCTATTGTTGGAGGTTTGAGGTTTTTGCTTTTATTTTTAATTTTTATTTTTTATTAGGTGACAAACAAAGTTTGTGTAGTAAAAAAGCACAGCATTTTCCACGTAAATGTATTGGAGTACAAGACAAAAGATGCATAAAATAAAAATATTTGAGGTCTGAACTATTCTCAGATTCTTATCAAATTAAGCCAGCACAACAATTTACAGAACATACAGTAAACCATGACCAAGCAGGTAACACAGTTAACATGCAACAGTCTATAAAAGTAAATTAAACAAATGATTGAATACATGAAGTATATAACAGAAACAACAATTTATTAAGTGATCTATTAACCAGAGCATGAGATTGCTCATAGGATTCCCTCTGCCTGCCTCCAATCAGCTCCAGCTTAATGTTGGCTACTTTTAAAATGAGTTTTGGGTATCAATTATTAAAACAGTTGCTGTCGAAATCCTGGGACTAAGTGAGCTGAACTTCTTCATAACCATTATTTTTCAGTGTCAGTGGAAGAGACCAAACACACTCATTGTACCATGGGTTGATTCTCAATTGAAAAAAGGAAGTATATTATCAACAGCATAGCTATTATTATAAACATGTATTTATCTGCAGAGTAGGTCACAGAGGGTAAGTAAAAAAAAAAGTATCTAAAACAAACTACTCAAATTAAAAGATAACAAGTTAGACTGATGACCAAACCTCCTTAAAACACTTAACTTGATCATTTTAAAAGATTATGGTAGACTTACCGACCATGAGGGGATGGTGACCAAACACAATCATTTCATCGATGCAGTCCATTGAAATGAATTTATTGGTTATATGTGACTTCATTAAACCAAAATGTTTGTGTATGACCTCCACACATACACCTGCTGGTTATGATTTCAAACAACCAAACAGGAAGTGAGGACATCCAATGGGCTTTTCAGAGGAGCTGCAGACCGTACCATTACATGGGGGATGAGGGGGGTTAGTTGTTTTAGGGAACAGTAAGTAAAAATAAGTAAGTAAAAGGACCCTATATAACTTTTAATTTATTTGTTTCATAATACAGACTACAAGAACAAAAAAATAACTTTGTCTTGATTTTGTTTGGAACAGTTTTTCTGAAAGTGTTAATCAGAAAAAACATGCACAAAACAAGAGGATCCTTCAGGTGCTGCAACAAGCTTGGTGCTAGTTGCCTTTTTTATGTACAATACAAGTAAAAAAAAAACAGAGGTTATATTGCTGGAGAAAGGTCCAGCCTCTGTATGTTGTTCTTACAATCCTCCTTAACACCTTTAGGACATGTTTTGTCTCAAACTACAAGCCCCTCTTTGAAAAAAAGGTCAATGCTGGTGTCTTTGCCCACCATCAGTTTTTATCTTTTAGGAAATACCTAAGAAAATATGTGAATGGTTTTTTCTATACCTACAATTAATAAATATGATACTTGCAGATGTTACATTTTAAATTATTACATTTGAATTAACTTGTTCTCAGATCATCTATTCTCTAGGGTGTTGGGTGTTGTGATGATGGGTGCCAGCAGGAGGTCTAACAAGGGTTCTTGGTTGAATCATGTTGCATCTATCTAATAGAACCCCCATAAGATTGTATACAGCTTTATAGCATGACAGATAACTAATGTAAAATGAACTGTGTCCCCTTAGATACTTTTCAAATTAAATAGAGAAGAAAATATGCTAATTAGTTCCCCTAAATACCCCTGTACCTCCTTACCTCCGTGGATTGTGTCTGTATAGTGCTCAGTGTAGCCAATGCTATCCCCCTTGACTTGTAATTAGGTCTTAATATCCTTCTAAAACATATTAACTGTTGCTCATTTTTCATAACCCCTGATACATGTGAGTTAATACTCTCCTATTAATTTAAAGGCTTGACTGAGCTGAAACTGAATTAACCTGCACACAGGTCAGTCAAGTCAAGTGGATTTATAGGCAGGGAGTAGAGTGAGGTGAAAACACAGGAGCACACAATTAAAATCCCTGCAGCCAAATAGAGAGGCAATGAAAAGTTACCAATTAAAAAGCTGATCTTTACACAATGCTGGTACATCGCTTAAGATAAATAACTGCTACACTTCATTGACTGAGGTCCTGGCTCTGCAGACTGAGTCAGTCTAAATCAGAATTGCAACGCTGCCTTTAATTGCATTCAAGGTCATCATTAGAGATTATAATGCATTAATGTAGTTTTTGATTTAGTTTAACCTTTCTATGAGTATGATTGCTCTCTTGGCCACCTAGTACTATAGAGGTCAGCCACCCAGATTAAGAATAGGTTTTCTTTTCATACAACATGCCAATATTAAACTGGCAAAATAAAAAATATTGAAACAAAAAATAACAATATAAATTGAGACATTTCCTTCATGCACAGTATATAGCTGTAAATTCAACACTGGCTTCGATCACATGGGGGCTTCTGAGTTTAAAGTCATCAGAGGGTGGGAAAATGATTTGATTTCAAAATATTTGATCAGTTGAGTTCACCCTTTAAAAAATATTTTCTTATAATAAGAACATATTCTGAAGTTGATAATATGATAAAATTTGAATTGAATTTGATTGCTGTATGAAAGGTGATATAGAAATAAAGCTTGAATGATTGATTGACAGTGTTTCTTTAGAAGTCCTTTTCAAACTTTTTATTATCTTTTTTTTTTACAATTTCTTAACAGCAATTAAAAATTATGAATAAAAATAGAATTAATGAACCATTTCGAATTTAACATGTTTCAATCATAGGTTTAAATAGTTTAAATCATGTCTGGCCCATAGTCTGTAAATATTAAGGTCTGGCCATAGCGGTAATAGCTTTACATCTCTCAGATTTCTCACTCTTCTTTTGAAAATTTCGTCATAATATCGAGCAAATGTTAGATGAAACCACGGAACTGTGATACGTGTTCTCAAAAGCATTTATTTGTTTAAAGACTGATAAATTACCAATGTCCGGCCAGAAAATCACATGTTTTATCTTGTTGCAATTCAAAGTGGAGAGCAATAAGATTAAAACTTTTCCCTCCTTAAGTCCCTGAACGCAACATTGCCTAGCAACAGCGTAGTTGTGTTCATCCGCTAGCTCTCGGAGTAAACTTTTTGCCAACTTTCTTTGACGAAATGCCCAAGAAGAAAGACAAGAAAGGCGTCGACAAACAAGATGAAAACAAGAAAACACCAAAAAAGGGGACTGCCGATACTCCTGGAGACAAAACTGCCTCTGACGACAGAGAAAAGGATTTATATTTGATTCAAATACGTTATTTGACCGAGCAATTGGAGGGGTGAGTCTGTTTTTAACCTTAGACCGTGTTTTAACAACGACGAAAAGCGCCTTACTTTTAAGGGAAAGAGACCGACAGTTAAAGCTACTTGGTTAGCTATTAAATTAAGTAAAAAAAAAAAAGCAAAACCTCTTTGTTATTTGCATTAGATTTACGTCATGTGACGTTGCTTACCTTATGCTAGCATTTGTTATGCAAGCTATAGGCTATTATCACTTTGACTTGGGTAATACATTAAACTGTTTAAACAACAGGATGAGATATTCCATAAAAAAACACTAATAACAAAAGAACAGGACAAGATCAGCACAGAGATTACAGTTAGGCTATCTTCATAGGGGTCACCAAGATTCACGCAAACTCAAATCTCCTAACAGAAACTGTAAGTAGTAAAACAATAGACTAAATAAAAGTCTAAGTAATCTTTATAAAGTCTATAAGTTAAATCAGCTTCACCTTTACAGGCTGAGGCATTAAAGTTATATGTTCATAAGTATTCCCAAACTAAGATTCACATTTTTCCCTGAGATGTTCCACTTCCTAATCAGTACTTTCACTTTTTATTCTTTAGATATTTGTGAAGTAAGTTTTTTTTGCTGCTTTTTCTTGAGAAAATGTTTTAATCCTGTTTTCAGCCTAGACTGAGGTGTTCACCTGCTCAGGCCCACAAAAACAAATGCAGTGGTCACTGCTCAATCTATTTATTTAAATGTAAATTCATATTTAAAGATACACTTCAAATATAGGCATCTAGAACTACCACTATGTTGAAGTGAAAGAAAGTGCACTTCAGACCAGCTTCAGTCACAACCCTAGAGATTGTGATGACAACAACTTCTAGTTGCATGAACCAAAGTATCTTTATAAATATATGAAAGTAATGCCTGCTACAGCATTCAGCCATCAAAGTCATGTGAGAATTAATGATGGGATGAACAGAATCCAACCTGCTGCATGTCCAGAAGATGATATACATCACCCTGTTGTGTTGTGCAGTATTTACTTCAAGATTCATTAAAGATTTGGTCATGTGTCTTTCTCACCCAGATATCAGCTGAGATGTGATCAACTAGAGACAGAAAAGAAGAGCTTAAGCTCTCAGTACATCTCACTGGAGAAAGAGAAAAAAAACATTGTTGAATATCTGAAACGCACTCTGCTGGAGAAGGAGGAAGAGGCCGACGATCTGACAGAGCGCCTGGAGAGCCAGCGAGAGGCTGCCGATCAGGAAAGAGACACCCTGCAGCTGCAGAACAGTCAGCTGAGGAAAGAGCTCCTAGACCAGATCAAAGAACTCACCACTGAAAACATGACACTTGGTGAGACTGAAGCTGGCATATATTTTCACATTTATTGCATCTCAAATAGCTTCAATAGGGGATGGAAAATGAATACAATTTTGCACAATGAGAGAGAAATTTACACCTTCAACCCCAAATATATGATCAAATATAATAGATAGAAATGTTTGTTTGTAGACATAGACAGTTTGTTATTTATCACCGAAAAACGTTCATAGGATTGTGTGGTGTGCAAATATGACAACAGTGTGGTGTTTTCCACCTCACTAGAGCTGTAGCTTTAGCACATTTTTAAATACAGGACGGTCTCTCATATTCTCAACCCCTTCACTGCAGAGACAGAGTAGACGTTTGAATTAAAATTCAGTGAGATTTGTTAAACCATTTGGGGTTAACTCATCCTCTCTCTCCTCTCTCCTCTATCCAAAGCTGGCAGGCTGGATAATCTGACTGAGTTTCAGAAGCAGAAGGAGCAGCTGATGTCTACCATGGAGTCTATGGAGAAGCAGCTGACGAGCCAGGAGGAGGAACACAAAGCTGACATCCACAGCCTGGAGATGAAAGTGCTGCTGGAGAAGAGGAGGTTTAGATAGCCGCATTACTAAAAGCATTACATCAGAAAATTAAACATTTGAAATCTATTAAACAGACTCTCCTTAATATGAAAAAAACACATTTTTGGCAGAAAGGTGTGGAATTTATTCCAACAAATATTTAGCATTTTGTGATCCATACTGTGCTGATTTGAAAGGAGAAAGTTAATCCATAACAAATAAGGTGGTCAATATAGATATATATCTAATGTGTTTATACACTGGCAACCAATTATTCTGCAGACCACAGTCTACCTGGATGTGCTACATGGACTTTAGACAGTCCTGAGTGTGTTGTAAACAACACTGCAGGAAAAACTACATGGTGATACAGTTTGAAGATATAGTATATACCAGAAAACATATACAGCCATGAAGATAAATGGACATGACAGGCCCATGTCGGCAGATAATATCCATCCAGTGATTTATTGGTCAGGCTTTAGCGGCAGTCATTCCATGAAGTCTTGTGAAAGGAATTGTAAAAAGCAAGGGTTTATTCATATAACTGATTTTGCCTTTAATCATTATTGATACAAGATGCCTAAATTAATAACCAATGGTTCCCTGTCTCCTGTTCCCTGAAACAAGGTTAGAGAAGGAGATGGAGAGCCACGTTGCAGCCATAGGGGCAGATGTGATGCACAGAGTGAACCAGAAGGTCCCAGAGACGACCAGGTTGGCCCTTCAGGAGAATATGGATCTGAAGGCCCAGATGGATCACTTGTCTGTGCACACACATGATGTGATGGAGGAGAACTCCGCTCTGCAGCAACGAAAGAGTACGCTGAGTATGGATGTGGAGAATCTGGAGCAAATGCTCAAGGAGACATCCCGCCAGAGCTGCATCCTCAAGAGGGTAAGAAAGAGACGCCCTGGATAATAAAGACACATCTATCTTATCATTGCTTTGGCCACTGTATGATCAGCTCATAGAGGATATGAAAGTTGTATACATTAAGTATAGATACATGTGCCTAGAGGTGAATCAGTTAACATTTTTCAGCTTTCTTTTTTTTTTTTTTTTGTCACCACCACATGAACATAACATAATCTCCCACCAAGCCTAGTTTTTACTTCTTAAAAGAAAATTATTCACCAAAACTTTGTGTCCATCAGGTGGTGCAGCAGCTCACAGAAAAGTGTCAGCAGCAGCAAACAGAGCTGAAAGAGCGCAGCCATGAACTCAAGCAGCTTCAGACTGAACACACGGGAGTCCAGGCTGAGATGCAGGCACTCAGGTTTGAGTGTTCTCTGTTTCTACTGTCCACATTAATAACTGACATTTGCTCAAAGTTCACATTTGTTTGTAAAGATGGACAAGAATTCCTCAATATGCTTTACAGATAACAATCACTCAGTAACTGGGGATAAAATCAAACAAACCTCCCTTGTAAAAATCACATTTTCTTCTATTAAACCGACAGAGGACACTTTTAAAACCAGGCTGTTCTTTTTAACTGTGACTGTGTTTTCAGACAGGACCAGAGGTCACTGACGGAGCAGTGCAGTAAAAACAGAGCTGACCTGGGTAGGCTGGAAGCTGGGCAGCAGGAAGAGAGGAAGAAGAAGAGCAGGATGGAGAGCATCATGAAAGAGGCAGCCGTCATGCTCAGAGAAGCCCTGATGGTAAGAGAAAAAAGAGTCTTGACCCTGAACACCTCATATCTGTATCATCAACATATCTGGATCATGTAAATGAAGTAGAAACACACATAGAGAATAAATTGACATCATTTCAGACTCTGAGTAATGTTTTCATGACTTTGACAAATGTGATGTGGGCTCTGTTCTCTGCAGGAGGCCTCTACTGAGCTGGACTCTGGGGTGGACTCTGTGGTCCAATGGCAGCAGCTGATGCAGAAGGTGTTGATGGTATTGGAAAGTCCCAAACTCAACAACTGTGCTGCTGAGGGTGACCAACTGAATGAGCTGCAGACATCTCACTCGGCAGCGGTCAGGTAAATAGAGTTACTCTGCCCTGGGAAAGTGTGCGGTTGTGAGTGTGCACTACAGCTTTGTTCTTTTAAACTTTGTGCACCAAACTGTAAGACTAAAAGCCCAATATCTATAAATGTAAATAATTGCAGCCGGAATGATATATCGCTCTCCTGAAACCCTCCGAAGGTACGAGTCTAGAATAAATATCAGTATCAGTTTTGTTTACCAGTATGGTGGTCTGCACTAGAATTGATAAACCATATGAACTCATTTTAAATGTAAAGGTACATCGCTGTGTCTGCTGCCATATCTGTAAATGGTAATTGTTTTCCCCTCTGAGATTGTTTGGTTTGGTCTCAGACATCACCTTTTGTTTAGACTCTATAAATAATCTTTAATATAATAGAATCATCTTTAAATTTGTGCTTGCCTATTTAAGTGCATTTATTTCAGAGAAGTTTCAATGATGCAGTCACAACCATTTTTGTGATTGTCCCCAAACAGCTCGGTTTTTGTTCTTGATCACTCTTGTAAGATAAGTTGTTGCTGTCGGTGACACCTCACAGAGAACTCACCTTCTACCTGTTTATTGGGTCATCACAGAGCAGGGATCCTGAATCCAGCTATGAGTTTCCAGTTTGAGTTTGCCCGCTACAGGCTGGGTGATCTCGGCATTGTACCCCGTCCCTCACCAAAGCACAAACACATGATCACCAACAGCACCAACAAGCCTCTGCACAGGTTTGTTCAGACCTCCTGTACTGGTTCTGCAGTGGGGCATGTTGTGTATGGACGAATGATTCTTAATTTTTATTGTCTTGTTGACTTAATGTTATTCCCCTTTTCTTCAGGACTCACATTTGCAAATGTTTTATTACATATAAATCATTCCTCTTACCTTTAATGATTGTTTTAAATACCTTTTTTTTCTTTTTGGTTTCTTTGTTTAAGGTTTTATAATAATTAAATGAATTCCATCTTTCTTGTATAAACAGTCCAAGGCTTATAGTATATTTTGTGTTCAATCTGGGATTTCTTTTGAAAATAATACTTTGAGTTTGGAGAGAAACATCACAGATTTTTAGTTGACTTAGTTTAAAATTGGGAGAAGCCATCATTTTGAAATGAAAAGACTACAATCACTATGATAACTGTCAGCTTTGTAAGAATGGAAGTCTGGTTTACTAAAGATGAATCCCTTTTTTGTGTTTTAGATATACTCTTTGATATAAACTGGCTCATGTCTTGGACATTTTGACTTGTGTTTTTTTAACTGTTGCTCTTTTTTGTCCTTCAGGAAGCCCTCCAGTCAGAAAACAGCCTGCTCTATTAGCCCGACTGATTCAGCTGTCGAATCTCTTACCTCCAGAAAAACGTTCACAAAACTCAAATAGCTGCAACGGAACACATTTTGTCATCATATTGCAGAAAACTCTTAGAAACCAAACTATATATTTTTCCTAATAACTACGGTACATCTACCTTCTGTCCTGTTCAGAGGAAGTACCTCAATGAATATTTATTCTGTGCTTTAATGATCTCAGTGAATAGTTCGTTTTTTTTCTTGTCAAATTTGATTCATTTTCTTAAATCTCAGAATATCCGGCACTAGTCTTGGAAACGATGTCTTTTTTTTGTAATGTTTTCCCTTGCTTTCTTTTTTTAACTGCCTCTTTAACTGTGCTCATATTGTAAAATCATGTATGACATTTCAGTGTACGGTTGCATGGAAGAAAGTCAGGAGAGTTATTGAAGAATCATGATACACACTGTTGTAGAGCAAACACTACATAACCTTTGGTAATAATCAGTGTCTCATCTTATTTTTCTATCTAACACCTTGTTTGTGTGTGGTGGTTTGAAGAGAAATGTGCCCAGGATTTGTATTTACATTTTGATTGAGAAATAAACCAAGATGCACAAATGAAATGCTTGTAATGACTATTTTCAACTTATACAGGTTTGTAGAAAATCTAGGAACTCACAACAGACAAAAACTTGATATAAAACATCAATAAAGACGTATATTTTTATCTTTAATTAATGTTTATTGTTATATGGCAAAGTCTCAGGCACTTCAATTCTCATTGGAGGATGAAAGTCAGCACCTTGATGAGCACTAGAGGAGAACAGACGGTTTATTTTACACACGAGAGACACATGAGAGACAGAACTGGACACACAGACAAAAAGGAGAAAGACTAAACTCTACTGACCACCGTATGTACAATGAAATACATATATCTGCATTAAAAACTATACTTTGATAAATATATAACTTCATGGGTTGTTATGTAGTAATAAGAAATATTCAAAATACTGTGATTCTTCTTTTTAAATAGATACAAAGGATTTTTATAAAAGTACAATTTCTCCAGTCTAGGTCACCACGTCTACTCTTTGATGTACTCATCCACATGAGTTGCACATGTGCTGAGTGCGAGGCCGAGGTGAGCGATACATTTACAGGAAATACTTTATCATGTGGATGGATTATTCTCCATCAGTCTTCTCTGATATGCTCCAAAAAGAAAGAAAAAAAAATCACAAATGAAGATGTTTTGGTGCTCTTGAATGATCAACATTGAGCTTTAGGAATAAAAAAAGGTTGTCAATTTACAACAACAAAAAAAAGAGAAAAAGAAAAACTTAAAGGAAAAATGGCGTTCTGTTTTTGAATTTTTGTCCATGTTGGTTTGCTGAAAAACAGAAAGTGATGGGACTTGAGGCACAAGCTGGTTACAATCATGTTAAAGGGCACTTTGGGCTCTCATGTGTGCACATTAATAAAAAAACAAAAAACATTTCCAGAATTCTCATTGGTTGGTTGTTTGGGATTAAGTCCCTCATCCATCTTGGGGTAAGGAGTCGTTCAGCGTGAACCAATAGCAGCACAGTGTTTGTAGGGAGAGGCGGGGCCTCTAATCGAACATACTCCTCCGTGTAGGACTCGGTGACGTCTTCCTGCCAAGTCGAGGGGTCCCCTGGAAAAAGGTTGTACAATTTCCAGTTAGAAACTCAAAAATAAAAAGTATAGGTGTGTTAGAAAAATGGAGAGTACTGAGGACGTACCGGTGACTGGGCTTTGGAGAAATTGACGTGTGCATAAAGCAGCACTGCAATGTCCTTGTGTCCTGCTTCCAGAGCGATGGACAGAGCATTACTTTCATCCTGAAGGAAAGACAACAAGATACAAAAAGAAGAATGAGGAAAATATACATTCATATCCTTTTGGGCATCTTTTTATGCCTTTATTTTAGAGATAGGACAGTGGATAGAGTCAGGAACCAGGGGGAGAGAGAGAAAGAGGGGAACGACACGTGGGAGAGGAGCAACAGGTTGGAATCACACCCAGGCCGTCCGCTCGTAACATCAAAATTATAGACAAAAATTGCAAAAACCATCAATTAATGGATTGAGCTGTTGTTGTATATACTGTTCAGAAGTCAAATTTAAAACAAACCATAATACTTCATAAGCTCCTTGTAAGTTTTGCAGGTAAAAAGCTTTATTTGAGACTAAAGATCAGATGAATGTAGAAAGTGAAATGCAAAGTTGAATTGTCCCTCTGTGGGTAACTCACGCTGTCACTCAACGTGGCGTCACAGCCCGGCTGAGCCAGCAGCAGTTTGACGATCTCCACGTGTCCGTGTTCACTGGCACACATCAGCGCCGTGGAGCCCTCATCATCCTGGACGTTGACGTCGGCACTGTGAGCTAGCAGAGCCCGAACCATGTCCATCCTTCCGTGACTGACCGCCAGCATCAGCCCCGTCTGACCAGCCTGAAACCATGGCAACAGCATGGTGAGGAGACCATTTATACAGCATAAATAAAGGCAGAAAATCACAATCCATGGACTAATAAAATCCCATAATGAAGAACCCTGTTTGACTTCAAATACATCTAAAGATCTGATGCTGCATAATCTCAGACGGTTTCATTTCTAACACATTTGTTTATTATCATTTTCATCAAATATTATTGTCCTGGCTATTTCAGGGTAGGACTCCAAAATTGCAGGAATTTCAGGTTTTGAGATTGCCATCCTGATGATTGAATACTTGAAGCAATTTATTTGTTGGTGTCATGGTTGTGCAGTCTGGAATCAAAAGCTATTTCTTTTACATACATCGGCAAATTAGTCTAAGCTATTAAGAAAAATAGAATTAAGGAACATCTTAGCTCTTTGAAAAGTAGTTCCTGGGAATACTATTTCTTTAAAATCTTAAATTAAAAGTCCAGTGCACTGTTACTGAGCAGGAAATGTTGTTTCATGGAAACTAGCAGGATGTCTTCCCCTTCCACAAACACAAATATTGAGTACAAATTACATAGTGTCTCCTGCCTTAAATATGTGCAAGAATACACCTTCATTCAATGGAAAAACAGCCTGCAAGTGTGTGTAAAAACAATACAAATTCCAATGTAGTTACCTTCCTTCACCACTTGGTGTCACCATAGTACAAGTTTTTGACACAAAAGAGGAAAAAAAAAACTGATCCACAAATAAATCACAAAAATATAAAAACTCAAAGCCTTTCAAATAACCCTCTTTAATGCTGATACCTTAATACTTTGTTAATGTGCTTAATTACTGCTCTAACTCGTGAGCTTGTAAACAAAACCCAGTCCTTGATTTGACCCCTCAGAGCGTTCACTGGATTCTGAAAGCGTGTGTGTTGATGCCCTGCCTCTGCCTTATGGCCTATGACCTCTGGATGCTCACTGACCTGGCTGGCTCGAGCATTCACGTCGCCTTTACTGAAGAGCTCCTCCACAATGTGCATGTCCTTGGGAGTCTCCACTGCGGCCAGCGCTGCCAACATGATGGGTGTGTATCCCGCCTTGTTCTGCTGGTTCACATTACACACATCTGAAACACAAAATCAACACGCACAGACAACATGTTTAAAGTGCTCTGTGGGCGGTTTTGTTAGGAATCAAACTCTAATAAACTATGACTCTGGTCTGTGATTGACTTGTCACTACTCCACCTGTCAGCCAACAACACAGTGATGTACAAGCAGTGTGTGACAGGCTTCAGTCCATCACTTCATCCCCTTTACACTTTCTCTTTGCAGCCTTTTCATCATTCTAAAGAGACAAGACATCAGAGCCTGTTTGAGGGAGGGAGGGGGGCGGGTATGAGGGTGGCTGCGCTGCCACAGAGGGGCGGAGAGGTCTAAGGAACCAGGACTGAGTAAGGACAAAGGACACAATGGAGGACAGGGGGGTGGAGGTGCTGTCACAGGGCACAAGGACACAAAAGGCTGATGGGACAAAAGGCTTTTAGAGCAGCGAGTGACCGAGACCTCATCACCGGCTATAGAGCTTTCAGAGAGGTCGCTGCTTGGCTCAACAATCCTGATTTAACTGTAGTACAAAGTACTGATACCACGCTGTGAGAAAACTTTTCAAAGTAAAAAGTCAAAGTCATGATTTGAAAATGTTATTAGCGTAAATGTGTGTACTTCAATTATAAAAATGTCCTTTTACTTTGAAGAACAGAAACATGTAACATGGGACTGTTTAATGATAAAAAAAAAAATCAAAAAATCAATCTGACCTCAATTCTCTCACACAGTGCCTGGAAGACATCAAATGCTGGATGGCCCAAAATCTCTTGCAACTGAATGAAAACAAAACTGAAGTGGTTCTTTTTGGCCACTCCAAAGCCATAAAACAGGTCCCAAGCAGCTTAGGTCATCTTTCCTCCCTCATCAAGCCACACGTTAAGAACCTTGGAGTAATATTTGATTCCGCTTTCCTCCTAGCTGTTCCTCACTCTCGCTACAAACTTCGAGGTGACCGAGCATTTTCAGTCAAGGCCCCTCGCTTGTGGAACAGCCTTCCTCCCTCAGTCAGGTCTGCCCCCTCTGTGGAATCTTTTAAGTCCCGCCTCAAAACACACTTTTACTCGTTGGCTTTTGAGTCCTAGTTAGGTTGTTTGTAGTTCTCTCTGATGTACTTCTTATAATATCACTGTATAAATTATATTGTTAGTATTCTGTGTGTGCATGTGTGTAGGCAAACATGCATGTGTGAGTTTTAGTCTTCCTGTTGATGTTTTTGTTTTGCTTTTTATTCTGTATTGCTCTCTTGTTTCATGTACAGCACTCTGGTCAGCTGTTGCTGTTTTTAAATGTGCTTTATAAATAAATGTGATTGATAGTACATATTTAATGTCAAAGAACCAAAAGTGACACAGCAGCACAATGTTTTTTTTCCCAACCAACAGTCCAAGTCTCAAAAATATTAAGAAAACTGTCAAACTCCAAAACATTCTGAAGTTAAAACAGCCAAAGCTCACCTTTAAGATGCTTGAACTTATTTGACTACATTGTCTCTCTATTAACTCACTTATTGCTGATTCCAGCTTCATTGCAACAACTGATGGGTAGTTTAATTTATTACATACATCTCTTTATGTCTTCCAACAAAAATCTTTTTTGGTTAAGTTACGCAAACTAGCACTCACCTGCATCCAGCAGCTTCTTCACCACCTGGAAGTTGGAGTGCGACACGCTGTAGTGCAGCGCCGTGTTTCCGTTTCCATCGGCCATGTTGACGATGTGGCGCAGCACAGCCGGTGAGATGGCCCCGAATCCTCCCAGGTAGTCTTCCACCATGGCTGCTGAAGCTGCTTTCTGACTGGACACACGGAACCACTCGTGCTGCACCGTGTTCAGACAGGCTCTCTGAGGGGTGAGGAGGGGGTTCATCAGTGATTACACACAGGAGCTCAGTGATGTTCTGTACTGATCATGTGCAAAGTAATCTTTATATTAAATGTGCAAGTCTGTGCTTGAACCTGAAATTTAAATTCAATATCCAAGTTTTGAAGCCACTTTGTAGAGAATAAAAAAACCTTTAACTCTACTGGAGTAGAGTACTGTATGATCACCCCAAAAAAAACTGAGTTTGTCATTTTCATCAGTTATTCATATTATGAAATGTTAACAAGGGATAGTATTTTACATTAAAAGACGAATAGACATAACATCCACAGGACTCAGTTTCAAATATGCACGTCCATGCTCATACAAACAGAGTCCCAAACTCTGGCTAGCTGAATATGAAACCGTGGCCGTAACAAGTGCATGCGACAAAAAAAAAAAAATCCCAATTGTGTAAAAATCAGATTTAAATCAAATAAATTTAAGGCACCTTAGTGTTAAAAAAACAACAAGACAATTTACATGTCCTTTAAGGTAGGTTCCTTTTGATGTGTATTTGAGAAGGAATGGCGCTAATTCATTTATAGACAGAAAAACCCCTCACCCTTTTCATCTGTGGTCCCTAACAAAGATGTTAAAAAGGAAACCTTACATGCATGAAAGAAACAAACATACTCACCACATCTTTACTGCTCACAGCTTTCGGGTCACTGAGGTGATTTTTGAGAACATTGCAGGCAGCCAACATCTTCTCACTCAGTTCATACCTTTAAACACCACATAGAAAATCAAACTGGATTATTTTACATTCTGTTAAACGGATGTCTCTTTCTGCTGCCTTTATTCTTATCAATAACTGTTCCATGTTATACATTTTGTAATTATTCACTGGAACCAAATAAGTAAACTGTCATTGTAAGATTGTGCAACAATTAAACCAATAAGTCTTTATCTTTAATATTTAGCTGCTTATCTACTTTGTCTGAGGTGAGACTAAAGACACATGCCCAGCTCTGGATGGAAAAAGAAATACTAATGGCGTCTAAATGTATAATGCAAATACAATAGTTTAGTTCAGAAAAGTGAAAACAATATATTTAAGAAAGATTTTTTTTTCCCCACCTCTCTCTCTTCTCCTGCTTTTCTGAACTTTCCTCTTCGTCCTTTTTATCCACGTCCTCTTCTCCTTCAGGCAGGAACTCCTCTCCGGTGCTCTCTCCCCCCACATTCTGATATCCCTCCTTTCCTCTGTACTCCTCCTTCTCCTCATCCTCTTCCTCTTCTTCTGACCCGGAGGAGCTGCTGTCCTCTGAGCTGGAGTCGTCGCTCGATGTTGTCTCATACCTGAAAGAAATTGGAAGGGAGCAACCACAAGGGGGCGACAAAGCACAAAGAAACTTAAAGACTCGGGTGTTTGCAACAAAAAGTGCTTGTAAATAACAAAGAGGAACAAAACACAAAAGCCTTGAAAATGTAAAACAGAAGCACCTTAAACTCACTTTGAAGACTTCATATAGTTAAAATGTCAAATAGTGGTCTGAATATGAAAACTGAAAGACAATCCAATTAATTATTCATGATGGTTTTACAAACAGGAGGGCAAGTGTATACATTTTCCAACTCACCCTCCATTCACCCCGACAAACTGCAGGTTCTTCTTGGTGCCGTTGGAGTCTGCTCGGCCATCTTTCTTCTTCATGATGGATTTCAGGGTGCTCTGGCTGCATGGCTGCCCTGAAGGAGAGAAAAGAGGACATGGCAAAAAGACTTTAGACAAGAAAATCAACTTCTATACAACAGTGACATGTATTTGGAGATAGTTGGTCACAAAAAGACATAATTTATGTTTTAAGTTAATTTTAGTGTTTTATACTGAATGTTTGTCGCTTCTGTAATTCTCTTTATGATCAAGTTGTTCTGTTGTCATTAAATCCTGAAAAACCCTAAAGGAGCAATATGTATCCCTGATACAGCGTTTAAAATACTGCAGTCCAAATTCTAAACATTTGAACGAGCCGTCTCCCCCCATACGCAGGTTGCCATGTCGCAGACACTGAAGCTCCAGTGTTTAAACAGCACTGCATCTGTCTTGAAAAATGTCTGCGTTCTAACCTCTCCATTTTTCAAAAGCATCTCCAACATTTATCCTAGTTGTACCACGTTTCAGGTCGTGGAGCCATGAATTTTGAATGATTATTCCTTTAGAAAATCTCTCCATACTTAGGTGTATTGGATATTTTCCCCACCTCCAGTTTTTTCTCCTTATAAAATCTTTCTTTGCCCTCTTCTTCTGCAACAGTACAGTATCTTGTAGCTTAACCAACAAGCTCACTAAGTTCATTACAAACAGCCTGAGAACGCCTGAATGATCCACTGAAAGCCTTCAGACATGATCAAGAGCTCTGGCAGAGAGGGAGGCAGCAATTTAGTGTCCATCTAGAGTTCTTTCCAAAGTGATCCGTCAGAAAGGCCTTCTGGAAGCTTCCCCAAACCCTGAAGTATCTCAGTCATGTTAAATAGAGGCCTAGCAACCCCAAATACCATGCGAGAGCCAGAACACTCTGCACATCTGCCAAGACCTGCCCTGATCGGGTAGGGGTGGGGGGGAAGGGGTGGGGGTACTCTTTCATAGCTCCAAGGGACAGTTATGGGGGAGTTTGTATTTGTGTGTATTCTTGTACCAACATGTGTGGAGCTGCATATGTATACATTGGCGTTTGTACAATCAGTAGCAACAGAGTCATTCTGCACAGATTCAGTGTTTTGACAGGTGGCAGCGTGCAGAGCTTGTTAGGAGGGATCCAGGCTAATGAAGATGTTTGTTGTTATTTTTGTTACCTGTTGCCTGGCTCATGTAAAGAATTTGTAAAATCAAGAACAGCAGCACTCAAGTGACGTTATGTACATATTTGACATTTAAACAGACTGTATGCATTTTATTAAATAAAGCTGGAGTACTTAGGCTCTTCACTTAGGCCATGTAGAGGCCAGGCTATGTTTCAGACTGCTAGCTGTAGCCCTGTGATATGGACTGATAACTATACTTTTTTAAAATAAGATTTAGAGAATAACACAGCCTCAAACTCAGTCAGAGTTTTCAAATTTTTTTTCGGTCTGTGTAAACCCTTATTCAAAAACTAAACGACAATTGTCCCAAAGCGGTTTCCTATGAGCGTTGTCAACAACTGATCTCCATCCAACAGAGTATGTGTTTTACTGCTGAAGGCTTTGATCTATTGGGTTGTACTTGTATTCTTTGGATATAAATGTGTGATTTGGTTAGGGGAGAGATTTTAGTTTATTATGCAATAGATTTTAAACAAATATACATCTATTCTACATTAAATAAATACACGTGTTTGTAGGTTAGAGAAAGTATCCAAGTACATTCACTAAATTAAAATACTTAAAAATGTATCTACTTTGCATTTTATTTTTCAGGAGTATACAGAACTGTACATTTGTTTGTTTTTTAAACTCCAATACATTTGTTTGACAGCTGTAGTCACCTTTAGATAAATAGGCTACAAAGCATACAAACAATGAAAGAACACTTGAAACATGTTTTAGGCCTGTTAAGCTGTACCATGTAGGGCTGTAGACATCTGCAGGTCCATTCGGCTTTTCTGCTCCGCAGCACTGATCTGCTGCTGTGCAGGTGTGTTGGCAGGTATTTCTGCAGATGACAGGCCTGATGAAATCTTCTCCATCTGTGAGCGATCCATCTGAACAGACAGTGACTGGACGCAGAGCTGCTGAGTGCTCTCTGAAGGAGGAGAGGGAGGACAGAGTCAGTAACTGACAGCACAGGTGGGGCAGGTATGCACAGAAAGTGTGATGCTATACAAAAGGTGTTTGGATGTCACTGAACACTAGAGAAGTTAAAAAGACGAGGAATAATAAGGAGGAATATTTAATGTTTTAAACTGCTACAAGCAAAGGATTGAAGGGAATCATTTTCAGCCTGATATATTGTATGTGTTCAAAAATAACTTGTACATATTGTTTTATGTCATTTTATTCTGTTGTAATCTACATATCTGGATGTTGTATTTGTGTGCGACTTGATTTCATCGTGGTAGTGTTTAGCAGGAGAATAATGATATCATGTGTTTCTGTGCACCAGTGTGATTTTAGCATTAGTGTGCAGAAAGATTCAACATGTGGTCAGAGTTGTGCGTTTGTTTGGAAGTCACTGTCATCACAAAACCCACAAAAACACAGATGAGCATTCATCTTTTGATTAAATGTTGAATTGTCAGTAGATAATATTTGGGGTCAGGGACATTGACTTGAACTGATTTATATGCAGAAAATGATGGACATCTCATTGACAAAATAAATCCTAGAAGTTTTCCTGAATATCTAATTAACTATTCCTGCTTTTTTCAAACAAAATCCAGCCAATAGTACTTCTCACGTTTTTCTTATACAATAGTTTTCAGATTGTTAGTTTCTTGTTCTTTAATCGCTGGTTAATGAGCTTTTTGATGTTGCTGTAATAAATCTAAATGAAGGGAAAACAAAGTTTGTTTCCTCTAGTCACTATGAACTCTAGCCTAAAGAAAGCGACAATATAATTAAACTGCACCCAACAGACATTTAGAAAAGGGTCTGCTTTGTTTTCTGTTTTTTTGTTTTCAACTTCATGAACACAGAATTATTTGTTTTCTTTTTATAGTTGTTCTGACCGAGCTTTATTATTTTAAGAGTTCAGTACTGTCATTATACATACAGTTAGTGGACAGGAACAGAGTTTGGTAAGTAATTCTTCACCCCAAAAGAGGCCAGCAACTGACCAGAAACAAGCTCGCACACAACTCAGACAATCAGCCTACATTCATGTTTCCAGCCAGCATGAATGCATGTTATGCAACTCAGAAGGAGCCATGAATCAGCATCAGCAGTGAGGTGTGAGCGAAGGCAGGACGGCCCGCTAAAAAAACAAACAGCCCATTGGTGCGACATTACTGGTTCCCAAAAAGGAATGAGCTCATTGTTGGTTCACATCCAAAGCCCCCGCTGCATATTTCAGGGTCAGAGATAACTTTGGCCTGTCTGATCCTATCAGGATTCTCTTTAAACAGTGTGTGAACTCTGACCAGCTCCTCTACAGTACAGCTGAATTGTGCACCGTTCAACTATATCTTACTTTGTCACTGCTTCATTTCCCTCTGGATAAGCCTGCTAAATGTTGATGAATTTGTGAAACACTTGAGAAAATAACTGAAAACTCTAATGAAAAGTTTTAACATTCTCAACACCTTGCTATTTTATAGCTACAATAGATCCCTCCCACAGGAGTCAAGGACAACCCCTATTTCCTTAAAACAAAAACAAATCCAACACTAAATAAATGGTAAACTAAGGATTAAAAAATGCACTGATTTTGGATGAAATGTACACCCCATATATTTTGCATCCTCTTTCCTCATTTAATATACAGCAGATATTAAAGCAGAATCTATATGGTTAGACTTTAGTTTGAGCCCAATTTTATTTATGTGTAGTGTCTATTTTTAACATGTAAATTCAAACTACTTTAATTCATAATCTGTTGGTTTTCCTGCCATTTTTCTTTTTGTATCATGATTGATTTCAGTTTAAAAAGGATACATTTTTTCCATTTTTCAATTAGCTCTATACCATCACACTGTGTGGAGTATGGTTGCACCCAGAGCCCCAACTGTTCAAAGTTGGCACAAAGACAAAAGTAAAAAGTCTTCCTGCAGCACAGACGGACGAGTTCAACAAGAAGAACCTCTTTCCAGCCGTGAAATACTTCTTAAAAGATAACCTGTGGAGCTGATGGCTTGTAGCAGCACTGGAGAGCAGTTTGTTTTACCTAAGGGTCACACACATCCCTGACTGTGGTTTCACATTATTTTACAGGTGAAATGTGGTAGAGACGCTTGGCAACCAGAAATGTAACAATATGCTAAAAAATGGCGGTAACATAAGGAATACTGTCTCTGATGTTTTTTTATTAAGAAGAAGTGATTGTTTTGCCCCAATGACAGTGTGCTTTAAAATATAACACCTTGAAACATTTGATTCTTTTAATTTAAACTGTAAAAATCATTTTGTCTTAGCTCATTATCATATAAAATGTTAAGCTAATAAACTAGAGAATTTATAATAAGTTTGATTGATTAGTTTATTATGCAACAAACTCTCACTCTATCCTAAAAAATCTTAAACACACCCTCTGGCACTAAATATCTCTTGCTCAAGTAGACAGTGTGCTTGTGTGTGTGACTATCTGTGCATTTTCTGTTGTCTGTCCTTGAAACTATGCTTTGATTGCTTGACATGACTTTAAGCCAATTACCAAAACAACAACCACTTGTGCTTTGGCAACACTTGTGAGCATGTGGGAATATTAGCATCCAAAGTGCTGGATGTGCTTCACTTCTCACCTTTGTCTGAGTTCACAGCGTCTGACTGCAGCATCAGGATGTCCTCCACACTCCCGTACTTCATGACAGAGTTGATAGATGAAAGCGTGCTGACCAGCTGACTGTTGATGGAACCAAACTGGGACTGAGGTTGACCAAAGGCCTCAGCAAGCTCGCTGTAGTTCTCTGCTAACAGCATTTGTTGCTCCTGCAGCAGCTTCTGAACCCTTTCAATGTAATGGTCAAGTCCGGCTTCCCCCTGGTCCTGAGCTTGCATTTGTGCGGTCCCCGTCTTGGTTGTGGTCTCCACTGTCTTTTTGCTGCAGCTTATGGCAGAGTCAGTGGGCTGGGAGGGACCGCATGCTATGTTCCTGGTTTTTAATCCAACCAAGAAGTTCTCTTGGATGCTAACTGGCCCCACCCCACATTCTTTGGTTTTAGTAGAGCTTGATATGCCAAGGAATGACTCCGCATCTGTGGAGGTTCCAACAGCAACCGAACGAGTCTTTGCTGTTGGGTGAACATCTTTGACAAGTCCTTCTCCTGCAGCAACTGTCCTGGTTTCATTCACAGCTGTGTTGGTTTGCTTGTCACAAGTGACCAATAACATATCAGTGAAAGAGTCAGTCAGGACAACTGTCTTTGTATTGGTTGATTTGCACGTTACTTCAGTCTCAGTATTTGTCTGTTGAGTGGCTGACTCAGGAGCAGCCATGACACAAGAGTCCACTTTAATGACAACATCCGGCTCAGTTCCTTGCGTCACTAGTGTCTTTATAGGACTGACTACTACGTCCACAGAACAATCTCCACAGCCGACTGTTCTCGACTCTTTACTCAGCTCCGTCATGGGTTTGCAGAGAGCCAAGCTGTCAACTGATTCCTCTGTGTTAATTCCAACCTCACAAACATTCATCTCTATGCCTACTTGCTTGTGGCACATCTCCACTTGTCGACCTACACACTGATCATTTACCTCCACACGCTCATTCACCACCCACCGGTCCATCGGGATATCTGGGCCTGAGGAAACACTCTGCACACACGGTTGACAGGACACTCCTATAGTGTGGCTTTGTGGGGTTTTAGCTGTGTTAAATTCCAGATGGTCTCCCACACCCTGGCTGCGCATCATGACTTTGGCCTCCACGCAGGCGTTGTACGTCTCAGGCCTGGCCATCACACCTTTGTCTGCCTTTTTCTTGTTTGATCCACCAGCAGCTTGGAGCTCAAGCTTCAGCTTCCCCATCTCAATTTGGTGAGTGCTTTCTTTGAGCTGCACCTCTAAGCGATAGATCTTCTCTTTCAGGGCTTCGATGGTCTGCTGCTGGAGCTCAATCTCCTTCTCAGCCTCAGTCGTCATACCCAGCATAGCCTCGGTCACACCAACTGCAGCGCTACGCACTTCCTGTTGATCCGTTGCAACTCCTGCATCCCGGAAATGTCGTTCATTTGTCAACTTCCTCTGAGCGATAGGAAGGTTGTTCATATTCTCATCAGTGACTATTCCAATGGATTTTTGATGGGCCTGGTTTTGCGTGATCTTATGAGGCTGAATTTCATTAACATTATTGTCCAGGGTGGTCTTCTCCAGAGCTTGGACCTCAGCAGCCAGACGTCTGAACTCCTCGAGCCGCTGAGTGCTCTGTTCTTGGGCTTCGGGCTCCATAATGTGCAACTCTGTTTCTTTTTGGATGTGGGCTTGATTCTCCATTTGGTCAGCGCTGCCTACACTGTAAGAGCGTTTGCGGAAGGCACCAGGACCTTGATTTTTTGACTGAGCAGCCAATTGTCTTTTCTCTTCTTGGAGAACAGCAATCTTTACTTGCAAGATAGGAATGGTTTTCACCTGCTCCTCTAACTCTTTCAGCTTCTTAAGGGCCACAACCATCTGCTCCCGGATTTGTTGAAGGTGTAATGGGCTGACGTTTGTGACAGGTGTGGCCATGCCGGAGCTCATGGGGCTGTGGCGGATGGAGCTGCCCATGGATGGCGGGTAGTAAGGGTTATACTCTCCATTTGGGTGGCCGTTGATGGGAAGAGGATGGTGGGTGCTGGGGGAGATCTGGCTTGGGGCCATGGAGCCTGAATAAGAGGAGAGTGAGCTGCTGGAGCCCATGCCGCCAAAGCTGGCAAGGCGGCGGCGAGGCATCGGAGGCTCGCTGTGCTGCTGCATGAGCAGACGCTCCTGTTCAAGTCTAAGACGTGTCTCCATGAGGGTCCTCTCCACTTGTGGGTTGTGACGAGGGGCAAACCTTGGCGAAGGAGGTGGCAAGAGCTGTTTTTGCTCTGTGATGCTCAGGTAGGATTGCTGCAAGGGGGCTTCACAGGCTGCCCTGGGGAGGGTGGGGGTCAGTGGTGCGGAGACATGGGACCTGGAGCTGAAGAAGACCGGGGACTGCTTCCCGTCGCTGTTGGAGGAGGACAAGGAGTCTGTGGAGGTCCATTCAGCCTGAGTAGTGCCCCCGCCAGTGCTACCCCGAGGCACCGACAAGTGTTTGGCCAGTTTGGGCTTCCTCTGAATACTCAGCTTCTTGATGGTGTTGCCCCTCTCAATGTCATCAACATATTTGAGGAAGTCCAGGTCTAGCTGATAACCATAGGGAGTTTCAACATAGTAGGGGGCCACAGCATCCTTCTCGTCTCCTGTGCTGGGGCATCTTTGTCCTTTTTCTGAAAATAGACCAAGAGAACATCATTTTAGTGTTTTTGTACAGACTTAAAAAGGTTATACCAAATAAATAGTTTTTTTTTCTCTGCAAGTCTGTGGATGTAACATACAGGTAATTTAAAAATAAACTAACATTAGAATTGAAAAGGATCCACTTAGTGCCAAAAATGACTTTTTTTAAGAAGCCTCTGAAACATCTTGGTGTCAGTTTAAGTGTTAAGTGTTTCCTCAGCCGCTGACAGTCCCCCTCATTTGACAGTACAAGTACAAACACGTCTCAAGTTTCTCACATCCCTGCTGGAAAGCGTGAGTGATAATCATTTTGGCAAGGGGTGGTTTTAAGTCAGCCCAAAACTATGTGTGACCCAAGAATGCAAAGCCAATACAAAACAGCAAAAGGCTTAATAAACTTCAAAACAAAAACATGTTTTGTAATACTTGTATAATTTAGCCTTGTGGGGTTTGTGTAAACCAAAAAGTGCTAAGCTTGTGACAAACAGGCTGTTGTTTACAAAGCTTGGACAAGAGATGAACCAAAAGAGGTCAGCAAGAAAGAAAAACACACACTGTCAATGTTTTCTAGTCCAAAATCCATCCTTAATGCAAACATTTGAGGTCAGAGGCACATAGGAACCAAAAACTAAGAAATAAACTAGACACATTTAAAAAAAACATGCTACAATGGATTTTTTAAATTCTACAGATTCGTACAGATCAATGAAAGCTGCTTAAATCAAAGTCCAAACTCCACATATGAAGCAGAAAACATCAGACGGATATGTGTGAACAGAGCCAGTAGGCTTTCCAGGCCATTAGGAGCCTCCACTACGCTCCCACTGTGTCAGCTAAATGCAGCGTCTTGTTCTTGGTATGCATGGAACTCTTTCCCGACTAAAGCAAACACAGGCTGGAAATAAACAGCCCTGCTCTTCCTCTGCAGTCCACCCAGCTCCTGCCACTTCTCCCGTCAATCCTTTCCATTCACAGGAGGGAATTACAAGACTAAGCCTGCTGTGCTAAACCCTCACAGCCCTGCTGTTCAAGCTTCACTCACCTCAGACCAACAGCACACTCTGGATTTTTCTTCTTCACTCCTTCTCTCTGCGTTTAGAGGATCAGATACACTGTACTGTGGTCAGTGTTTTTGAGCTGCAGTTCTGCTGTTTCTCCTCACTCCCTGCACTCTTTCTCAATCCTCTCCATAAGGGGGAGAAAAAAGTTCCACTATTGGTGTAAAGTAAGCACAGCACTGCACAGGCGCACTATTGGACAGCTGCCTCCTCCAATCCTGTGAGGTTCTGAGACCAACACTTCCCTACCCAAATGAGAGTCCTGTTATTCAGGGGAGGGAAGGTGAACTCATGACTGTAACAGCTTGTTGTTGAGACAAATAGCTTAGCTACTGAACATGTCAAACTTTTAAAATCTGGTTTATACTGTGGCCCACTTTGCAGCACAAACTTTCAACTACAAAAGTGTAATTTACAAGTCAATTGGAATTTTGGAAGCAACATTTTTTTTCACTTGATAAGAACCCTTTAGTGAGCTGAAGTTTACTTCAGGAGTAGTCTTCAAATGTATCTCAAGAAAGGCTGCAATCAGCGGTTTATTTTATTTTATATTTCTATCAATGACTTTATTCACTTCTTCATTTTTAGTAGATGGAAGGCAAGAACATAAAAAATCACAAGTCACAAAGTCTGAAACAACCTTGACAGTCCATAAGAAGTAAGGCTGTCAGTTTAAGTGTTTCCTCAGGAGCTGCCCCCCTCATTTGATTAGAAGTAAGGCTGCTCTTATTAACTTGTTACACTGTTAATTACTCTACTATTCATATAACTAGTAATAAAGGCCAGACGATGTTAGGAACCTGTTCTAAACCTGAAGATATTTATTCATATTCAATGTAGAATCAGACAAAAAGCAGCATATCTACTGAAGAACTATGCTATAGGAACTATAAATTCCTAAATGTGTTTACCCAAAAGTTGGAGACTATTTCTTTACATCCACTAACTGTTTCATCCCTCGTTAGAACAGCTGCTGTTTCCTTTTACAGTCGTAGTTTTGATAAATTACAGCTCAAATGATGAGTGAATATTGGTTGATCCACAGATAATACGGGTTATCAAGGAAACATATGTCAAACATTATTTTGACATTTTAACTATGATGATTTGATGCTTCGCCTTCTATGAATCATTTCACCTGAAGTCTGTGGAAAGCAAAACCTGAACCCAAAAGAAATGAAAACCTACTAATGGTCTAAAACTACAACTCAATCAAATGTCATCAATGTTTCACATGATAACAGCTACTTTTTCCCCCAACATGTGTAGCGTGTTTAGAGACCAATTTCTGGTTTTGCTTTTCATGGTCTTTAAAGTTTTGGACTGTTCATTTCATGTAAAAAGGTTCTAGGTCCTTAGAAACAACAATGTTCACATTTTTATAAGAATGTCTTCAAATTGCCTTTTTATATTATTGTTAAACAGTCCAGTACATGAGGGTACTGACAAACAAAACTGGAATTAACAAATGTATTTTTCTGAATAAATGAAGTAAAAAAAAAAATTGCTCTTGAGAATTTCTGTTGTATTATTCAGAGTAATCATAAGAACTGTGTTTTACTGCAGACACTTTAGGAGTTTAACATAGTTGGTTGGACAAATCAGAACACCTGATGGCGTCTGCGTGGGCATTTTTCACTGTTTTCTGACTTTTTTTACGGGAGTGTGGAGGACATCCTGACCGCAGCATTGCCTGCAAATCCTTTCTTTATATACTTATTCAAAGATGATTACAGCTTTTATGACAACGCATTCTTGACACTTTTTGCATAAAGAAAGCTCTTTTCACAAATAGGTCTACATTTTAAGACAAAGCAGGTATACTGTTTTCTCCTGCACTGCCCTGTAAAGAGCACATCCTGCTTTTTATCCTGGTATAAATAATTTCAGAGACAGCACAGTCACTGTCTTGTGCCGTCTGGTTTTGAAGATTCCCTGGCACGAGTAACTGAACACTGACCAATCACATACACACATGCAGACAACACACACACACACACACACACACAGAGTAGTGATAGTCAGCGCCCTGGTACCACAGAGACCCCGAACAGCTGAGGGATGACCTCATCAACACAGGACAACTAAAGGGGGTTATGCTGCAGTGACGGGGAGCCAACAGTGACAGTGAGAGTCTGAGAGTCTGCTCCGGTTATTAACAGCTGTTAGATTGTCAATGTGACAGCGATCACACAGCAGGTAGAAGGACAGAACACATTTTTACTTAATTAATAAACAGCTTTTTCTTTGCTGTTAAACTGAATGGTTATTATTTGTTGCTTATTTGGCACTTTAAAAAAATACTTTCAACACTAACAAGTATTCTTTTCAATCTGCCTCAAACTGTTTGCACAACCAGCTAAAGGCACATTTCTTGTGGATGAAGTGTTTTCCTAAAACATTCCACCCCAAAAAACCGAGCTCCACCAACATGACAAAGCACTCTAAGTATTTAAGGGGCCTCCACCTAGTCGAAATCCTTTCTGCTTTGTTCGACAGGGACAGAAGAAGATACATTGAGACAACGGGTACTTAATTTTTGAGTTCATAAACTCTGTCAGGTAAGGTTAAGAAAATTGATCTCCTCTCTAAGAGCCTTTAAAGGGAACTGAGATAGAACAAATATGTGACAAAAACTGAAAGGTTTAGGTGATATGAAATATATACTGTATGTATATATTTTTTATTTAACCAGGTAATTAACCCATTGAGATCAAGATGTCTTTCGCAAGGGGGACCTGGCCAAGAGGTTAGCAGCACACGTCATAATAAACATGACATGATTAAGAAACAGTTCACAAACAATAAGTTAAGAGCACCAACATAGCATATCCTTCTGCAAATAGGTGACATAGTATATGCATCATGGAGAAGTTGCATCCTAAACATCTCACTGCATGTAAAAACAACGGTAGAGCAGCTGAGTTTAATGCAGTTTAAAGGGCGATCTTAAAAATAAACAAAAGAGCACGGGAAATGAAAAGCCCACCAATCATTAGTTATCTGAGCACACATTTAATTCAACAAAAAAATATTTGACAACACTCTGAGTTATAAAAGCTTTTGTATAACTGTCTCCCACTCTGCCTGATGACCTGTCAGAACAAAAACGTACAGTACAGGGCTACAGGAGAAGGCAGACTTCCTCTAATGTCATGATCCTTATCAAGTCTACATGATATTTTCTCTTCCACTGCCTATCTTAAATATTGCACTAAGCTTCATAGAACAGAGCCTGTCGTTTCTCCAAAGCCCTACAGGCCAACTAAAGAAACAACTAAGAAAACTCAAGAGTCATGCAGGGTTTATAAACCTTATTTACTGCAGTCACACATGGATTTCTTCTACTTTTTGCAATTTCAAACATGTTACAGACTTCACAAGACTGATTAAATATACAAACCAATAAACAGGCTTAATCAGTAAAGACGTTAATCGTTCATTGCTGACAGAGGTCGTTTTTGTAGGGAATATCTGACTATTCACATCATTTTATTGGAATCAATGGAAGTTGAATATAAAATCTATTTGAATCACAGTTTTGGTAAAGAAGAGCTGGGGAAATAAAACAACAATAATGAAAACTTATGAAAGGGTCAGGTCAACGACTTAGAAGAGAGCATTCTGAGGTCAACATAGTTTCTTTATCCCGCATATCAGCCAGACATCATACTCATTAAAACAACATCTACTCTTTTGTCTTCAAAGTGATCTGCAGACAAATGTGGCTGTAAAACGTTTCTAACACGAATGTTTCCAGAAGCCACTTGTCCATCTGACACAGATGATTTTCAGGCTAGGCTCTAACAGAAACCATGCGCTGCCGCTGACTGAGCACAGTTGTTCTTTACATTAACTCAAATACTTTTACATCTGAAGAGGTAGCAGCACCAATCTAATTGTTCACACTTCTAAAGTCTGCAACACCCTGACGCACATGTTTGAGCCATTTCTACTTTAATAGACATGTGCTTGGCCGCTATATTAATCCAAATGTGTGTGTACTCGAGCAGTAAACATTTGACTTATTTTTTTAAATATTTTGCCACATGCAACAATCTGTTTGAGGTGCTGCACCAACTGAAATCTTTCTTCAACTTTGTTTCATTCACTTTAGCCCCGTGAATGCTCCTCTCTCTCTCTCTCTGTGTTTGCTCTTAAAATATTGTGTTAAAAGGCCAGCTCGGGCCTTGATGTTAATCTGTGAGGGAAAATATACAAGCAAGGTTTGGCTTATTTTTCCCTAAGTCTGTAAAATGTTAAATTTAGACCTTACAAAAGCCTTTTAACATCCCCATTACCCCCAGAGACAGAATAAACAGGGCTACGGAAATAAATCTATCTACCAGTTGTTTGTTATACTGAAAGTGCCAGGGCTCAGAAATGTTCAGCCTGAAAATAAATCTGGATGTTTTTATAGTAGCTATCCTAAAAAGTTGGACTTCTCACTTCTAAAATCAAGCTCACCTGCTAACTGGACTAGTTTGGCTCAATAAAGACTACATTTAAGACATGAATTTGGCCTTTTTGCTCCCATAGAGACAGCTTTGTTTCTATGCCTTATGGGTTTTTTAATAAGTTACAGGTCTGTAGGGCTGGGCGATATGGCCTAAAAAGAAAATGTCAGATTTTTTCACACCAAACTGGATTTTCGATTTCAATCGTTTTTTTGTTTGAATGAATGAATTGAAAGGAATTAATACATTTACCCGAGTTTCTCTTTTGGGTTTAAAGTGCAAGCTGTAAACTTGTCTTTGAAGTGCAATAAGTAGTTTCAGGGTACAGCAGAAGTACAGAAGATGCAGAGCAACTTCAGGGAAATGCTTTGTGGCTGGGTGGGACATAGCTCAGGCCAACTAGCTAATCTGTAGGAAGTAAATGAGGGAGGAGGATGTCAACTATGAGAGCCCAAGGTGAGGGTCTGAGTAAGTTGAAGAGAAAATCTCGATTTTCATTTTTGAAAATCCATATTTTTCAAAAAAAATCATAAAATTGATTTATCGCCCCGCTCTACCAGTGTGCCACCAAACTTTGAATGCAGCTTGGATCAATGATCGGAGACTAGAGCATAGATCGGGCCCAAAAAACTCCAGCCAATCCAGGCACGTTCTCTCCGGGCTGGACCGGCCTGTCTCATTAACTGTATTTATGTTTAAATGAAAGATATCTATTCAGATGAGATCTTAATGAGCACAACACAAAAGTACAGCATGTCTTATATAACCAAACAGAGATATTGGCCAATCCTGGCTTTGGAGCGAAAAAATCTCTCCTCTAAGACGCATAACGAAAGCAGATCCTTCAACACAGGAATATGTGTCACTGACGGGATTAATAAAAACAAAAAAACATTGATATGACTTAATGGAGAAATAATTAAAAACACTACTCTCCACTGAGAAAGTACAAAACGAGGATGCATGTTTTGCAAGACCTGTGTACCTCAAAAACCTTGTTGAGTTGTTCTGGTACTGTTGGAAGTATTACTTCTACTGTCATTCACACAGCTGCAGAGTTGCACAGTGTTGTGCTCTAAGTGTGAGCACTACAGTAAGTGAGTGTGAAGCATGATGCAAGGTCCTGGCTGGAGGGGGCTCAAGCAGCACGCACACACACAAACACTTAATACACAAAACACACACTCATATTCACACTTCGTCTCATGCAAGCAGCCTGGCATTTCCTGGTTCTGCCTGGGAGCTCTAAATGCCTAATTACTCTCCAGAAAAGTAGTGCCAACGTTTGATCAACACCTCACACTGCGGCAGCCCAACACAAGGAACAGCGAGACACATCCGTCCTTATAAAGAAAACCAGGAAACAAAACAATACGTACATGAAAGCTGCACATTCCTGCCCTTTTCAAACCGAACCCAAGGCAGGAACAACCGACTGTGATCTATCAGCTTCTTCTAGAAAGTCACAGAGCCGTTCCAAACTCTGCTGCCAAATTCAACAACTTAACTCTGTACATGATGATGTAGACAGGAGGAAATGTTTGGGCTTCCTCTGCAAGCACTGAGGCTGCCTGAATAACTGTTCTCTTAAATGGTCAAGTAGTAAGACAAGTCAAAGACACAGCGAGCATGTAATCCTGAACAGCCTGAACAGATGTGCAACATTGGAAAGATATGTTGCACGATGACTAAACAAAACCCACCACGATAAAGTCATTGAAAATAATATAAACTGCCATGTGAACCTTGGCTTGCCTTATTCTGTTTAGTCATGACACTTGTAAAATAAAATGTTGTTTAATATGTAGTCTCCTCATTATGTTTAATCTACTACAATGTGACTTCTGTATTGAACATGCATTTACAGGTGATCCTTCAGTAAACACTCGTCAGCCCCTGGGGCTGCAGAAAGAGCCTTTATAATTAACAGATTAATGCACAATAAGTTACAGTGTCACTTAAACAAACTGTACTACTTCCTTTCATACAGCTCTGTTTTGTATAGACGCTCAAAGTCCAGTTAATAAAACAAACTATTATTCTGTTTAGTTTACAAAGACACAGCACCACGCTCTCTTTGGCACACATCATTATACACACTCTTATATAAACACTAACACACACAGACACACAATAGGAAAGTGAATGACGAGTAAGCTTGTTTAAAAAAAAAACTTTACAATGAGGTTTATTAAGAGACAGCGCGGTCTTGTCTCCGCTTGAATGAGCTGCAGGGGGGGCGGGGCTGAGTGACGGACGATTTTTCTGGACTCTGAGCACTTCTCTCTGGGCCTTCACAGCGTGCTCTGAGCCGTGATTCTGCATGTTATTTCTCTTAGTTGCAGTAGCTGTAGGAGTACGAGCTTGCTCATTTGATGGAGCCCTGCGTTAGTTCAGGCAGAATAAGGTAGTCCTGTCCGCAAGCGCCCATCAGCTGATCTGAGAACCGCCCCAATGCCAACAGATCATTATCACACTCTGACAACAAGGCGGTCTTTTTAAACCATTCTGCCTCTCACTCCTCCTGCATCACATCCACTCTGCTGCGAGACATTGCTGTGAAATTCTCCTTCCACCAGCCCAACCTACATCAGCTCCAGCACATTTTATATTCTAGGATGAATTGTTAGCTTGTTATGTCTGCAAGATGTCGGTATCATTACATGCACATTCAGGTTCTGTTCTGCATGTCCCCATGCATTAAATGTTTGCGAACCAATACCGCCAAATACAACTGTACAGACCATAAGTGCATGGTTATATCTATGACGGGAGTATTCCTGACTGAAAGGTACTTTAAGGCTAACAAAGCCTACTGTTACTACTATTGACTATTAGTGCTTTGATTTAGCCTAATTGTGAAACTAGCTTAAAAAGTACTTCACAAAAGTGGAAGTGGCATCCCAAAATATGTATATGGAGGATGGCATAGACGAGGATATATCCTTTATAATAGCTGACTGGATTTGCAGCCCTACTCAGGAATTTCTAGCTCCTATTGACTCGTTTCACTATCCCCACCAATTAGACACACAGCATCTTCCCTACACTAAAGCTTAGGTTTCACTTTCTTCTTGGATTCTTTCAGTGACCACATTGTTAACTGCAAACTCTGCAGAGAGGCTTTTTTTTTAATACAGGAGGCGGTTTACGATGTTTGTGTAGCATTCCTTGGCATTTTTCACATTTCACTATGCATCATTTGAACTTCCTTCCATTCTAAAAAAAGGTACTATATCTATCTCAGAGTCATGTTTATGTTGGTGTCAGACTGACGCTGGAGACGGCGTTTAAGTGTCCTGAAAGCATATGCTCTGCAAGCTGTGCATTCCTGGAGGGATTTGGAAGTAAGAAGCTTCACTCTCTCCTGTTAGTCTGTTCAGGAATGTAAGCTGTCTGCAGGTGTGTGTGTGTTCATTGCTCCTCTTCAGCTGACAGCATTTATTTCACACTGAAGCGTGGAAATCTTTCTCTGCATGTGCGCCGTGTGAACGCACACAAACTCAAAGGGTTTTAAGAGCATGACAGTTGCACAAATAAGTTTGAGAGGTGCAAATCATCCCAGAAAAAAAGCATTTCCATGAAAAAAATGTAAAAATGTAGATAAAAATAGAAATATCACATAGTTAAGCAAAAGTATGCATAAGAAAGGCGAGGAGCGGGATACACCCTTGACTGTTTGCCAGTCAATCACAGGGCTGACATGTAGATAGAGACAAGCAGCTCTTTGGACTGTGGGAGGAAGCCAGAGTACCTGGAGAGAACCCACTCATGCATGGGGAGAACATGCAAACTCCACAAAGAGAGGCTCCTGTCTGACGGGGATCAAACCAGGAACCTCCTCGCTGTGAGGCAACATCGCTAACCCACTGTATCACCGTGCAGCCTTCTGCTGTTGATGCATGTATACACTAAATTAACTGATTTGAACCCTCAGACTTTCATTGATATATACTCATTAAGAAATTTCCTTCAGAAAAAGTTACTGAATGACCTTTGGTGGAAGATATTGCAAATAGTGTTTATTCCTTAATGCAGAAATGGATAGCTTGTGCACTTGTGTTTGGTGTTTATACAGACGCAGGTGGGATGTAGGAGCTCAGCAGTTAAATATACATTCCTGATGTAAGCCTGAAAAAAAGACACCGAATCCACATTTAGCCTCGTTGTTTTGTTAGCCACCTATGTTGATTTAAGTGAGCATGAGCAGTGAGCACACATTGTCCACAAGGCAGCACCGTATCATTTTACATGAACAAGTATATTAAACTTAACCAACACAGTGGAGCCAACAGTCTACCATACGACCGTGATGATATATATGCATATGAAAAATATATAATATATATATATAAAGGGTTGTTTACCTGGGCCATTGCCGTTCAAATGAATGGTTTGAGCCATGGCTGCAGCTCTGCACTCTCAGTCCCACAACAAGACCTACTGGGGTCATGCAACTGCCATGCATCAAGTCCAGACTACCATGCAACCTGCAAACTGAGACAAAACACAAAAAGGAAACATTTACTCACATATCCAGTTAGTTTCACACAGTTAGGCAGCAGTTACAAAAAGAGAGTTCTGTATGTAGGACATGTAATGATTTAATATCAACCGGAACAAATGTTTACAAAAACACTTTGTGAATTAAGGTTAGAGTAAAACTACTGCCCTGAAGTCCTAAATGAGCAAAGGGGGGAAAATCTTCATAAGATGTCTCCATCTGACAAGTATTCTGTGTTAGATTTAACAAAGGCCTTTCTCTGTGTGTGTGTGACGGCACTGACCTCCGCCTTTTTCACAGGTGTGTGTGCATCTGACATTTATGAACATAGGGGTCCTGTGTGCACCAGCCTGCTCATTTTCAAAGGACACATTATGAGCAGGAACAAAAGAGCTATTCTCCTCTAATAAAAATGAGCCAACACCAGGGGGAAAAAGTTGACTTCATGGGCTGCAGAGGGGGGGGGCATCTGGTGGAGCAAAGATGCAGACAAGGTTGGCTCACAAAGTCGATACAGTCCGGCTTTTTTTATACTCTGTGACCTCAGACTCTATTTACCAGCAAGACTACAAGGCCGAGGCTCTTGGATCCTCTGGCCAGCTGAACATGGGTTAATTAAAAAGGAACCTAGGCCCTCTGGTGGTCTTAAAGAGTGTCCTTTAAGGTCCTCATTGTAAACTTAGTGATAGTGATAGTCACTTAATGTTAGAAAAATAAAACCATGTAAATAATGTAAGTTGGTCTGAAAAAAGTTCTACAGGCAAATCAAACAGTAAAAACTATTTTTGGCTCTTCAAAATATCTTACAAAATAGTATTAATGATCAGCAAATAAACTAGACTGAAAATTAAAGCAGTTTAGTACCTGCAATAAATCCTACTATCATAACTTCAACTTCAAGTAACTATTTATCTGTTAGGAACTTCAGTTGTTTAAAAGAGCATCAGTGCGCACACAGCTCAGCACAAAAAAAACCCACACATATCAACACCCAAAGTGCAATCAAAAGCACTGAGTTAGTGAAGCTTGTTGGCCGTAACAAATGATGCGTACCAGATCAGATAAATAATGCTACAAATGTTAATATGGGTAAAAAATTTAAAGAAGAAACATTCAAGTTATCTTGTAAAATGTGCGCTGTCTTGAGATGTGTTGTCCCTTTAGTTTTGTCCTCCTGTGCAAAACTAAAAAGGGACACTACAAAGATGTATACATATCAGGAAAAACAGCATCCAAATGTCCATAAAGATGGATCGATTCACGTCTTTCAAAACTAAACTGAATGACAAGCTTGTGTAATGATTGCAGGATTGTAATATAAGACCGCATCAGTCTTATACTACATCAATTAATCTCAAACCAGGTCTTATTTCCCTTATTATTATCATTATTTCCCTTAATTCAATCTACACACAGTTCACAGAAAACATACTTTTTTAACATGTTTGTTTTTGGCTTCTTCGACTAAAAACATGTTTTTAATCAAAATGCATAGCCTGTTAATCTAAACTTGTCCATGAAGTAGTCCTGCTTGTTGACTTATGGTATACAAAAAGTTATCAAAGACACAGCTACTTCAGTAGAAAGTGCATCACAATATCTCAACTTGTTGGATTTCACAAATGTGCTGTGCATGTGTTTTTGCAAACCTGAGAGGCACAACTAACTGCAGATCAATACAAATCTTAAGGAAAAAATGTGAAAGGTCACTGTCACTGTGTCACCTCACTGATCTGTAGCACATGTTTATCTACCTTTACACCCATAAAAAACCCGCGCAGCAGTGACATCAGGGTGACATGTCTAAATCCCAACTGTGTGTCATCCCGGGGACTTATTTTAGACCTGATACATAGAGGGACATGAATAGAGCACACTGGACTCTTTACACACAAATAGATAAGGACAGACTGTCAGAGTGCTGATGGCCACAGAGACCAAAAGAACCGATCGTCTTTGATGTACAAATCTAAGAGAACAAATCCTTTCTTTGTCTGCTTTTATATTCAATCAGAATAATGCCAAAATATGATCTGAAGCGTCATCATCATCACAGATGTAAAAAAGTTATTTACATTGGAAAAACTAACACTTAATCACATACATGTAAAGACAAATATTAAATGCTTCCACTGAAATAACATGTTATCAGAAATGTGTGTTGTGTAAAACTCTGTTCTCAAGGAGGAAATTTTTGTTGTTCTCAGTTGGATTTGCAATTATTTAGGCGTAATTGGAGGGATTCTTACATGTCCAATTTAGAATAAAAAGAAAACACTTGGGCACTAATAAAAAGAAGAAGCACTCAGTAAGGACCCCACCACCCACCACACCCATCCCTATGATTTTGCTGTACTGAATAGCTGCATACTGCACCACGTGACCCAGCACAGCCACCTACAACAGAGTCAGGCCCACGCATGCAAGCTGACAGTGCTGATATTATCTACCGCTCATGGCCTCTAATGACCCCTCAACCCAACCATGAGACTAGATGGACGGCGAGAGCCCACACATTACCGGGGTTACAAGTGGACACTTCCCTTCATCTGGGTTTTGTCAAGTTAGGCCCACGATACCTCGGGAAGGCCCGACAGTTAGCTCTGGTATCCAAGAGCCGACCCCCTCCATGTCAGCTCTCACCGCCCCTAACACCCACCTGCAGAACTTCTGCTATTAAATTCTTATGTTCAAAGCCCAAACAAACTAACAAACTACAAACACACAACTATTTCTGGAGCTTAAATTACAGAATAGAAAAGACCCAAGCTTAATACTTCCAGGAAAGTTTGTGAAAATTGGTCCCTTAATTTGAATGTAATCCTGCCAATAAATAGCATCAAAAATGACCTCTGTGGTAATAGTACAAACAGTGAGAGATGTTATTAATGTTTCAACATTTCAGTAAGTATTTTAAGCCCCACAGGGTGAAGATGCCTTTAATGTGTTGAACAGCAACTTTATGCTGTTGTTATTGGCTAGTCAAGAGTTACGCTCCACATTATTTACAGCTTACTGACACAGAGGCGGTCCTGATAGTATATTTACATGTTGTCTAAATCATAAAACATGTTACATAATAATGTGAAATGTCCATTCATAACCTGTGGGAGGGTGCGTATGAAACAGACAGAAACCAGAATAAATATACCAACAATTAGTCACAGCAACATGTCACAGCGGCCCACATGCCAAAACCCTCAGGGATAATCCCAGTTTAACAAAGCAAGTGAAAATATTTCATGTTCATGTGCAGCTCCAGAAGACATGTTTACTCCAACATCCAACTCAAAATAGTAAAGTCAAGCTATTCTTGCAAACTTCATGCACAAATATCCAATGAACCAAACATGAGACTGACCAAACATCTCCCAAGTGTCCTCTTCCATGTGCTGCCAGAACACAAACCTGAAGGAATGAGCAGGAAATAGTCACATAAAAAAAAAAAAAACCTTAACCCTGGTTGATGCAATCTGTCATCTAAGTGGCATTACAGACTGTTTGTTTTGTATTTACTTCCATTACTAATTCTCTTGTTAATTCCTGCATCCAGTAACACATTTTACTGTGATTTGGAAATTACAGCTTCTAAAAGGCATTTTATCTTTTCTTTCTGTTTGGTTTCTTTTTACTGTGATGTCTTGGCCAGATCCTACAGACAAGAGATTTAAATTGGAGTAAAATTCCAAGTTGAAGGAAATGTAAAAAAAAAAAAAAGTGAGTGGTGGTTTATACATTATCTTATGTGACCTATAAGGAAGTGTTTGGTCAATGGACTGCATATGAAACTGGAAACATTCATCATAGCACCATTGACAAACAACAAGATAAAAGATATAATTATTTTAAGAATAAGTTTGCACTTCTTTAAAATGTCTTTCTCCACTTTCTACACATTATTTACAGCTGTGATGACATTTAGTTTTTCTATTTCTATGAACACTCAAGAAAACATGAGCCTGTTGCACAAACTCTCAGTTAAACTGGACTCGCTTCAAAGAAGGCTCTTTTTTGTGACCTGAATGTCACACAGAAACCTTCTTATTTAAAAACAGTCACTGAAGCCTATCAAATTACATTTCTAGTACTAGTGCTAGTAGATTCTTTAAAAAAAAGCTACGTTTTTAACATTTGTGTCCTCGGTATAAAGGGAGGTTTACAATGAAAAAAGTTGGAATAGTAGCATGTTGCACAGAGTAAAGCTGCAGGATCTGATGTATTCTTTGTTTTTTAACCTTCAAACAATCAGCTCTTCTATCGGTTCATGCAGCTTACCTGTAACTCTCATTCTAACTTCTTCCCACAGTACGCAGGTAGCAAACACGACTGAGTCCAAAAGACGCCTGACAACCAGCAGCTCTCATGGGTGAGAGGGATAAGTTTCTTGGCTAAGATTAGACGACTTCCTCAGATGACAGCCAAACGATCTGTGTCCTATAAGAGGAAACAGGACTTCAGGCTGTTGGGGTAGAACGGACCCCTGTGCTGGGCCTCCAGGTGAAGGACATGGCGAGCTAATGCTGTTAACAACCTGCGGTCACTCCTCACAGCGCTGAGCTCTAACTGAGGGCTGAAAAACAGCTAATGAAGCAGACAATAGGACGTAATGGAAAGCTTTCATGTATGGTTACACATTAACCAACATAGCAGTATTCTGAGGACCCCTTCAGCCCTCAAAAGGAAAAAACATCAATGACCAAATCTAACACCAAGCCCATGACCACAGCTTTCAAGATAAAAACTCTAAATAATGTGAATTCAGGGGACTAAAGAGTAAAATTAAATACTGAGACATTTAATAGTGAAAACTTGTTTTTCACTTAACTTTGTTAAGATGTAGTCACAATGAAATAGAGCTGTAAAAATGTGTTCCTTTTGAAATGCGTCTTTCCATTACAATAACCGGAATGGTGCAAACTAGACACAGATACCGATGCATAGTGATATAACATTGATAGGTTTATATAAGGGGATGTGTTTTGCGAAACCAATTCTTTTTCTTTAAAAAATTAACTGTGTCAAGGGAACTCTAGGGAAGTTCATACTAGACAGTTAACACACTAAATGTTAGTAATTGTGTGTAAAACTGAAATAACGACATCAACAAACCCTCACCTGCCTTGTTCAGCATAAATGTGCCTTGGTGACATTAAAGCTAGCATGCTATCTAATGATTTAATGTTCATTGGAATACCTCCAAAGAGCCTTTAAATAAACACAGTTGATGTAAATTGGCTGAGAAATGTTGACAGGAGTAACGTTTTGTAAATGTCTAAATCAAGTGCGTTATCGCTGTGATGTCATAGCAGTGATTAGCTGGTTTGAAACCAGATACAGCCAAATAGCACCTTTTTCTTACTACAAGCAAACTGTAAAAATATCCCTTAAAAGAGAAATACAAATCTTTACAAAGACATCTTTACATTTACATTTCTTTACACAAGAGCTTAAAAAAAACTCACCATAATTACCTCTCAACAGAACAGGACAGGAAGATTTTAAACAAGCTAACCTAAGTAAGACTCAAAGAGTACGCCATGACTGAAGAAGGGAAATAAAAACAAACAGTCGACGTCACAGCTTCAGCAGACATAAACCAGAATGACTTGTTTGGCCCCTCCTCTGATGTTATATAAATATGAAACACATGCCGCACTCAGAGAGACATGAGCTACAAGTGTCTTGTCTACTGATTTACTGTGACTCAGGTTAGGTTACTCTCCACAACGAGGAGCGTGTGTCTGTGGTTAATGTACTAAGAGCCTGAATGACACAAATCGACAGGCAAGACAAAAGGTATAAAAACACAGTTAGATAGAATGCTTTTGATCTTTGTAGTTTACTTACATACAATTATAATACGAGGGTCAAAAAGCAAGTCAAAAGTATCAAAAACTGGATATACTGAAATAAAAGTTTCAGCTCGTACTGGAAATCAAAAGGTATAGGACAAATGAAGATACTTAAGCACTGAACACAAAAGCACCGAACATAGAGAGACAGAGTCTTCTCCAAAGGGGGGATGACATGTGACAATCGAACCCACAGCCGCTGCGATGAGGACTATAACCTCTGTACATGGGCCGTGTGACATCACCTCTAGGCTATCGGTGCTCCCTTTAAACAAGTTATTAATGTTTGATTCTGCTGTTTTTTTTAATAACTGCTTTATATGTTGTTGTTTAAACCTGTGTGTTATGATGCTATGTTTGTTAGTTTGTTCCTTCTATGCTGTTTTGATCTTTCCATTTTTAAAGCTGCAGTATGCACTTTCTAAGAGACTCCGCCACGCTATATATTCATGTATCATTGACTTAATGAGATATAACAAAGATTTATTTAAATGTACTCTTTTTGTTAAGTGTCTTGAGACAACATTTGTTATGAATTGGTGCAATACAAAAAAAGATTGATTAATGATAATGATCCTGTATCATTAATCCTGGGTGAAGAAAATATTCTCCAAATACAAATATCTGACTCCACAGAGCGAAAAGAACATTTCATGTTTAAATTCCCTCACCAAAAAAGGAAAAAAATGAAGTGTGGAGAATGTTTGGCATGTGAAGTGGAAAGGAAGCAGACTGCAACAAAATGAGTGGCCACAAAAATAGCCAACACTGCTGAAGAGCCTCTTCAGAGCCAATGTTTCATCTGTCCACTCCTGGCTACTGTAGAAATGTGGCAGTGCAACATGTAATTGTAAAACAAACTAGTTCTCTCTGTAGGCGTACAGAGTTTATTCTGAGGTAAAGGAACAAAAAGAACATTATTTTCATTATTTTTGCAATTAGATACCCTTCACTCTTACACACTGGTCCTTTGAGCTGTAAGTGCTGAATGCAGGGTTATAACTTTATCTGATGATGACAAACCCATTCAAGAACAACAGTGGGATACAGGGTTCAGGCTTGCTGCTTGTAAGATATATGCTCAATCAAAAAAACTAAACTTAGAACATGTGAATTTTTGACAGTTTCCAATGTGAAATATTTCAGGTCCGAAATGATTCGACTGTTGATTAAAAATTATTACTTTGTTCATGTAGGCTTCGTGTCCGCAGGATGTCTAGACTTGTTTGTTTATTTTATAAAATAACTGACTAAGAAAACTCACTTCAGAGGATGTTGTCTGACAGTGTTTCCACTGTTAAAAATACAAAAAACACAAAGTTTAGGTTTGGTAACATGCGTGTCGACAGTTAACAGCTTGATAGTACAGATAGGGCTGTAAAAGGTTGCAAACCCACTGCGCTGAATATTCAACAGGCTGGTTTTTCCCCTAATAAAAGTTCAGGCTGCGGCTTAAATGGAGGAAAAAGGCCTGCAGAGAAACTGGGATATTGTTATTCAGAGCATCAGTGAGGGCTCATGAGCATAAAAACAGGGTACGTGTGCAGCAGCAGTGTGTAGAGCACTTTATGTTTGTGTGTAATCAACATTTTGGGCACAGGTGTCTTTTAGAGGAGCATATTTGTGTTGGCAGAAGGTAGAAATGTGTGTGTGCGTGTGTTGGTGTAATTGCGGAACAAGCAGTGGCTACTTGTTGTCTCAGCTCTGCATCTGGCCCTCATTAAGAAATGCCTTTGAAGCTTTGCAGGAGAAGCTGCTGTGCCGATTATGGAGAAGACATGGGTCACACGCCTCACTCATGGCTGTAGTCCACTACTGTTTGGAAGTGCTAGCTGCGGTATTGACCCTGGCTTTTGCTGTCCGACGGTTCGTTTCCCTTTGATGTCCTGCGTGAGCCTGCTGAGTTCACCCCTGGAGATCTTTCCTCAAAGCCTTTCAATTATCACCGCGAGAAGGGAGGAACTTACAGGAATGAAAAGTTGACCGCAAGGATTTCTGTCTGGTGTTTTGTGAGTTTCTTGTTACAAAGTCAGAACTTAAAGGATAAAAGTAAAGACTTCCCATCATGAGGGATATGGCCAAGCTATTCTGACACGTCATTTAAATGTACGTATTTATGTTTACAGAAATAAATGACTCTACTCTGAGGGGATCAGGTTTTTTTTTAAAGTGAGAAGAATTTCATGCAGAGAGAGAAACATTTTTGACAGTGTGCAACGTACATGATAGTAGCAGCTCTGTGAGACTGTAAATGCTAACGAGACAATAATGATAACAACATGATGATGTTTGAAAGGGACAGAATGACTATTTTTACCATCTCAGTTCAGTATTAGCATGCCAGCATTTGATCATTAGTACAATACTTAAAGTACAGCTGATGTGAATGTCATTAGTCAACTTACTAGACAAAATAGAGTCTATGCTAATGACTGAGTTAGATAAGATGATAAAGTCTCACAGAGGTTTTGCAAATCATCCCGAGGGGGAGGGAGGGGCCCACAAATATCTGCACCACATGACATTGCAATGCTTCCAAATGGTTGACGAGACAAAGCTGCAAAAGTAAACCCTGTGTTTAGACAAGAGGAAAAATCAGAAGAAAAATCTCCAGGTGGGAGCCATAAAATCTTTGCAAGATTTAAAACCTCAATTTGCACAGTGAAGAATTTAAAAGAGAATAAAAGAAGCGAATCAATGTAAGACGGTAAGACAATGGATTAATGGTTTAGCCAAACTTTTCCGCCTCTTATGCTCGCCACCAGCCCATTTTTCCTTCATACGAGCATAAAAACAGAATCTGCGTCATGGCATACATATGTATGGATGTTTTTACTGATATTGAAAAAAAAACTGACATTGCCATAGTTTTTCTTTCGCTATATATAACGATTATCAAAAAAAAAAAATGACACCAGAAAAATGTCTTCCGCTAATTTTTGAATAAAGATGATAGTTACATTTTTAATAACTAATCTCCAATAATTACATTTCAACGAAGTATAACTTGCTCAGATGAAGATCACCACTGGGTTGCATCAACTCATTAAGGACTGACTGTTTGCACTAATTACATTTAAGGTGTTGCACCACCCGAGATAGTTCCAACAAAGGCAGAAGTTACATTTGAAATCTTACACCTAGCTTGTGTTAAGCGGGCCTTTAAATAAGGTTGTCATGGCGCATTGTTTTGAAAGTTGGAGGACTGAGAAGGAACACCTACATTGTAAGTATACTGGGTAAACTCTGTCCTGAATTAGAAATTACGTTTTAACTAGGTTATGTGTGAACAAACACATGCGCAGTGAAACAGCCCAGCAGTCCATAATGGGAGAGGATGAGTGAACCTTCAGTCAATCCTGTGGCTGTATAATCACACATCAAGTTATTTCTGGTTCCATCACTTTCATCTCGGCGGTATTTTTCCCGCTGGTGCAGCCGCAGAGCGTGTGCATAACAGTAAACATAGCATTGGATGAGCACTTGGCTCCATATTGAAAATAAGGATGATGTTAAGTACAACTGTCATTACGTTCATTCCTCTGTCTGACCTCCTCCGTCAGATCCTTTTAATTTTAAGAAAGGAACCAACTTTAAAGTGCCCGAGCATAAAATCACTTCAGGAAGGAGGATTTCAAGTTTACGGAGAAAAGTTTGGACCGTCTGTGAGACATATGTAGAACCCTGGATCTAAATCTAAAACATATTTGAAATAAGTAGAGTTTAAAAAGATGCATTTTTATCTGAAGAAAGTTTGAGGTAAGTTTGTCCAGTGTTCATTTATCAGCGGATGATTTAAGTGTTTACTAAAACAAAAGACAAGTCTCTTTAAAAATAAACATGAGCAATGAACACTGCCGTCAGCCTTGTCATTGATATCAGGAGTGGAGAGCACACATTAGAGGGGTGCCTTTAAGCTGTGCCTCTATTTTAAGACAGTGCTTTATCTTGACAGCTGCTCTCCAGAGGTTCATTGTCTCTCAGAAGGATTTGGTGCAGATAAAAATAGCAGATCTGCAGGTTTTAAGTTGAACTTCTCAGGCTGCAATATCATGGTGGAAAAAAACATCGGCATCTCACACAGCTGGGCTCAATAGTATCTCGCACAAAATATGTGGAGATGATCTCAATAAATGATTTATTCTGTTGGATCACAGCCTGGTGAGGCTGGTGGCCTAGAAATCTGGCACTGCAGCCTTGAGCTCCACCTTCGATTTATTGCTCTGAGACTAACTTTTTTCAGTCTGTAAGTGCTGTAAACAGTTGTATCATCTTTAATTGGCTGAATTAGACATAGCCTTCAGCTTCTTTAAAGTTATGACACCTGATTTGTTGCCATAGAGCAAAACAAGTGCAATTCATAGCTGGCACCGAAACTGTTTAGGATAATGAAGCCCTGAGAGAATAAGTTAAATATTTTTCACCTCTCATCAACCAAGCACTCCAAAATGAGCAATTTACTGTCCTGTTTAGTTTAAGAAATATTGCCCTCTGCTCTATCAATGAGGTGATTATTATTCCTAAGACATCCAAGGATTATATTTGAATCAGTGTTACTCAAATAAAAAGAATAACTCTACAGCTGCCCTTCTATCACTAATCAGCTGCAGTGTGACCCTGAGCAGTGACTCTGGATTCGACCCACTAAGTTTAGGACACACAATCTTTGTGAGACATTTTTTCTTTAAACGATGTGATTCCTTCTGTTGACAACAACGCCCCCTGGAGGCAAAAGATGGCTCAGATACAGGGATGCATGTGGCTCTGTTAAACAAAGGCAGGACTATTCAATGTTTGCAATTCTTTGTTTTTCTTTACCTTAATCACATCTTCAAGCTGAAATCTTTTCACAATATCATTATGATGAAATGCTCCTTTCATCTCTAAATGCAGAGCAGACCAGCAGCAGCAGTTTTCTATATGTTAAAGCTACAAGCAGAACATCTTCACGATCATCTGACCAATCTGTCAATAATAAAAAAAATTACAATGTCCATGCTTACCTTTTAGAAGAAATGAGTCATCGCTGAACATGAAGATGGTTTCAAATTTGATTTGTTGATTTTTTTTTCCAAACAAATGATCAATTAACTATTGCAGCTTCACACTCTTTCTCCTACTACAGCTGTGAAAATACAGTTTATCAAAATAATAGAATATGACGTTCTTAAATCTGAGACACTTATGCATAAAAACTGCAGATTAAGTTTTGCAAACTGGTTGTACACAGTTCTCGTTTAGGGTGCGGATGCAAAAATAGCTTCAGCTTCAAACACTAAATTTCATTTTGCTCAACATCAAACTGCTGCTGTTGTGTGAACCTTCAAAGAGATTTTACAAGTCCCAAAAAACATGGTAATTTAAGCAACTGCACTTACAAAGATTGTCAAATTTTGAGCTGCTTTAAAACAAAAATAGACATAAATAAACCTCTAGGGAATAAAGCATTTGTATTCTTTGTAGCTATTCTAGCTCTGCTTCTCTACATCATTCTTCTCTTCCTCACTTACTTGCACATTCTAGTTTGGACCACTTTGAAGCTTCCACTGTTTCCCACTTCCTGTTTCTCTTCATCCACATGCTCCTCTATCATTTTCCCTCCACATCCTTCTCTGCCTCCTCTCCCAACCCCCTCTGTCCTCCATCCAGCCTGCACTTGACCAGAGGACAGGCTGGAGCCTCTTATTTGTTCAGCTCTTGAGTGGAGTCACATAGGCGGAGAGGGGAGCCGTGGGCGGGTGAAAATACTCACCCCTCATCGCCTAACAAAGGTGTTGCAGAAGTTTTAACATCAATTTCAAATAAAGTTGGACATGTTAAAATCCTATAATAGAAAAGTAACAACTCTCTAACCCTCATAACACCTTAAATACATTTAAGTGAATGTGTAGAAATTTAAAAAATCATTTTAAGGGAATAAAAAAAAAAGTAAAGATATAAGGATGCTCTAGGTTCATTTTTTTAATGAGCCAAAAAAGAAAATTGTCACTTGTCCTCATCTAAAGATACCACAACGACAAGATGAAGTGTCAAGCTCCCGTTAGAGACCTACACTCCCAGAGCTTTCACTTCTGTTGTCAGCTTTCTCAAAAGAGGCATTGTGGGAGAAATTCCCCAACCTTAAGTGCTCCAGTGTTTGCTTTTGTGCCAAGCGAGCCCACTCCACTGACCTTTTGGAGATGGACCAGTGAGATCCACTGTTGCGTCTATGTGCCCTCTTCACTCTGACAGCAGCCAGACAGTGAACTACAAGCTAATTAAAGTGATGACAGCAGGGAACACTACGCTTGAACTAAAGACACTAACTCAGACAGAAGCCCCTAAAACACTGACAGACATCTATCCTAAAAACACTTTTTAAAGAAACTTAATGAAGTTTAACACCAAACTTTTGCAAGGGGAATCTTTACTTTCCATATATCCATACACATATATTCTGGTATACTTGTGTAAGCTGGTGATGAAAGTTACGTGTCCATTAGAACAGACAAATATGTAGAGAATGTTTTTGGAGACAAAGACAAACTTTAACCGTCTTCATTAGATTGTTTTTGTTCTGGGTCAACATAGACACTTGAGCTGCTTGTCTATTTATGTTAATGAGTAACAGACCAATTACCTTCAGGGAAAGGCAGGGCTGTGATGTAAAGAGAGGACACATAATGACTTGAAAGGTGGACAACACAGGATTTTGAAGCAAGTTGTCACAAAAGCATGCAACCAGATACGCTGCCGTCAACTGATTATGGAAAAGCATGTCTCATGATGGAGCTAACGGGGACAGAAAATCAAAGTAAAGCCATTTCTAGAGCAACTACATCTTCAAGAAAAGCAGCAGCTATAAGCCTGACAATTCAAAACCTCAAATACTGGCTAAAATACATGATCCGGTTACAGGGTGGTACAGTCAATCCACTGATCCGACACTACTCCCTAGAACAACAACAACAACAAAAAAGTTCCTCATGCATAATACTATCATCTGAAGAATAAAGGCAAAGCAAGGCATTAAGTAGCAAAGTAGTGAATGTGGTTTGGACAACCTATTAAGGTCCCTTTAAAGTCCATTAGGGCCTGACCGAGAAGGGATTTTTGGCTCCGATATCAATATTAGGTAGAGAAACAAATCCGATACCAAAATATTGTCCGATATCTTTCTTAGATCTATCTTCAATCTGTAGAGATAGATAGAAACACACATTTATTGTGTTGATCCCTCAAACGCAGCTATCAAACACTTTTGGAAAAGATATTTCATGAAAAGATGGCCACTCAACTGGAAAGGAACTTGGCATGAACGTGTGTCATCGCTTGGCACTCTGGAGAGTGATAATGTGTGTTGTAATCCATATAACACACTCTGCTGGTGAAAGACAACTGCTAGTGTAATATAATGAAACTCACATGAAATGCTGTTTGACTGGTGAATAAATCTAGTAATATCAGCGCATATCTGAAATTAAATGAGCCAATACCGATAGTCACTTGATATGCTAATATCGGACGATATTACAGGCTAGCCGATTAATCGGTCGGGCTCTATAAAGTCCAAATATCAAATGAATAATGAATGAATACATAAAAAAGAAATGTTTTAAGACAAAGCTCAAAGACATGGTCCACACTTCTAAGGTTGTTTTACCAACTGTCACTTTTGCCAGGTGAGCAAATGTGATATTCTGTATGGACATCAGCTCCTCGAGTGCGTTTCAGAGTTCTGTTTTTAGATTCATATTTTGAGGATCAGGTTTTACAACAGGAAAAATAAACTGTGTTGACTGCAAGCTTGTCAAGAAATGTCTTATCTCTTCTCGTCACTTTATTCCCTTAAATTTACATAAAAATCAAGTCCCATCTCCCAAAGAAATGTTCCATACTGAAAAACTACAAAACATATATTGGCTTTAATGGCTTATTTTGAATTGAAAATCAGGCGCTGAAAATCTATCAATCAGCAATCTCTCAACAGGGCTGCCGTACCAGCTGTGTCATGGTCCAGATCCTGGGAACAAAATCACCAGGGAGCAGAGCAACAACAACCTGCCAGCCTCAGGGGCTTTCAAACACAACATGCGCACCAAACAGCTTTTCAAAGATGTTTCCATTTATCACTCAATGTGAATCTTTTAACAGCTTGGCTTCTAAAAGCAGTTGGTCTTCCAATTGATTAAAATCTGCATCAATCAATGTCATTAACGAAAGGCTGCAACTGACTGTGATCAACAGGTGGTGGAAGAACTTGTAAATATGCAGGGAGGTCATCCTTTAAACCTGGTCAAAAATGGAAATAAGAGGAGATTATGGTCCAACTGCAATCAGAAGAATTGTGATAAGGTTGGTATAAAATACACTGTTGGTTTTGGTCTTTTCATGGTATTTGTAAAAGATAAATAAAGTTTTAAGTAGCATATCTAAAATGGATCCTTTGGCAGTGAATTAACACATGTCGTTTCTTAAACCCCCATCTAACTTTCATACTGATTAACTTTAAATCTGAACTTAGCGTCAGACAACTTTCCTAATAACAGACTTTTAAATAAATGTTATCAACTCCAAAATGGGGAATGCTGTGCTTGTGATCTTCGGTGCTCAGTGTGACAATCACAAACATCATACTCGGTTGAACAGAGCTTAAAAAGCTTATCTTTAAAATCACAATTTAAATCATGTCCACACCAAAGCTTTTCCTAAGAAGCACATGCTCAAGTTTTGTCACAATGGCATATGGAGAACATAGCTGCAGAAAGTCAGATCCAATAGGAAGAGACAACGTGTCTCATGCTCCATGGTCAATGTCAAATGTGTAGTTGGTTAGAAGTCATATTTGTGTTTTTATGCGGAGTAATCGGCCGACATTTTCTAGCACTGCTCAAGTGTTACTTGGACAATTTTAGGCATCTTCGAAAACCTGTTCAATCATCGATAGGATCCCACCACAAATTAGCACGTCAAGACGTCTTAAAGAGCTCAACCAGCGTCTTAAAGAGCTCAAATTCACTACAATAAAGAATATGCTTTGTAAACACTTACGAGTAAATAGCACAGTTTCAAAGAAATAGCAGAGGAAACTTAAGCTCCTTGGCAGAGGTAACAGTGTCCTATAAAAACTCTATTGAATACACAATTCATGTTCTTGACTTACTTTTGCTACGGCAATAGCCATTACATCACAAAAAGGCAACCAGGTTTGGCTCAAATGGGTACTGAACCTCAAACATACTACACATGTATTTCACATATCTCATTGCTGACACATTCAGGCCTATCTATGAGTTCAGTTTTTACACAACACAGACTCGAACACAGCCCATTATTTGAAGATTGAATTTATTGTCTCACCTTTATGAGCCACTGGGCTTTTATATCATTTATTATGTATTTCCTTTATATGCCAAGTTACTTATTTAAGATGGGTTGTCCTTTAATGTAAAAATCCTCAGTAGAAAAACATCTCATTTAAATGAAATGGAAAATATATTCACGTCCATCTGCTGCCCACTTGTCCCCAGCTGGCCTTGACGCCGGCTGGCTTTTGTGATTTTTTCAGCTTGTTCTCTCTCAGGCATTGTTTATCACGGCACTGTCAGGACTACTCTGCTTAATGTGGTGATGATATCAGAGGTTTGGCCTGATAGAGGGCTTCAATGTCATGTCATCAGAGAGATCAAGCATGCTAAACGAGAGGGCTTACTTTTATTCCTGATCAAGCGCTCAGCCACAAATAAAAGTGGCGTAAAGCAGTTTATTTAGCGTTCATGTGGCACTGAGCACAGATAAGGGTGACTTTATCCATCAGATTACACTGATAGAAACTTGTAGCAGAAGTAAGAACCAAAAGTCTAAAACACTCCATTTACTCACTTGCGTTTCTCTAGAAGCAGAACCCCAAAAGAAAAAAGGAAATGGCTGAAGTTTGGGACGAGAGACAACAAGAGAAGAAGGAAGAGAGGGAGGCAGAGAGAGTGCTTACTAATCCCTTTAGGGTGGGAGCTAAATGATTTGTTCCACTGAGAGGGGGAGATAAAAAAAGATGCGTGTGTGGGGAAGGAAAAGAGGTGGGGGGGGTGTTTTGGTTTGATGACAGTAACGATGAGGCCCAAACCTTCTCCAAAGGAAGCCATTCTCTTTTTTTCTCTCCCTGTTAACATATCTAGACTTCCTCATTGACAGCGCTCCAAGCTGTTCACACAACACTTCAGACCAAAATTTGAAAGTCTAATTTATTCCCAGGGGGGGAAGCATTGAGGAAATATAGATAGACCTAAGAGCATATAGGAGCTGGTGACTTGCCAGATCCAGCCACAAAACAGGACAAATGATACTTTCTAAAAAGGCTAAGGAGGCCTCAATTGAGAATTAAAATAAAAATCATATACTAGGAATAATACGCCGGATTAAAACTGTCAATAAAAGCTGCTGACATGTAGACTGAAATTCTGTATCTCTTGACATGTACACATTAGATGAACATAAACATAGTTTAACTCTTTTTATTTAACATATTAAAGTTTAATGCAGTTACATATAACATTTTAGGTAAAAAATAAACTAAACAAGTCTTGACAACCTTCTTTTTTCCGCTCATTCCTTGCTAAATGCTATACGGCAGTAGCTTTCAGATGCACCAAAATTAAACTAAATATCAGCATCGACACCATTTTGTCTGTTACCCGGACAACATGTCCCATACAAACACAAACAAGTCAAGTGAGATTGACAAGACAGAGAACTTGTACATATATTTTATGGGGTTGCATAAAATCATGTGAAATAATGACCGAAACATTTTTCCTCACTTCACCTATGCATCGAAAAAAGTTTGTTTTTTATTGGGATTCAACAAAATCGACCAGCAATATTTAGGCTATTTGAAGATTAACAGCAGTAGCTAAACTTTATTCACACTATGGAGGTTAACTATTGCTACATTTTGGAGGGGCTGCACAGATGAAAGCCATTCCCTCACAACACTACCCCTGACATGCTCCACACAAAACAGTACTATACCTGCACACGCACATACGTGGAAAACACAGTCAAACGCACACACCACATTTCACCAGTTCTGAAAGGTGTGTCCTTCAATACTGAAAGCCTGACTATCCACTCGGAAAGTTTCCATTCTTCAAGAACAACACAATTAAAAGCTTCCTGTCTTCTTACAGTAAACCTCAACAGCTTCAGGAAGTCGTTAAAGCACCAAATGGGTGTTTGGCTCAGAAAGAGGCTGAGCTGCTTCACAGGTGAGGAAAGACAACAGAGTGTAAAAGAAAACGTGTCACGTGTTTAAATTCAAAGATTCCAATAATGGCCGACATCACACAAAAGCTAAGGCATTTTATCTAAATTAAATGTTAACTTTTAATTAAATATCTTTGGATTTTTAATTGCTGAAGGGGCAAAAAAAAACATGACAGAAATGACGTGATCTTGAGGAGAATTGTGATGTAAACTGTTTCACCATCATGATGGGCCCTGAGAAACTGTGTATGCCGTTTTTACTAATGGAGTTTTCCCTGTTTTGTTCGTGAGCAGAGGAAGCTGTTTTAACTGTTGGACTAACTAATGACTTCCGTGTCGTCTTTTTCATTATTCAGGCCTTGGCTCGCAGTCACAGGGTCACAGGCTACAAAAACAGTAGCATGCCTTCATTGCTAGAATGCAACACATTGTATTGTGTTGGCAGTGAAGGGGTGAGGGGGTGAGGAGGAGGGGGTGTCTTCTCAGTGGGAGTCAATCTGGTCGACAAAAGCAGTGACATTCCACTGGAAACACTGTGGCATTATGGCTGCCCTCTGTTTTTGGTGGAAGTGGGAATCCTCCCGCTGAACAAAGGGATCAACTCCCAGGATATTCTGGGAATTTTCAACGTCACCTTTGGGAGTGATTCATAGGGAGTGAAAAAAGAAAAATAACAATTCTTCCATTGCTGTCAAAACCATTCAGCGTCGCTTTTATTGCTCATGAAAAGTCATGTTTTGATAGCATGTTTTTCAAGCTTATTGTGACAGCTCCAACAGGGACAAAATATGTTTTCAGTGCCAACAGTTCCAGTGTTGAATGATGAAATGTGTTCTGTCTCTCTGATGTATCTTTAAGTGCTTTCATTTTTATATTTTTATTCTTTGTGTCTTGATTTTGATATGTTAAAGACTGCATTAAACCAGTTTGTAAACAGCCTGTTTTACCTCTCCATAACAGCTCTGTTAAGACGTCCCTAGTAAAGAATTTACTTTTGGAATTGAAACTCGCAAATTAGTCAATGAAGCCTCTTAACCACAAAGATGCATTATTTAGACTTTGATAACAAACTCAAAGATGGTGCCTGTTCGGTTCTTTGTGATGAAGGCTCAAATTCTTTTCTAAATGAAAATTTCATAAACATAAAACCTCACATGGGTATCGAAACCTGACTCATTAAGGACCATTTACCGTATTTTTCTAAACTTAAAAAAGGAATACGTTTGAGCTTACTGATTCTGCTGACTACCGAGTCTCATGGGTCCTCGTGTAGCGTTACATCTCAAGTCAAGTCGCATCGGTGGTCTAATAAGGCTTTAGAATATAATTGAATTTCCAGCCAACAAGCAGCACAACAGCATTGGGAACCAAATCAAACCAAAAAGCAGAACCTTTGACTGTCTTCTGGTTGAAAAATCTCTGTCAACTACAGCTGCTGTGATACAGTTATCCTCGTCCTCCACTCACAGCAGCCGTGGTAAATGCACCCAAACTTTGTAGCAATCTTGAAATCGACAGGATAAAGTTGGCTTACTAAAGGAAGTGGTGTAAAGTTACATCATGATGTGTTCAAATGCACCGTCAAGATAGATATAATAAAGAAATACCAGTTCTGTTGAAAATGTTTTCTCGTATTTCCACTAAATAATAGAAAAGCATGGAGACTCAGTATCAGTATCAGTATCTATGAGAGTTACCAATCCCAACCCTCAGTGTCCATAGCCTGTCTGTTGTATTAAAGCCCTCTCAGCTTGGTGCTCATTTTAACTTAATCAAATGTATTTTATCTTATACAAAATCCCTTTTTTTCTATTCTATTTTCTATTATGATTATTTGTCAGCCAGAGTGTGGAGACAAGTAAACACGTACAACTTGTAGATGATCCCAATTAGTCCTTGTAATGAATTCAAAAATCACTATCCATCCATCTCTAATAAACAGACAGCCTAAACACAGAAGGAAATGTCCATGAACAAATATTGACTTGAGTGGTGACCCGTGCTCGGCTGTTATTTCAGTGACACTGGAGGGCAGAAACAATCAGCTGGTGGTGGTGAGGTTTGGTGGCAGATGTCCCTGAATATGTAAAACAGCCAGACGAGAAAAGGAAAGGAAGGTAGCTGTAGCAACAATAGACAACTGATAAACTGGAAATGTGCAACATCATTTGATAAATATGAGGTCAAAACTACCATCATGTCCCGTTTTCATTCAAAACTGAGCAGGATAATAGGCAGAGGAACATGTGCTTCTCTCTCCTCTGAGGGGAAACTTGGATCGGTCAGGGAGAAAGGCTATGGACAACGTTGCCATGGCGAACTGCCCCACACTTTGTGGAAACTGAAACCTGATAGTGTGCGGTGCCATTGTCAACCTGACTTCACCACGGCACATTGATGAGGAGTTAAGTCACACATTCAAAACATCTCAGAGCACATCAGAGTGGCATATAAACACTAAAGTATCAAAAAAGCTTTTATCACAAGAAAAAAGCTGATTATTATTCATTGGATCAACCATGTTTGTTGATAAAGCATTTTTCAATTGTGAACATATATATATATGAAAGTTAAAATACAGCCTCCTGCAAACACAGCCTCATATTAAAAACAGTCCCTCTGTAGAGTGCTGTCAGCAGGCCCTCATGTGCACAGTAGCTTCAACCAGCAGATAAGATCAGTGGTGTCACAAGGGAGTCAATTTCCACTGTAAACAAAGCCCCACTGACCACTGGAGGAAACCATTTACTGTAGCAGTTCAACAGTTTACTGAGAAACGCCCGATCTCCTTCTTCAGGAAAGATGTTAATACACCCAATCAAAGGCAAGGGGCCGCAGAAAGGTTTTATAGAAGACCTCCAGACTGGAAAATAACAGCTTTTAAAGACCACTTTAAAGGGTTAATGTTTTCACCTGAGTGTTACGAGTCAGTCACATGCACAACAGAAATCAGATATTAACTTAAATCAGGGGGGTATGATTAGAAAACTTCCCTACACATTTTTTTACGTAAAGATTGCAATGACAACAGATAAGAGGACTTCACTTAAAACTATTCAGAGAGTTCATTTCCAAAATATGAAGTAAGTTCTGAAAAGTTCTTAAACTTTTTGATCTAGTAGATGTCGCCTTTGAGCACCAGCATTAAACCAAAACAAACTGCTGTTTGGCGACACCTGCGCTGTTCTGAAGTCTCCGCTCTCCTCCAGCGGCACACCTCCAACCCATGCTCCACTCGCGTTCGCACGAAGGAGTTATCAACTAGAAAGCACCATAATTAAGAACCATTAAGCGCAAGTGGCGGACAAAATTGTCCTTTGCTCAAGATTATGGCCTGTGGCCTGCATTGTTGTGTTAGCAGGCTAATGTTAGCACACTTTGGTTAACTCGTAGCTTCACGTTGCACATAAATTGAAATGGAATGACCGTGATCTAAAGACCCTTACGTGACTTCCAAATAAGCAGTGAGTATGTTATTCTTCTTTTCTCTAGTCCTTAACTAACACAGCTTTAAACGCAAGGCCATCCCGTCCATGTAAACATGATGTAAAGTTTAACACGGTATCAACAACAGTACAGCTGGCGTGACTCACGCTTCTCACTCATTGTAGACAGTCATGACTCAGAAAGACATTTACAGAGGATTTACTTGATTTCTGCTGTGTTTGTGTAAAATGTAGCACATTCTTCCTATAAGAGTAAAAACATTATGAAAGTGTTAAGAATGTCAGTGTTAGGAGTATTTCAGTTCAATAAACACATGTGATGCAGATGTTGTAAGACTATACATTATTTACAGTCTATGCACACGCTGTTATATGTTGAATTAAGCTGAAGCCATAGCTGGAGAAGTCACACCTCTGTGAATCATTCATTATTTTCTTACTGGAAAGCTCAGTTACACATGTAACGCTAACCAAGATGAACTACAGTAGCTTACACCAACGTGAGCGTGGGTGTGTGAGTATTGAAAGGGTTACTCGGGTAATAACATTAAGTAATTAACAATTAGCCGAGTACTCTTACCAGTCTGTAGTTGATGGGATGATAGGATGAAGCTGACCTCTGGTTTTTGCAGTACAACTGTTAGCACTTCACATTTTTTACACCATAAGCAAACATCCAAAGGCAGTTGGCACACTTGCAAAGTGAGGGCGAAACCAAATGTAGTTTACTGTCAGAGATTTTTCAAGTGTAAGAATGTAAAATCTGATGTGATGTTAATTCCCCTAGTCTACCTCCTCTTGATCTGGTTTCCTCTCTGCTCTCTGTCTTTCTTATAACAAGACAACTTAAAGGGCTGGGACAAAAAAAATTGATTCACTGAAGAATCTTGATTTTTCATTGGATTAAAAAAATAAAAATAAAAATCAGCCGACGTCAAATAAATACCTGAAAATGAAACACCCCCACAGTCCACAAATAACAAAAGAGACCCTTTGATATGGTGGATCTTGGTGTGGATTTTTTTATCAGAAGCTGGGCTCAACTGACAGCTTTCACAAAGCACGCAGGACCAAAGAGGAAAAGCACCACAGTCTCTGCACCATGGTTATGTGTGAAAATGCACATAAAAAACAAGTAACCAAGCTGTTACCAAAAAAAAGCACACCTCGGTTAAAACAATAGAGCCCTAGCCAGGCTTAGGCTCAGCATGACTGGATCGTTACTGAGGGAGTGTAAAGCAGCAGCTGTAGACACAACAATCACCCCTCATCACCCCTAAACAATCCTAGTATCTAGACCCACCAACCATCACACAAACTCACAGATATCACAGACGCTGCCTAGTTCATTAGTATTTCCCTCACAAAGTAGACTTCAAACAATCAGATCAATACAGCAACGACGTGGATGTTATTACATTTAACCATCAGAATGCATTAAAGTTTAGTATAAATGTTAGGGAGTTGTTGATTTTATATTGAATAAAGAAACTGACACATCAATGCTGCACAGGCTGAGCAAACTGCCAAACACGAGGTGTTTCACATCTGCAGGTCACATGAATCCAAATCCACAGCTCAAAAACCAAAGACAACTGTAGAAATCAATAAACAAAAAGTCACGTCAGCATTTATGACTTAACTCACTCAAAAACATATTCTGAACTCACCTTACTCAGGTCTTAAAGACCTCAAAGTCATTCTGGGTAAGCCTTTCCCTTAGCTGCAGATCTCACAGTCTGCTCACAGTACAACCATAGAGAGAAATGAGGGATTAAACATGGAGACATCACCCTTGCTGTCTCGCACAGCAGAGCACGAGCCAATCATAATACAGCCGTTCAGACAACAAGCGCACACACATTGTAACTTGACAACACCAGCCAGTGAGGGAGACTGTAATAGGAGCAGCCTGAGTGACCAGCAGCCGAGGCTCTTGGCTCCTCTCAGCCGTAAACAGTGGCATCGCTGGCAGGAAACATATTCAACAGCTCTTTCTGTGGCGTTTAGTAATATAGAGGTGTGGAGGAATTGGGAGGCCTTTATATTCGAATAAGCTTGGGAGGGAAAGCTAAACAAGGCAAATTAATGTTAATACTCCACCTAAAAATCTATCTGTTGAAAGAGAGAAGCACCTTTGTACTTTGATTTAAAGTGGATTGAAACTGACAGTTATTTAATGAATAGCTTCATCTGCCAACCTTTTGTTGATTTATAATGTCTATAATTATTTCTTAACTGCACCCTACAGGAGTTTCATGATTTCCCTCACACAAGATAGGGCAGTGAGAAAATATGGTACATTTGAGTGTTGCAATATTTGTACGCATAGATTGTTGTTCAACAGTTTCCCTGAACTGAGAGCAACACAAATATTCCCCAAGTTTGTAATGCATCACATCAAATTGAATTCAATATAATGCATCATAACAACAGATTCATGTCAGTCAACAGACAGAACAATACACACTTTCATCAATGCTTTCCATTTGTAATCCAGCACTTTTTGCACACTTGTAAAAAGTGAACACACATAGTTTGACCTGTTAATAGACATTTTAACTTTAATTCATTGTTGCTGTTTGAATGCATTTCTGTACAGATTTTTTACAACTGCTTGCATGTCTGTCTGTGTTTTGTTTGACCCAATCTTTGCTTAGTTTTTTGTCAATTTTTCACGATGTCTCTCTTTCTGTGTTTCTGTCATTTCAAGTGTTTCAGGACAACGAAAGACAATTAAAGCCAGAGTCAGATCCCTGAGGCATTCACATCATCTAAACTGAATACCTGTTCCTAAAGTTATTACGTTGTTGGTCACTTCTGCCTGTGATCACTCAATGTGCCTGTGATCAGACAGCAACTGTGCTGAGGGTTGGAGCTAGCAAAACTGAAAAAAAAAAACGTTTTCAATAACAAATAATTCTGGAAGAAAAAATGAGACTGCAGACAGTTAGTGATAAACAAGGCGAGCATGCCGCCTGTTTACAGCATTTTAAATGTCACGATAAGTGTTGAGTTCTGGCTACATTGAATAAGACTGCCTAGACTGCCTTTTTGTGGAATGCTTCAACTTGACTGGCAAAGTCTGTGCATGTCTGCATAGCTGAGGGATTATCACAGTATCAATTGAGCCCTGAGTTCCCTCTGCACCTGCCTTGTCCTGCTTAACGTACAAGAAACAGGCGGGATTTTTGTCACTCCTCCCTTTCTCTTAAGTGTGTCTTTCGTTCACAAGAAGCTCTGAAGAGAAAATAACAAGCTGAGGATGAACTCAGCTACAAAGCAACACTTCCCCTGACACAAAGAAAGCCATGCAAGTTGTAAATACAACCTTTCAAAGTTGTGCTGATGGCCATCATTTCTGGAGCACATCAAATTCACTGAGGTTTCTCTGAGTTTAAATTCAGCCGAAGGAAGGTGCAAGTATTGGGGTGATCTTGTGGAGCAGTAACAACAAGACTGCTGCTTTAAAACATGCTCTATTCCCTTTTCTATGTATCTTCCAAATAGGTTAGGTTGAAGGCCATACTCTTTTCCAGCGTATTAACAGCATAGACTTCAACTGTGCAAAATACATTTATTTTGAAGCATGCAAAAAGGCCGATAAAGATAATTGGGTGTTTCAGCGAACCCTGCCCCACCACATTCTCGTTTTTCTGCCACTCCTCCCGTTGTGGTCAACTATTTGTTTTGATATTTTACCACAACCAGAGGTGTGGCAGAAAAGACATTTATAACAAGCATCGTCAAGCTGTGTGCATTTCTTTCAGGGCGTCTTTTAAATGTGTCATTTATTTCATTCACAGGATCATCGCTTTAGCTCTGGCAGAGACCATTTCAATCTAAAGCATTTAACCTGTGTCCAATATAAGCACAGCTGAAACAGACCCTCCTCCCTCAGAAACCATTAATAATCTAAGGGCTTATTATCCGTGAAAACCTATTGTATTTTGTGTCAACATGTTGAGTAAACCAAAGAGTGTGGTCTATGTGTCATTTCCATGTCAAAGAGATTTATGAAAACAAAGTAGAAAATGTTGAGGTATAAACCGAGGCGTGTATCGCCTTCGGGTAAAAAATATCGAGATATGACTTTTGGTCCATATTGCCTGGTATGAGCTTTTCAAAAGTTGGGTGGAAAAGGCTCAAGAGCTATGAAGAGGAACTCAGCTAAGAGACTGAAATTCTATAAATAAAGTGATTTGCAAACATCACTGACCCCAACCGATCATCTGTAATATAAAGAGCACTTGATGAATGACTGAAAGAAAAGGATTAACATACCAGGAAACAAAACATCTTTGTGAAACACACTTCAAGGTTTAGCTGGAGTTAATCCCAGCTGCACAGAGAAATGCCTTCTCTCAGTCATGCCACAACTTCCCTCACAACACAAATCTCACACACGTGAATGCCCGCAGAAACGAATCATCCAATGATTATCAGTACGGACACAGTAAAATCAGCTTAACATAGATGGCATCTTATCCAGGTAGAAATAGATTACTTGAGCAGCTATTTTAGGTGGACATATCGTGATGTAAAGTGACATTTTGTGAGTGTTAGAGGTTTTGCACACGCTTTTTTTTTTTTTTTTGCTCTAGTGATGGCTGTTAATGCACTGACAATTAACTCAGTTCATGACCTCAGCAGATGCCACTGACAGGGGCTTTCAAAAAATCCAAAGACACATAAACGTCCCTGTCAAAGGAAGACAAATGGAGAGACATCTTGGCTTTTTCAAATCCTAAAATATTTGTGATAGTACTCACTTTTTCAACAGTTTTTCTTTGTTTAGACCTGGCTCAAACTTTGAAGAATGAGACCAGAACATTGCCAGATTTTGATACATTAACAATGATGAAGCAATTAAATCGATCATCTGTGTTTAAGATGTAGCCGACACAAAGGCCTCCCAATCCATCTCAGGCCATCTCAGGCTCTGTTAAGCCTCTAAATCCAGTAAGTAGTGATTTAAAAAGATTTTCAGGCAGTTCTGCCAGAGCTTTGATCACTCCAATAATGACTTCCTAGCAAATTTACAAACAATGTGTGCTTGGTTCAGCAGCTGCCCAAGACCAGTGGACATCTCTTAGGAGGATTCCCCTGAAGCTTGACTATTCTCTCTCTTTTATTAAATCCATCAAGACCTCCCTTTAACATCTCCTGTTACGGCCTTCTTATATGAAATCTCACATCGTTCACTCATACAGGCTACTTGTGTAATGTGTTATGTGATCTGATAGCTCACAAAACAGATTAAACATACATCAAGCATGGACTTTTTTTTAAATGACTGTGATGTTTGAGTTTTGTAGGGGAGATCCAATTATTTACTTTGATTGGATCTACTACTTGAAGTAGGTTTTGATCTTATAATTACAGGGCAGACCCTAGAGCTTATGTAGGTCTTCATACCACACTCTGAGGCATGAACAGCTGTAACAACTCTCTTCACCTCCACAGTCAAACACAGAGACCAGTAGAGTGGTTTCTTCAGCAAAAAAATCTCATATCACATACAACTGAGAACAAAATTATCATTTTAAGCCAAAGCAGCCAAAATGCTGTATTTTAAGCACCAAAAGAGGCAAGAGACGCACAAATGGGAAAGAAGCATGCACAGATGTTTAACCAAAGCTAAAATTACAACTCTGTATTCCTACTACTTAAAGTTACAGAGAAAACACCACTGAAAGGACTGCACACACAAAAAAACTGTTCAGTGGTACAAAAAGCAAGGTTAGATTTGACATGAAAGCCGCTCAGACAGGGAAGCGGAGTGGAAGTCATTTTCTCTGAACAAACAGAGGAGGGATGGGAGTCATAATCACAGGGAGGTGGAGGTTGGGGGGTGACACATCCGAGCAGAGGAAGCCCGACTTTGATCATGTGGACAGAGGGGTCGTCTCACTAAGGTGTTAATTGAGAAACCTCTGCCATATGTCCAAAGAAAGGCTGCATGACCAAGCCTGATGATGTGGGGACCAAGAGTGAGCCTCTAAGCCTGATGTACCAACCGACACAAGGCTGCGGCTCCCCCTCCCCCCCAATCCTGCTTATGTGTTAGGGGGAAACCAGTAAGGGGCTGTGGAAAGCTCTGCATGTTGCTTAGGACAATGTCAATGTACAGATTTAACACTAAGCTTGTTAAAGAATGAACAAGTCTGAGCTTAGACAAGTCTGTGATAAACAAGAAGCACATGAACTGCATAAATGCTTAGCAACATTTTGCATTTATTTGCAGATATCTAGAACACATTTCTAATCGTAGAAGAACACTTTTGAAATCGTAGAAGAACACTTTTATGTAAAATTATATTCAATTCAAAAGGTTTTTAGTGAAGAGACACTTACGCCTTGAAGCCCACTAGAAACCCAATTCCACATTAGCCTGTTATAATATCAATAACTGTATTGATAAAGCACCAAATCCCAACAACAGCCATCCCAAAACACTTCAAGAGCAGGTAGACCATTCTCATTGTTATACTAAAGATCCAGTGTTAATCCATCTTGAGTACTTGTCCACAGAGGCAAGGAAAAACATCTTTAACCCAGGCAGTAACCTTTACGTCAGAACCAAACTCATTCATAGACAGCCATCTGAATCAGCCTGATGGCACTTGACAATGATCGAGAGCTGTCATTTAGCTTTCATGCATTTATAACTTTGAGAACAAACAGGGGCATATAGGGTTAAATAGTAGCCGCTACTTCTGCAGGCAGATGAGCAGTTGAACAGACAGACAACAACTTAAAGACGTCATGACCCATGCTGTACATGAGAGCATAAACAAGACTGAGCTGCTGGTTGAAGTTTCCAAAACACAACTCTTCGGCTAAACTGTCAAGGACAAGTTGGTGCAAAATTCCAGGAAAAATGGAAGAAAGCAATTCAGATAGATAAGGCGACTCGACATCAAAGGACAGCTTATTGGGTATACACTTAGGTTAAAAACAAGCAATTAAACAGCTGTACATCCTTTCTTAATGAATACTTAATGTCAACATTTTGTTTCAACTGCTTTAGAGAAGTTGACTTTACTTCATGGTCATGTTTGAAGACGTTTGTGCTGCTGTTGAAATGTAATGCGTTCTCCATTAAAACGCGTTTCTAATACTTTGTCCACATGACAAAGTATTAGAAACCCGTGTGTTCAGTGCAAATAAGTGTAAAGAATAAGGCTTTGTTTGGACTTACCTGCCTTAATTCTGGATTTACTATCAAATAAAATATGTTCAACTGAGCTTTTAGTGACACGGAAATGCATACACAAGTATCCTACAATTTCACATACATGTGATGGCGAGATTACCACAGTAGCAATATGACTGAAATGGTTTCTCGCTAAATTAAATTAATCTTTAAAAAAGAGAAGGAATTTTCACAAAATAGGTTCTTTTCCCAAGGTAACAGTACAAAGATCCCCAGGTTGGTTCTTTTAAGTCTGAAGGAATGCTTTGTCAGGTCTCCTTGATGAAAGCACTGCTTGTAATCTCTATTCTTATTATACTCAAGTGTAGAAAAATGGATTCAGGGATATGCCAAAAGTGCCACACTGGAAGCCAAAGAATTTCAATAACCTCAGTTACAAAGCTCATATTCTTTCTGTTGACATATCAATTCAGAGCTTTAAAGAAAATGTGGAAAAGCCTCTGAGTGCAGCAGGATGAAGAGCCAGGCTCCATTTGATCCCCTCTGATCCAAATACAATAGAAGACCACCATCCAGGTCTATATCCCCTTTATTCTGTTTCTTAATGCTTTAGCTTCACATTGCAAGCTCTGGACCAGCTTTCACCTGGACGATTCAACCACAGACTATAAGAAAAATCGGTAGTGGCGTGCAAAATCAGGAGAAGAGAGAGAAAAAAAAGCTCTGCAGTGGGATTTGGAGACTGGACCACTAAGTGCAACATTTCAAAGTTGATGACAGTCCTCTTTCAAAAGACCATGACTACACTTGTGTTACAAGTAGCTGCACAGTTCTGTATCTTTAAGAGGCACTGAAAATGAGCATTGACAAAGAAATACATTTATTTTATTTTTAGATGATATACTAAGATGTTTTGGACTGTGGTGGTAACTGAAAAAGCTGTTAAACCCTCGGCAAAATGAGTCAACAAGGGTCATACAGTGCTGAGGGATTACGAGAACACATAACGGTGATGGTTCAGTGTTTTCAAAGCAAAATATTTGCGATAGCAGTCGTCTCATGAGGACACAAGTTAAATCTTAATGAATTAACAGACTTTTACCACGCAATGTCCCTGCACATGGAGCTCAAAGTTCAAGCCATAGGCTGCCTCTGAACCATGTGAGGCACTTCACTTCCATGACACCTGTCCGGCGCGAACAAGCTTTATTAGTCTGGAGGGGGAGGGGGGGGGGGGGGGGGACGCAGCAGTTTACCACGATTTAGGAAGGTAGACTACAACAAACGCCATATGACTTTAAACATAATCCTGCTTAACCAGCAGCGCTTCATGGGATTGTCTGGTCTGTGTGTCTGCAGCACCACCTGACCCAGTAGGCTCAAAAGATGCATGTTGCTCAAAGGCTCGTGTAACCACAGGCTCGTACATGTTACGAGGAAAAATACATCTTCAGCGACTAAACCACTATCAAGTGCGAACAAACTAACATACTACATTTATCACAGAAGCTCCAAGCAAGTGCAAAGTGTTTTCTACTCACCCGATGCCAAGTGTCTCCCACGCTCTTTTTGCACTTGAATGCAACTTCTTTCCTAGTTTAAATATCAAATGGTTGTCCCTGGAGTGAAGTTCGTGGAAGAAAAATCGTCCGGATAAGGTAGTAAATCTACGCCAAACTCAACTTTAGCCCCCGTAGCACACGACACGTCCCGTCTGCAACTCCAGCAGCCTCTTTGTACTTCTCCGCCTCAGCAGCAAGTTGTTAACCCGCGGTCATGCGCAGTCGGTGCTCAGTCAAGCCCTCATTGCTAATATGAAGGTCAGGTCAGGCAGTGTACAGGTGTAGCTCGCTTACCTGCTGAAAGGTCGGCCTACTTGTGTGCGGTTTGGGAAGCTAGAGTCTGTTTATTGACTCTGTAGTATTTTTGTTTAGACTTGTTTAAAGTTGTTTTGCCCCTGCAACAACAGTTTATCCAGCCATTTAGCAGGGCGTTACAAACCTGGAAAAAAGCACCAACTGAAAAACGCTTAGCAGATGTACAAGAATTAGTTTGAGACTCAGTTAAAACGACTCACATAGGCCTATTTAGATGCTCATCGTCCGCCAAATAATGTAATGCTTTTAAATGTTCGATGTTTCTAAAAAGAAAATTGGCGCATTGATATGAAAGTGCCTCAACTGTGGGGACTAATTTCAACGGTTTCAATCAATCATCACCGCCTGATAGAAGTCCATTTATTAACTTCACACACACGGAAAGTGAATTAAGAAGTAACGTTTGTATTAAGGGAGATGAAATGTAATTCGTGGTTACCAAAACACACTTCAATACAGTGTTTGGGACAGTGCAGAGTGACCGTCCCAAATGGTCCCAGACAAGGTGGCCAAGATCGCCATCTTGTGGCGTCTTGTTGCCACACAGGTTAGAACAACTTCGAGATTTCAGGTTGATGATGTTTATCAGTAGAAAGTGCAGCAAGTAGGCCTAGGAAAAGTTTGCGGCCTATTTGTTTTCAGCATCAGCCAAAGCAACGGTGGAAAGAAAGTAAGAAGCTATACATTTGCTTTAAGGCCAGCAGCTCTTTTGACCAATTATGGGGTAGCCTATTTCCACTTTAATCACTTAAGTATTTCCATTTTATGAGTCCCTTGGCTATATACTGTATATTAGCAGCAAATATGACACATTTCCCATTATTTTTATTTAATAACTTAAGAGTATTTTCTGATTTAGCCTATATGGACAAATCAAATAGGCTAGGCTAAATAGGCCTATAGGTAAAGATTAATACAAACCTTTATAAATATGATGATTTTACTTGGTGGACAGTAAGATAGGCTAGCCTATGTCTACATTGTAGTATTGTTCTTTTTTAACCTGGCCCTTGAGCCGTATAGGCTCAACCTTAACCAACATGAAAGATAGGCTAGCTATGGAAGTTTTACTAAAAGAGTGGGCCTACTTTTTAACCTTTCTAAGTCTCCATGTGCAGTGAGACACAAAAAGGTCTGTTTTTGATTGATGCATGTGTGAGTAGCCTATGAATAGAAAGATCTCCCTCATAGACAGGTTTACTACATGGCCTCAAGTGATGTAATTATTGCGTTTGTTTAATATGCCATTGGAACTCATTGACATTAAGCTACTGCCTCAATTCAGTCATCCTCAAGATCTTGTTTTCAATTATTTGTAGAGCTGGAAGAAGTTCAAGTAGGCTATTTGTTTACTGTGAAGGTAATGTTCTTTCTCCTCAAATTGGGGGGGGGGGGGGGGTAGATTACCTTGGGGAGGGCAGGGCATTTTAAAACAAGGGAAAGGATAGAATGGAAATAAAATAAGTTAATCTATTCAAGCATAGAAATAATGTGCATGCACACTATCAGAAGGACAGGTTTTGAAATAGGCCTAGCTCTATTGTTTTCTACCTGTTGAAAAGTACACGACCGGTTTTGCGCAACTACAGTTTTCACCCGGGCATGCACGGAGTCTTTTATTCTGTTCATATCCCGGTATTGGCACACATTTCATCACAGTCAGTTTGTACAGAGCGGGTCGTGTTTCCGTGTTTCCAGCGGGCCACACCTCTTGCTGCTGTGGATTGGCGCTTGTGTCAACACACCCTCCACCGAGTTCCGCGATGCAGAGCATTTAAGTCCTGCAGCGTTTCCTCCAAAATTCTACTCTCAAGCTGCTGGGACTATCCGCCACCATGTCCGAACGAGGAGCCTTCGACACCAACGTGGTCACCATGACCCGGTTCGTTATGGAGGAGGGCAGGAAGGCGAAAGGCACCGGAGAGCTGACAACGCTGCTGAGCTCGCTGTGTACGGCGGTGAAAGCCATCTCGTGCGCCGTGCGTAAAGCTGGGATCGCCCACCTGTGAGTAAATTGAGTAGAAAAAAGAATTTAATAAACATAACTGGACCCGTTTCAGTTTTATTTCCGTGTTTTAATCTAGCTAGGTAACTGGTGCTTAAATTCTATTCATCCACGTTGGCACAGACTGAGCAGGAGAATAGTTCCTGTCTACCAATCAAGAAGTACATACCTGAAACCACCACGCCCACTTACATATCATTTACTCTTTTTTGCTATTTATCTAAAAGAAATATATTGTAGATTATTTGCATTTTTTTATTATATCTTTTCCTTACATTATATATAAAATTGCTATTGCACATGGCAAGAGAAAGCCAAACATTTTTGCTCTACTACAATTTTTATTTCCTCTTCCTTGCTTTTCTGATCCTGTTTTATTGTATTCATCTCCATTTGTGCATTTTCTATCCATCTCTTTGGATCTCAAATTTGATTATAAAAGCTACTATTTTGAAAAAAGTCCACTGCACAAAGGCGGCAAAATAAAATCGTCAGCTTTATATGATAGCCTACCTACCTGCAGTAACAAACACAAAAACAGATACAAGGAACAATAGGAGATTAAGCCAGTGAGTGATGCAAGAGGCAATTTAAGATTTTAGTGAGCGCCACTTATGAAACTAATTCCATTAGAATGCCCAGGTTCTTTATTTTTATTTGTTTTATTTTTTTAAGAATGCCCAGGTTCTTTATTTTTATTTTTTTTTAAGAATGCCCAGGTTCATATTGAGGTTAATTTAGCAGCCCCTGTTGATTATTCTGCAAGTGTTAAAGCCCATGTGGCCTTCATGGACAGACGTCTTTTACATGGTTAATCCTATGTGGCTTATGAGAGCCACGCAGATTCACTTCAGTGGTTGATGCAGTGCTTTGCTCAATCAAGTTGTCTGCTGTGTGAAAATGCAGTGTCATGCATTATTTGCAGTTTTTCTTTTTTCTTTTTTGCAATCTAAACAGTAGACTCAAGTGATAATGATTTTATTCAGACCATATTATCTTAGTACAAACCAACACAATAGTATTTACAATTTTTAAAGAGATTTATTAGAAGCTATTGGAGATCTGAACAAAAAAAAAAGCCAAGTATTCAACCATATAAAACACTTGTGATTTGGTTTTGCATGCAGAGAACAGACATTTTATCAGTAAAATTCCTCTTTCTGTTGCAGTTTTGACCCTGATTCCAATTGTTGTTGTTTTTTGTCTTTTATGTCTCATCAGTTATGGCATTGCTGGCAGCACCAATGTGACAGGGGACCAGGTGAAGAAGCTGGACATTCTCTCCAATGATCTGGTCATCAACATGTTAAAGTCGTCTTTTACCTCCTGTGTGCTGGTGTCTGAGGAGAACGAAAACGCAATCATTATAGAACCAGAAAAGAGGGTGAGTGGAAAGAGGACAGTGCTTGATTTCAATGTCAAAATAAACCTGTGTGAGTGACGCAAGGATTAGAAAAATCTGCATCCATGTAATCTTATCTCTGCAATGACCTGTTGGCTCACTAAAACAGGATCCTCCAGTTTCCTCTGGGTTAATGTAAATGTCTGTTTTTCAGATCATTTCCTCATGGGATCCTTGTTTAACTGGTTTAGTAAAAAAAAAAAACACAGGTTTCAAAATAAGTGGATGAAATTACTTTTAGAGTAATCCCTTCCACCAGTGTGATGAAACACATTTTTGAATTAGTATGTAGATTTAAAGGTTGAGTTGTAGTCCCTCAGCAGCACTAAGCACTTTTTGTATGTGCTGGTTACTTAGAGTCAATGATTCCTACACACTACACATTGTGTAATCACCTTTTCAAATGCCTGTAATAATCTATCGCTTCCCTTATTCATTTAATGGCTCTTAATCTTTTTTATCCATTCTTAATCCTTCTTCTACTGTTTTAGCCTTTTTATTAATCCGTTCCTTTATTCATTTAATTGCTCTTAATCTTTTTATCCATTCCTAATCCTTCTTCAGATGTTTTACTCTTCTGTCCTCTGTTGCTTTTATATGTTTATTAACATCCATCTTTTATTTCACCCTTTTTGTCTTCATTTTTATTTATCACCTGTGATGTGATGTCATCTTCTTCTTTGTTTTTATATTGCTATCATCATCTTGTTGACTTTTTATCTTCTATTTAATTTTCTTTCTTTAATTGCTTTATAGCTTTAACTGCCTTTTGAGGAACGCTTGTTGTATCTTTCTTACTCCTTGTATTTGTATTTATATTATTTTTGTAGGCTTCTTTTTGTTTTTCCTGAATTGATTTTCATTCATTGAGATCATGTCTTTGCTTTGTCTGTCAAAGCACTTTGTAAACATGTGTTTGTAAAGGTGATATATAATTAAAGTTATTATTGATATTATCATTATTAAAATAAGTATTACCATTTCAGTTAGCAGGTGACAATGCACAAAAAATTCTAAACAATTTCATGAAGATGCTGGGAAGAAGAAGGCTGCTAACATAAGAATACAATGTAAATGATCAAAATCAGCTGAACACTTGTTGCATGCTGAAGGAAATACATTTTACGATGTAATGTGGCGAGTAGTGCAGGGTAAACATAACTTTTGTTTATCTACGAGAAAACTCCACAGGGCATGTATAACAACAGGGGACAGCAGTAGCAGTTATTTCTGTCGCTCTTCTTTCTTCCTCCAGGGTAAATACATCGTGTGCTTTGATCCTTTGGACGGCTCATCCAACATCGACTGTCTCGTCTCCATCGGTACTATCTTTTCCATTTACAAAAAGGTACAAAAAATGGATTCAAAATCTTTGTCCTCCATTTCCAAACTTAAAGCTGATCTCTGTGTCGACCTCGTAACTTAATGTCCATCTTTTCTTTACATTTTCTGTTGGTGCACATGGTGAACACACTAATACCAGTTTAGCCACTCATATTCCATCCCCATCTTCTGTTGGTATGGATTATAAAGTAGTCTGCAAAGAGCTGAAATGAAGTTGAAAAGGATTGAGGAAAATACTTTTTACTATTTCTCTTCAGAACAACGATGAAGAGCCCTGTGAGAAGGACGCCCTGCAGCCTGGCAGGAACCTTGTTGCAGCAGGTTACGCACTGTATGGCAGCGCAACCATGATGGTGATCTCAACTGGCAATGGAGTCAACTGCTTTATGCTCGACCCAGTGAGTAATTTCTCGTTTTCTCTTGAAATGTCAGCATATTATCACATTAAAAAAACGTGCAACTTAATTCTGTGCAAAACGCATGGTTCTGAGGTAAGTTGTAGCATTTCTGCCCTTTCCTCGTCAGGCAATTGGTGAATTCATCCTGGTCGATCGGGATGTGAAGATCAAGAAGCGAGGAAAGATTTACAGCTTGAATGAAGGTTATGCAATGCACTTTGAACCCGCTGTCACAGAGTACCTGCAGAAGAAGAAGTTCCCTCAGGTAACATTCATATCAGGGCATGTGTGGGCTGAGCTTCATTGTAAATATTAACATCTAATACTTAAAAAACAACAACATATAAATGGCTTGTTCTCAGCAAATATCCTTGTCCTATTGCTGTCCAAACATACCTATCACTGCAGCAGTTGTGTTATGTTTACATTTTAGTGTTTGCCAGGATTTTGATCTGTAGTATTAAATTAAATGATTGTTTGTTTTCAAATTGAGACTCTTGTCCAATACAGGTTTATATAGTGTACTAATGCACCCTTTTCAATGACTGTAGGATGGCACTGAACCCTATGGTTCCCGTTATATTGGTTCTATGGTGGCAGATGTCCACAGAACGTTGATGTATGGAGGCATCTTTTTATACCCTGGAAATGCGAAGAGCCCCAAAGGAAAGGTAAGGAGCCACTGAGAATTAAACATTTGAAGCAGGACTTTAAATCATTGATTATTCTTTAATAGCATCCTGTCTAGGGCTGGAACTATTTTTTTATTTTTGTGTTGATTCATTTTTAATTATTTTTCCAGCTATTAAGCGAGTTATCTGGTCTTTAAATGACAGTAAATGAATGGTAAATGTTGAAAACTGTTTCCTGAAGACAAATAAGACCTCTCCATATGTCTTTTGTCATCATCAGCCAAAAGGTATATTCCATTTACTCTCATTAAAGCTTAAAGAAAGCAAAAGATATTCACATTTAGGAAGCTGGAAATGTTTCTGCTTAAACAATCCAACTCTATAAATCCTCTATCAAAATATCAATTGTTTCCTCTGTATTTGATTTATTGTTTGTTTTGGTCTATAGATGGAATTGGTTTATATTTATACAGATGGCCTAGTGGTTAGGTCTCACCAAGGTGCGTGAACCCAGGTTCAAGTCCAACCTGTGGCTCTTTTCCCCACTCTCTTCTGTTTTCTACTCTATCCACTGTCTTACCAAATAAAGGCTAAAAGCTCAAAAATAAATCCATAAAACAAACATACAAATAGTTTGTTCAATGTTATTTACAGTTACCATGAGACCATACTGAAGAAACTGTCACAATGGTGTTTCTTCACTTCCCGCACCCATCCAACTATTGTGAGACTGAGCCAAACATTATGTTGAAAAAGGGAGAAAGAAGCCGATTTGTAATGCCAATGAGAAGTTAGAGAAATAACAACCTGTGTGCTTTCATAATACACAAACGCTTCAAGCTTTGAAAACTATCCCCTTCATTCGTCTACAGTGAGTGCGGAGGGCTCATTAAACCTTTAAACGTTGCATCAGGATTTTGTCGAGCATCTTTTACACTGAAGCACTCTTTAAAGGGAACTCTTGATGTCCAAAATAAACTGGAGGAACACTACAGCAAGAATAAAAAACATTCCATTGTTAATATGCTCACCTGACTATTGTTTTGTGACAGAACATTTTCAAGCTATTCTTTAACTGTTGATACATTTTATTATGTAGTGTTTGTTGACTTAAGTATAGGCGTATTTACACAATCCAAACTGAACTGTGCCTCTTCTTTAAAGCTGCGGCTGCTATACGAAGGCAACCCCATGGCCTACATCATAGAGCAGGCGGGCGGCATGGCCTCCACAGGCCTTGAGACCATCCTGGACATCCAGCCTGAGAACATCCATCAGCGGGCGCCTGTGGCTATGGGCTCCACTGAAGACGTGCTGGAGTACATCGCCATCTGCAAGAAACATGCAAAGAAGTGAGACAACACCAAGTTGCTCTCAAACCAGCCTTACAGCCAAAAAAAAAACCTTGTACCTCCAAAGTGACAGTCTTTCCAGAAATAAGGAAGTTGTCATCAATCTTTTTTTTTCATAATGTGGTGTGGAGTTTTAAAATGTGCCTTAAGATCAGAAATAGCAGATGGTTTACCATTACATCATTGATAAAACTAAATTTGGAGTTACAAGGTTTTAAAGCCACACCAGATTGTTCTATTTGGAGAAAGATGAATGATAGTAGAAAGAAGGTGGTTCAGTGGTCACCTGAGAACTATGACTTACAAGCTCAGTTACACACAGAAATGCACACATTCCTAAAAAAAGACCAAATATGTGCCAAATAAACACAAACAAATGCACTTGAATAAACAAAACCTGAAGACCTTTCCTGCTCTGTTTACCTCCATATGTGCCTTAACTAGAATAAACATGTTATTTACCTGTGAAGGACCAAATACACAACCTCTATGCAATCAAACCTGTTGCCTTTTACACTGTGAACGACGCCTGTTTGAAATAAAGTCTCAATAAATAAAAGGAGTCTAAGATAACAAAACAAGTGTTTTTCATCATTTGAAATGTGTCCTATTTAAAAGTTTTACCAGTTTGAAGGGATTGTTCATTGAGAAGTGAGTGTTAGACATTTTGACGTTTGATGTGTCAACTCAGATGAAAGCTCTTCAAACTGCAAACACTCTGCTGAATGTTTACACGGTTAATTATGTGAAAATATTTTAATTAGGCATTTTTAGTGTTCAAAATCTTCATTTATACAACTCAGAGAGCCGTGGCATTTTGTAGAGGCCCTCAACAAAGGTGTTCAACACCATCTGCTCAGGCAGATGCCATATTTTCACTACTGCACATGAAAGCGTTAAAAATCGCAATAATGGGTTGATTTCTGAGCCCCAAGCAGTCCCCAGTGTTTGAACATATACTGTAGATATTTCCATATGTCCGGCTCAAAATATATTGTTTGATTGATGTTGTATCAGATTTCATACTATATAACATGAGATGCCAACATGGCATTGTTGACTTCACCAGGCGGTGAAAATGAGAAGAGAAGAGATCTCTTGTGGAAATTAGTGTGTAAAGGTGCAAGTTCCTCTGTGATGTTTTCATGATTTGTATAAATAGAACACAAGGTTAACTAAGTATAACCCACCAGCTGTGTGAAGATAAACTGTATTATATGCACTAAGCAATTTAGATAATGAGAACAGAATTTGAAATAAAGACTTCAAATAAATTCATAGCAATTAAGAAATGAAACAGCTGGAAGATTTACTGTTTACAAAAGCGTAGAGATACTTCATCCAGAGGAGTTGACCTTTAAGATAAAGGTCACATGAAACTCACACAGCCCTTATGACATTTAAAGCTCAGTTGAACTGCTGCTGTCATCATACCTAGCAACTGCGTCTGCTTCTGGTCTTTTAATATTACATTTTAATATTAAATTCAGATATCTTGCTCCATAAAAAGACTTGCAACAAAAAAATTACCTCTTTAAACAAAAATGTAAAGTTGTTATGAGGAGGTAAAAAGAAAGCATACATACATGTATGTTCATGGTTGTTTAGTGGTGAAAATGAGGTTCTGTAGTTAACATTTTAAAAATCAAGATTCCACTACATGAACTTGGATATATCGTCGCCGTCTTTAGAAATGTGTTCCTTTATTTTCATTGTTTCCATGTTCATGTGCAAAAAGAAATGTGGTTCAAGAGTTTGCCTAAGAGCACTTATATTGCCCAAGTTTTGAGTTGCAGCTGTCACACAATGTTGCAAACTTTTCAACCTCATGAATAACAGTGCTTGTCTTGTGCAGAACTAAACTGTGCTAGTCTTTCTCTACAGCCGACACCTGACACCCCCTTGCCCACTTCCAAATACACACACAAACACACACACACACACACACACACACACACACACACACACACACACACACACACACACACACACACACACACACACACACACACACACACACACACACACACACACACACACACACAAATACACATACTCTTCCACTCCGCTGCACACACAAATAGATCCCCTGGCTTGCCGTCATGGCCCTGGGTATGAAAAGGACTCTGCTGGTAATGAGGTCTCTCACTTGCTGTCCGCCCTCAACCTCTCTGGGACAGAAGGACCAGTACCCAGCATGTCGGACCAGTCGGCGTTTGACACGGACGTATGGACCCTGACCCGGTTCGTCATCGAGACCGGTCGCCAGGCCAAGGGGGCGACCGGTGAACTGACCCAGCTCATCAATGCTATTCTGACTGCTATCAAAGCCATCTCCTCTGCTGTGCGTAAGGCAGGCCTGGCCCACTTGTAAGTACTGATGCACAGACTTTCATTTATATGTTTACTGTTACTGCACCAACACATAACTCAAAAGTATATAATTGCAGTTACAATATGATTAAACAAATGCTAATGTGCTAAATGTAATCTATTTAATGTAATAATGATTCTTTATTGAACTTTGTTAAACTTGTGCTGCTTGCATACCTCTCTGGAAATGTCAAAGGTCAAGGTCAGCTGCAGGACAGCGGCCCTTAAATTGTTGCTCAGGGTAGTTGTTGTAACATTATGATTCTATCCCACAGTAGATGGGTTTTAGAGCCAAAAGCTCTTAAATATTTGATTTGCTCTGCAAATGAAGGATTTTGAGGTTTTTTATTAATTGAATTTATCAACAATAGAAGGGTGAAGTGACGGAACAAGTTGTGCTAAGCTGTGTCAACATGGTTGATTGTAATGTGCAGTCAAGAGGTCATGCAGCTGTGTTTGATTTTATTTGCATTTCAACAGTCTAATCTGGGAGAGACAAAAGACTGTGCAGTGTCTTTTCTGAGTGTTGTGAAGCAGGAGATAAAATTATAGAAAAGAGGTTGCACAATATTTTAGTTTGTTGAAAAGTGACACAATGGCAAGGGGTTTTTTTTGATAAGAGAGGTAGAGGAAAAGTATTCAGACTATTCACTTCAGTAAAAGTACTAGTACCACAATTTCAAAACACTCCACTACAAGTAAAAACCCTTATTGTGACTCTTATGTAAGTCTAACAAGAAAAACCAACCTAAAAAATTCCAATTAAAAGTACTCATGATGCAGTTTAATGCTCCCTGACAGAGGTTCACTGTTACACAGGATGTTTAGAGGATGATATTACTGCAGCATTCGTGTGTCTGCTTCTATTTCTAGGGCTGTAGATACTTTTGATTGCTTGATATACTCTCAGGTTATGTTTGCAAAAGCAGAATCTCTTCCTTTTCACCAGATGCCTGCTAACAAGTTGTCTCTTAATCAAGTTTTTATACAGTATATGTGAGACTAAATCCTGGCTGCTGATTGGTTGCTCCACACAGACAGGGCATGGCCGGCTCAGTGAACGTGACGGGGGATGATGTGAAAAAGCTGGACGTGCTGTCTAACCTCCTGGTCATCAACATGCTGCAGGCCTCTTACGGTACCTGCTGCATGGTGTCTGAAGAGAACAAGGACATCATCATCACGCCCAAAGATAAGAGGGTGAGAGTTGAACAAGAGTCCTCTGTTAAGGAAGACAATTTCACTGCATGGATATGGATGCCAAGTTTTTAGACAGGAATGTGTAAGGATAGATCCATTATTTAAAAGTTGATAAATGTTATTAGCACACAGATGTTATTTAATCAGACTAAAGAGAATGAGTATGCAAAAAAAGTTTTCAACCTGAAAATAGCCCGCCTAAAATTATGTTCAGGCTCACTCAACCATGATTTCAGGACTTTTGCCACTTCCATTTGGTGCCGCCTAAGTGTGAGTTTATGTGATGAAGAAAATGCTTGAGGAAGTTACGGAATCTGAGAGGCAACCGGTGTACCCAAAACATTTCAGCATTTTCATTTCTCATTAGCTACATTGAACAATTATTTATCAAGCTGCAGTTCTCCTAAAACTTCCTTAAGATCTGTTGTTTGGTCGCATTACTGCATTATATCTATAGTCCTTTTTTCTTTAAGTATCCAAAACCTTTTTAAATGGTGAAAAGATGATTGTTTGACTTTTACACTTCTATCATCAGGATAACTATTTCATAACAAAGAATATTTTCAGTTAACTACTCCGAACAGTGGCAAACTTGTCTGAGGGGCAGGGGGGAAATAAAATGACTTAAGCTTATTATGAAATCTATAATGTTTTCTTCAATGAAACATCCAAAAATAGTGCTCACATTGCATAATATCCACATGATCGACACTATAAAAGGCTCTTCATGATGTCTTCTTCACTGGAAGCACACTCTAAAGGGTGCTACATCTTATTTGTTCCTGGGTGCTGCCCTGACATGTGACCACTCTGTCCTCTTTTATCTGCTGAATGAATACTTCATTGTCGCTGGAATTCCTGACCCCATTGAACTAGATGACCCATAAATATTTCAGAACTGAATCACAAAGAAGTTTATTGAATTAATTTCAGATCAACCAACAAAACTAACAACTGGATGCCACATACCACAACGCCTAGTCTCAATGTGAAGGTGTTCTTAGCACTGTGTTAACTCTGTGTTGAGCCTGACAGTGAACTATTCATCTTTTTAAAAAGGGGATGAAATACATTTTGGGAAAATAAAGGTCTAAAGCTGATGACAGTCTCTTATTAATAGAAACAGGAATAAAGTAAAATAATTAAATGACATTTGAGCACCTTTTAATACATAAATGTATAAATATTATTTTTGGGAGGGTACTTATTAGAGCAAAACTTGCATTTTTTCCCCATAACTTTAAAAACATCTTAGCCTGATTTTTTTTTCACACAGGGAAAGTACGTGGTCTGCTTTGACCCTCTGGATGGTTCCAGTAACATCGACTGCTTGGCTTCAATCGGTACCATATTTGCCATCTACAAACGGGTGAGACTGACGCAAAACACACCGACAACATTGTTAAGAGTATTCTGGTGAGAATGTGTTCATATTTTCCAACGTTAGAGGAAAATAATGTTTCTATAATATGTTTTTTTAAATACATAACTGGGACTCATTCCAAATATGGTAAAATAAGTGATGCATGTATTGTAAAACAGCAAAACTCTTTAGAAAAAATGCTTTTCTGCTGTTTTTTTTAATATCCAAAACAATGAACAGATCTACACTCAACACATCTAATAACAAAAATATGATAATATGGCAGTTTTATGGTTTTATTTGAAGATGTTTCTTTTAATGTGTAATTTTTTTACATTGAAAGTGCACTGACACTCTGCAGGCACAAGGGGGCACTGCAGTCCAGCTAATCTGGGTGTCTGCGTGCAGATGAAGTTATTGGGTTACAGCCTGTTTTATTGGCTTTACAAGCAGAAGAGGAACAATGCAAGAAATGTTGTTTGGTCATAGCTGACAAACACGTAAAACATCTCACAGGCTACAAAGAAAAACAGACTGAGTCCACAGTGTATAGCTGGGTGCACAATAACTATGAACCAAGTTTGTTTTTCACACTTCAAATAGATAACTTTGTCCAACATAACATGAAAATTCACTTTATTCTTAGCATCTGGACACGAGAAGGTCCCTCTCTTTTATAGTTGATTGAAAACGTTTGGCTGTAAATATCCGCTTTGAGTCCTTTAACAGACTTTTTTTAGTTTAATGGTGTCTTGAAATCGTCACCACTTTTTGTCATGTGGTTCAGGTTACAGAGGGGGAGCCTACAGAGAAAGATGCCCTGCAGCCTGGAAACAACATGGTGTGTGCCGGATACGCCCTGTACGGCAGTGCCACACTGGTCGCCCTCAGCACAGGCGCTGGCCTCAACTTCTTTATGTTGGACCCTGTGAGTATCTCACACTCACTGCCTTTAAATGTCATCTCTGCTGCAGTCTTCTTCTTTCAGCATCCTCCTCTACTCAACTTTATTGTCTCTCCCTCTTTGTTTTTATGCTTTTATTGCCCTATAAACTTTTATTTAAGAAAACACATATTATCTTGTCAATCATTCCTCGATGCTGCTCCTCTCCACGATGAAATCAGGGACGTAGAGGACTGTGAACACACATAAGTCCCTTTTTATTTGGTAAAAAAGGTTGAATAACCTCAATTATCCTTTCTGAAATGCTCATGAAATCCTGCATGAGAGCAAATCACATTGTTTAAAGGTCCCTCAAGGCACAAAGAGAAAGAATATCATCCCTGACAAAATCATTTCAGTCTTTATTGTATGTGTTGATGATTAGCACATCTTTTTGTCACCACATTTTTATCATCTTGTTTTGATTTTAAGCAGTTGTATCCCCCACACAGGGACCTACATACTGCATGTTCTGTGTACAGGTTTAATACCACACATAAATTAAGATCTTCAAGGAAAACAACTGATCATCTGGAAAAGCAGCTTTAGTTATTCCAGGATGAAAAGCTTAATTATATATGTTACCGTTAGTAATCTGCTTGTTGTTGTTATGCACCGCGAGATATCTGGAGAATAGACCTGCCCCCGTACTCTGCTGTTTTCACTCATAACATTCACAGACTTTGAGAGATTTTAAGGCCTTACAAGAATAATACTGCATCTGCACTCCTAAGCCTTTCCAATAATGCCAAAACACATTACTCTAATGTTATATAATGTTATGTTGTGTTATTATCGGCCTACCTGACATTTATTTCCAAGATTTTATCCATGAAACACTGCATTCAGGTGTAGTTTTTAACATTGTAAAAATTATATTTCTGTTCTTAAGGCCATTGGCGAGTTCATTCTGACTGAGAGGAACGTGAAGATGAAGCCAAAGGGGAAGATCTACAGTGTGAACGAGGGCTACGCCAAGTACTTCCACCCGTCCATCAACGAATACCTCAAACATAAAAAGTACCCAGAGGTAAGAACATATCACAGAATTATAACTTTTGTACAGTTGACATAAACATACAAATGATCCCCCTTAATTTGACTTTTGAAATTGATCAGTCATGCTTTTGGTTTGTCGCTTTGAATCTGATACCATGAACCAGAGCTGTCTAATAGAAGTGAGTCTTGTATCCTCTCAAACTGCTGACACACAGCTATACTGAACTCTTCTGGCCTCAGCCAACATTTCAAACACCAAGAGCCTCTCGAACTCATCATGTGAATCCTGAGCAAGCATTTGCTCAGGTTCAGTGAGTTTACATTTGGACTTTTAAATAACGCGCAGGTTAAATTAAGTTTTGTTGCATCTCAAAGTCTGTGAGCGACAGCAAGAGTGACAACTGCTTATTTGTATTTCACAGTTGTTTTAGCAATATTCTAAGACTCTATAATGAGACGATCTGCTTTATTTTGTTAAACAAATTGATTCACCACATATACTGTATATTGTCAATATAAGACGTGCACTGATACATTAAGGTAACAAACATACGTTTAAAAGGTTGCAGTGTAGATCATGCCAACAGGTACCACAGGCAGAGCAGCATGTGATATAAACGGTCAGTCAGGCGTGATGTTCAGTGAGACAGGTCGGTCAGCTGAGCTTCAGGATGGTGACACTCTAACTTCAGGAAACATCGTGTTCCTCAGGAAACTACGGGTTGTCATCAGTGCACAAACACTGGTGCACACTCAGCACTTCTCCAGCACACTCATACAAGATGACCACAACGTTTGTTTGGTCATCAGCATTCATCTCCTCTGTCATAGGTTCAGTCAGTTTCCAAACTTTCATGAAATATTGTCTGGAAAGTGCAACTCTGAGTCTTCTTCTTTTTTAGTTTTCCATCATCTTTTTTAGATCTCAAGGTTTTTTTTGTAAGATACATTTTTTCGCTCCTTTATGCCTTTTATTTGAGAGACAGGACAGTGGAGAGAGGGAGAGAGAGTGGTGAATGACATGCACGAAAGAAGCCTCAGGTCAGATTCAAACCAGGGCTGCCCACTTGAAGGAGTATAGCCTCTGTACATGGGGCGCATGCACCAACAACTAGGCCACATGTGCTCTTCTTAAGCTTCTTCTTGACCACAATTACAAAAATTAAGACACATTTTTTTAAATGTTTTTTTTATCAGTTTTCACAATGAATGCAGCATGTAAGCCCCTGTTATTTTCTAAGTTTAAATGAATGCTCAACTTTTAAGCTGTAGTTGGGTTATCAAACGCTGCCTGTTCGCTTGAATATCAGAGTTGGCTCTCAAAGTCTTGTTTGAGCAGTGAATCGAAATGTTGGAAGAAACATTTTGAATCTTTTCACCGCTGTGCTTTTTATTCAAAATGTTTTAACAAACTGACCTAGACACAAGCTCCTCTTATTTCTAGAATGGATACATATATATGCTCATATATATTTGTATATGTTGGTTTTCCAGCATGTTATAAAACCTCTCACAAAGCGTTACATCTACTACAACTCTCACTTCATTCAGATCAAGACCCTTCTGTATGCCACTGCATTAAATGTAAAGGACTATTTTTTCATATATTATGCTTGCATTTGTTTTCACTATTTGTATCTTGTTTCCTCTATTTTAGGTTGTTTTTCATATTTTCTTGTGTACTCTCTGATATCCTAATAAGTATTTTTATAATACGATGTGTTTCTTTTCTTATTAGATAATGTGAAACCCTTTGAATTGCCTTTTATGCTAAACCAACCACTGCACCTTTCGTTGGTTAAGTTAGGTTTTTGCAGATGTGGTGAAGTTATACATTTCATAACGTTTGAGCTGAGCCATCGTTCTTTAATGATGTGCAAAAGTATTGGTAAACATCTTAAAGATTGTTTCAGATTCTTCTACACCCTGCAAACGTAGTATTTCATTCTACAGAAATGATATACATGAAATTTGAAATGTTGTTCTGTTGTGTATCTAGTACTAAAATCTTCTAAAAACCTACATCAGCTGAACACTCATTGTCATCATGATACACTTCACTTCACATAATGACCCAGCACATAGCAGTAACCACACTGTGACTCAGTGTCACACAGGTGGTGTGTTGTGAAATGATCAAAAAAACAAGTCGGATCTGAAACACGAATGTTGTTTTACAGACTGACAGGGAAGTTTAGATCTAGTGTAAAGGTCAAACCTATTGTCCTGTTTAAACCTATAGCTGGTAATGGCTCTGCTCTTTGTGAACCACTTGTGCTCTAAGACAGTGACAATATCTCAAAATTCTGCTTTAACAGCCTGCAAATTTGTAATGGTTAATAATTGGAAGGCTTGAGAGCAGATATTATAATTGTTTCTTCTGAGGCGTCTGTAGCCTAGTAGTGGTTAGTGCTCATGCCCCATGTGCAGAGGCTATAGTCCTTCAGGCCCGTGTTCAAATCTGTCCTATTGCTCCTTTCCCGCATGTCCCCCGATCTCTCTCCCCCTGATTTCTGACTCCATCCACCGTACTATCTCCAAATAAAGGCATAAAAAGCCCAAGAAGTGTTTCTTCTTCTTCTCAGTACTTTTTCCTAAAACACAAGTTAGAGACTATCATTTCATATTATATCAGATTAAGTGAAATGTTTAAATTATTTATTTTGAGCCTAAACTGATTAAATAAAACCAGATGGTTGTCTAATACTGAAACACAAATATTTGTGTGCTAAGTGAAAAAAAAGAACTTGCAGGTCAACACCACGAGATCAGTGCTTTCAGAACATTTATTCTCTTAAGAGTATTTATACGTTTTGAGAAAAAAAATTCATACACTTCTTCCTTTTAAACTTTCCCACACTGTCTTTCTTTTTCATTTTCTCTGCCTTTATTATAGGAAGTTTCATTTTGTCTGAACCGCCGCCAGCTGAATGTGTTTAATGAGAGTGAGTGTTTGTGAGTGTTGCGTCGTGTGGGTGGGGTCTGTTTTTGGGAAATACTCTACAAACACACACACACACACACACACACACACACACACACACACACACACACACACACACACACACACACACACACACACACACACACACACACACTCACACCGCTCCCTCATGACGACTGGGCTGTGACTCAGCAAGCACATGACTCTGCATCACGTTGTGCCCGTCTGAACATGAAGCTCACTTCAGGGTAACTACAATCAGGTTTGACTTCAGGGCAGTTTTGGTCAAAGCACTGGCAGCTCTATACACAATAAAGCAAACACTTGTTGCTTTGCAAAAATATGATTTTGTTCTACCCTTAAAGTCCACCTGTTAACCCATGTAGGACTCATGAAACAGGCTGTTTTTCATGTTTGGTGTAACACATTGACGCCTTTTTCAGGATTAGGAAGTGATGCAGATGGACTTTGACCTCTCTGTTGTTTGTTGATGAGTTTTTCAGGTCAGAAACAGCCCGTGATCTCTGAAGGAAACAGATCTGCTGTGGCTGCAACTTTCAAAACTGCCTGACTAACTTGTTTATGTACCATAGTTAAACTGTATTTTTAATATATTTGTAGAGTATTTTACGGCCACTCTGAGTTCCAGATTTGCTTAGAAAACAAGTCTATGCATGCAAACCATTTTTTCTGATATTGCTGTTCTAGTAATTCTCTTAACACAATTAGAAAGTCATTCAAAAACAGTTGTAAAAATCTTTAAAAATATTGCTGTCAGAAATAACTGAATGAACATATACAGAGCAGTGTACAGGGAGCTGTAATATTTCCCTCTTTCATGTATGACGTGTTTTTTTCCACCACTTGTTCGGTTAAACATTATCTTTATCAAACAGTTTCCTCAGAAGATGCCAGTGTGGTTGACCTGTTAGGGAGAGATCGTCAAAATTGTATAATAAGACCTTTGTTGTACTTCTTAAAAGGTTCAGTATCTAAAAATAATGACTCCCCAAACTGTCTGGAAGTTTGACTACTTCAAAGAGGTATTTTATCTTAAAGTCCAAGAGCCTCTGGATACAATCACAGCAATGAAACGTGCAACATAGCAGAAGCCTGCTATACTAGTCCAAACGTTAGATTCATATGGCTTCTAGTACAATGTTATATACATGCACTGAGTATGATGTGAACATAAACTACCATAGAGTTTGTTGATAGTTATTTAATAGACGATTAAGAACATTGTGCATTAGCTGCAGCCATGTTTGTTAATAAAAAGGCCTCATGGGTTTAAACCTGGCACATATTAGATAATCAGGTGTGATTTACCTGCTGAATCCAGCTGAGAGGAACTCTGTTAGAACAGGATGATATGGCAGAGTAAATAAAGCATTATGAGTTTGTGTGTTTATAAAGTGAGATACACAGAAAGGCTTTAACTGCTTAGGGAGTTATCCTCATTGGAAATTACTAGTCCTCTGTGAAAAAAAGAAATGAACATTGTTCAAACCTGTAGTGGGAAATATGTAAAGAATTTGACTTACAAACAAATTGTGTGTACACGTCCAAGCAATCTTGGTCATTAAAACCCTTAAATGAGGTCATGGACTTCAAACTTCTCTCCTGGAATGATATTTTACAGAGAGACTTTTGTTAAAATCATGCATTAAGAGTAAGATACAAATGTATTTACTCCATGTACTTATAATAAAAAGCACTCTTGTCCTCTGCAGGATGGCAGCTCTCCATACGGAGCTCGGTATGTGGGCTCCATGGTGTCGGATATTCACCGCACCATCACCTACGGAGGGATCTTCATGTATCCGGCCAATGAGAAGAGCCCAAAAGGAAAGGTAACCCGTTATTTCAAGAAGCTCATTTTACCTCACCAATACCAGCATTTCTTATTGACAATTAACAGGTTGATTTACTGATCTAAAATACCTATTTAGATTTAAACCCTAAAAGAAAAAAATAGATTGTGGACATGAACTATAACCTTATCTGTATCCTCAGCATGACATAAGCTTCTCTGTGGTTCAGACACATAGCTCTGCATTAGCAAACTTTCACTGGATCAAACTATTATTTAGCAATTTGTCGTCCAATAGTATTTTCAATATTCCATAAATGTCTACTTAATGTGCAGAATGAGAGATTATTCTGTGTGGGGAGAAAAGAAGGCTAACATCAAGTGTCTGCACTGCAAAGGCCTGCTCAGTGGAGGGGTGAAGTCCCTCTCCTTCAGGTGGACCCTGAAGGAAAGTTATGTCAGGATAAGTATATCTGCCTGTCACCTGTCAGAACCAAAAGTCACACAATGAGCCTTAGCAGTTTTTTTCACAGGCTCTGTTAGTGCTGCAGCAATCTTCATATTTTCCTGTGTCTTCACTGATTACATATTTACACAAAATAGTACAATCTCAAAGTTCAACTTTAGTGTAAGGCACCTGTTCTTGTTGCCTGATGGATTTTATTGACACACGTACCCTCAGTGACTCGCTGTACTGGGGATCCTGCTTTAGTGAAACCTGAGATTGTTTTTCTGGTCCTGAGATATATAAAGCTCAGAGACAGTTCAGGGCTGCTTATAAAGATAAACAACAACCTCTCACACGTTTCTTAACAGTCATGATCAACTGTGACCCATATATCCTGAAACAACCTGTCATTATTTATATCTCTGACAATAGCTTATGATATACAAGCGTGAGAGTGAAATGTAAATGACATCTTTTTAGTGGGTGAAGAACAAGTCCCCAGACTGCGGTGTGTGTCCATGTTTGCCTCAAGCACTGTTTGCCTCTGTCTTTCCTTATTTGGTTTGCTGTTCTTTTTTCTTCCATTGTTTTCTACTTTCTTTCAATCTTCACTTCCTTTGAATTCTCCTGTTCAGTTTCCTTCTTCGGTTTTCATTTTTTTCTCTTGTTTTTTTTGCATTCCTTTTCTTGATTTATTTCACATTTCCATTGTTTGTTCTTTCTCTGGTTTCTTTTTAATTGTTTTCTTTTTCTTGCCTGTGTATAAATCTGTCCCTTTATTTTTTCTATTTTTTTTTCATACACGCTTTATCTTTCTCAGATTTACGCTTTCCTATTTTCTATGCACCTAAATGACTTTTTCAAAACTGTATTTGGGAAACACATCACACTGTCATGTATTTGAAATGAAACAATAACCAGTCTAAACACAGATTTCTGTCAGTTCTTATATACGGTATGTACCTGACAGCATGTACAGTATGTACCTGTTTCTCTGACGCTGTTTTTATCTATCATTGGATAACATCTCATATACTGCATGCTACACATTACAGAAGAAATCAGTTATTTCACCCTAAAATATGTAGTCTAAAATAAGCATGCTGTTTAATAAGTGTTCCTTCTTGTGTTTCCTTTTACATTTTTCCCTCCAAGCTGAGGCTGCTGTACGAGTGCAACCCCATCGCTTTCCTCATCGAGCAAGCAGGAGGCCTCTCCACCACCGGCACCCAGAGGATACTGGACGTTCAGCCTGAATCACTCCACCAGCGGGTGCCCTTCGTGGCTGGATCCCATGATGACGTCAACGAGTACCTGTCTTTTGTCCAGAAGTACCAGTAGGCTTAAGTTAAACAAGGACTCTCCAAGTATTTCAATATTGAAAGGTCAAAAAAAGCATATTAATAAGTCATGTCACGAGATTATTGGACCTAAGAAAAGGACAATCAGGAAGATCAATTGAAGAAAACCAAGCCTGTCATTGCACGTCTTCTTTTTGAAAATAAGACGGGCATCAAACATTTTTCAAAACAAATGAATATTTGTTGTTCAGTCCAACATGATAAATATATTTTGTTTTTTTTAAAGCAGCTCAATTTGTCTAAATTCAGTGAATAACAACACTTTTTCTCAGTTTGCACAACGTGTGTTATAAAGGTATTTACTATAAGAAAATAGAGGAAGGGTTGTTTGTTCCATTGTTTCCTCCTTCTATGTCATTTAATTTACTTGTTTTGTTCCTTTTTCATTCACACTTTGTTGTTTCCTACTTCCCTTCTTCTATCAGTCCTGTAGTCTATCTAACCCTAGTCTTTCCTTTCTTTGCTTCCCTGATTTATTTCATTTCCATTTTATATTCCTCGTACTCTTCTTCTTGCTTTCCTCCCTTCCATGTCCTTCCTGTACTCCTTTTTTCATTTATGTCATGAAAATAAAACAGGACAAGTGCCCTGAAAAGACCCTCCTCAAAATAAAGTCTTCAATGAAGTTGATCTGTCATACTATTCAGTCAACAGTTTATAAAAAGCCAGAGCATTTGACAATCCTTCATTCAACCAGCTGCTCTACTGTTCAATGTACACATCATCCTCGACTGAACTCAATAAACACCTTTAACCTGCCCAGCTTTACTGTAAAAACAACTTTTAATTCTATGATATGGGTCAGTCAGCAGGAACCATCTGACCTACATCGACTTGTTTACATCGACTTAAGAACGATTATAAGTAAAAAAAACAAACAAAGGAGAACTCTTAAAGAAATCCTGCATTTAAGAAGAATTGGTCAAAGTAGCCCCATACATCATAACCCTTTCAGAGCACTCCTTATTATTACAATATAACTGTTGTCTAATAATACTAATGATACATTTTTAAAGGTGAAGCTAACTAAACATGCTTTAAATGAATAAGTCACACACTAAAGTGCCAGTATTTATACTTTCTACACAAACAGCCCTCTACACCTTCTACATATTTGTTCTGTTTATTTAATTGTACAAGATGTTCAGCCCAGTGTTGAGGATACATAATAATAACATGATAGTATCATAGTATAAATGTGGATACATACAAATATTTCAAAAGTGTAAACTATTTGGGGTGTCGATGGCGTGGTGGTTGGTGACCCGGGTCTGCATGTCGTTCCCCACTCTCTCCCTGGTTTCTTGCTCTGTCTCGCTGCCCTGTCTCTACAATAAAGGCATAAAAAGCCCCCCAAAAAAAACAATCTTAAAAAACAGTGTATTTATTGTTTAACCTTTATTTAACCAGGTTGGTCCCGTTGAGATTGAGAACCTCTTTTCCAAGGGAGACCTGGCCAAGCCGGTCAGCAGCAAAAACATAAAGTTACAGACAGAGACACAACGCGAGACAAAGTACAATTTACAAAAACACTAAATTTCACATTGAAAGAGAAGAATCTATGAGTAAAAACTGGGAGGCAGTAGTTCAAGCAGTTCAAGCTAAAAGCATTGACATATAGAATCAGCTTCCAAGTCTTTCAGATTAGATTTAAAAACATTTAAGGACACCAGCTCCTTGAGTGTTACGTGTAAACTATTTGTTATTGTTCCTAACTCATTCCTATTCAGAAAGTTGTGAAGAACTAATATCAATATATTTTTACTTATTTTATTGTTTAAATACATGTTTATATTAACTTTAATTACCTCTGTTAGCAGGAAACATGTAGTATCTAATCAATACATTAGGTTGAAAAGTTTGTAACAAAGACAGAACATCAACAACTAGTAACTTTTTATGTTAAGTGATAAATTAACTACAAATATAATGCCCTGGATATCAGGATTTACTTGTTTTTTTCTTTTTCTTGTTGTATCTTGAATATCTCTTGCTAGAAGTTCAAATGTCAGATACAAACAAGTCTTCTGAGCACTTCACCTTAGTCTCTGTCATCATTTGAAGAATAAAACATATTTAATCTTGAATTTAGCTAAACAATAAAACCAATCATTATTCCTGTCCCTGGTTAGCACATTATACCACAGGTGACCCACAGTAAAGAGTTTCTTTATGAATCAAAGCTATTGTTACAGAAAGAATAATCCTATAAGATCCCAGTACAAGACGTCAGGGAGCACAGCTATTCATTCTTAAGACCACATGACCCTTCTCTACATTTCAAACCAGCCTGTAGGATTACGGCTGAAACCACAGAAAATTATCTGAATAACAGAAATGTAGCTTTTAGTAGCTTTGAGGTACATTTGTTCCAAAAGTAAAGCAGGTCCTGAAATGTTTTGTTTTGAGTTCTAATTATACAAAAACATCTGGAAATGTATCTTAAAGTTGTCAATACAAGGTTTAAAAACAAACACCCTTCATCAATGATCGTCTGCAAGTGCTTTGTCCAAGTGAGCAGCAATAAGATCAATAAAGGGCAGTAACTACTTTACATGTTACGCACTTTCATAGCAATGCAGACACAAGGGTCACCTGTGTACAGCAGCTCCACAAACTTTATATTTCTTGTATTATTATCACTTGTTTTATTTTTCATGGAGCTTTTAAGTTTTAATATTTACTGAGCTGGTGAAAAGCAAGAGTTTATACCCCCCACCCAGGTAAAAACTTCTGCTTTTTTAAACCCCAAGTTTAAAAAGCAATCAAAAATACTCAAACACTGAACTAGTGTTTCACAACTTTAATTGATCACAGTAAAAATAGAAATAAAATCATTTACAATGACTGAAGCAAGTTTTAGCATTTCACTAACAAAGTAGCATACACATATTTACAAAAAATAAAACACCAGACTAAAATCTTCAGACAAAATAAAGTGGCATAAAACCAGCCAAGACAGAATGGCGCCATTTCCCTAAAAAACAACAACAGTGTTTTCTGTTCTCCTGACACATTGTTGATCGTCCTGGCGATGCTCGTCGTTCTGACTGAAGTGTCGTCCTCCGGCCTTCAGCCAAACAGTCACAATTTCAAAAACACGGTGCTACAAAGTGGAGCAGTGCAAACGTTAGACTAGAGGATAACTGGCTGCTGTAGCGATGCCGCAGTGGTTCTTCCTGTCTTTAGCCATCATGATGTAGCCTTTGTCTCCCCACTTTTCACTCCAGCTGCAATCAAATAAAACAACAGTGATTGGGTTGGCATGGGCTAGATTTCATAAAAATATGTATACATACACCGTTTACTGAATCTTTTTTAGCTGTAATCATTTCTTTGTCTAGAAATCCTAAACTTTTAAGATAGTTCAGAGGATTAAATTCTTCAATTCCACAAGAGCAAACGTCAACATTTTTCACTGACCTGTTCTTCACAATCCAGTATTTCTTGCCATCCACATCTTCTCCCTCAAAGCCATAACCCACCACCAGCACACCGTGGTCAAGCTCCTCGCTGCTGCACTCCTTCTCATAGTAGATTCCTGAAAAAAAAGTCAGTTACTTATAGACTCTTAAAAACCAGGTGACAAACATAGTGTTTAAATGTTTCTTTTATCCTTACATCTGAAAACTAACCTGATTGGTAAAACTGGAAGGACTCGTGACCAGCGTCGATGGCAACCGATACGGGTCCCACAGCAGCCACGGCCTTCATCAGAGCGTGCTCTTTCCCGCTTGGGACATCGACGAATCCAGTGTCATTAGCAGAGTTGAAGCTGGGGTCGTAGTGACATGGCTGGTCATCCTACAACGACAATCCAAAAAAGAAGCAAAGGGTGAGCAAGGAGTTATGTAGCCAACATGTTATAATAGTCAGAGCAAATATTTCTATAAAACTTATTCTTTGATTAAAATTGCAAAGCAGGATTTTTTTACACTTGGCTTAACTTGAAAAATCACTTCAATGTGTTACAGCGGCCTGTAGCTTTTGAGACATTTTTAAATCAAACAATGTGACAGGAATATGTAAATACTAAGTTGATAATTTAATAACAATGAAAATAATTTGTAGCAGACAGTGCTTTGAGAATTTTGAAAACGTTCATATAAAAAAAAAGGGATCCTGCATATCCATCGAATTGTTGTCAAGAGAAATTTGCAGTAGAAAAATTAGCAACGCAAGATGAAAAAAAACACCAATTTATAGCTATTCAATTGTTTTGTACATTTAATAGGCGCCCACTTTACATCCCCCTCTTCCCATTAGACACGTACTGTTCCCAGGTAAGGGTAGGAGTCCTCAGAGTCCAGGCCCTGGTTGTCCTTGACATACTGGAAGGCCTGGTCCATCAGACCGCCATTGCAGCCCTCGTTACCCTCGGGTCTGGAGCAGTCCACCAGGTTCTGCTCGCTCAGAGACACCAGTTTGCTCGTCTTTCTGAAGAGCTGACCCTCCAGAGCTCCGGTGGTGCTGAAGGCCCAGCAGGAGCCACACTGACCCTGAGACAGAGGGAGGCAGACAGAGAAGGTTGAGAAAGATTTCTTAAACACTAACATGAAATATTCCCGTTCTCAAAATGTTGACTGCTGATATTTTGTAGCTTTTGAGATTAATTGCATTCTTTTTAGTTTTGCAGAAATATAATGCATGAATTTAAAGTTCAGACCGGGATAGATAACTTAACTTTTAGATGTGCTGGTTCTTTCTTTGAGCTGTCTTGAGAGTTTAAACTGTGATAGGACTGTCGTTTCTTCTTTTGGATCTATCAAAATCTCTTATCATTATTGATTAACTTGTGTTTAAATATTGTTTTTTCCAGTCATTTCGCTATGTTGCACCATGCATCTTGTTTTTGCATTGTCATCTCCTCAGCAGCTACTTCAGCACTTCACTGTACCCTGGCACTTCACACTAATGTATAAGAGAGTTGCTCCACCCCAGCCGGATTTACAGTCAGCTGGTCAGACCGGTTTCATCTTACAGGCTGTTAATGCATGTAGAGGGGGTGGAGAGGACACACTGTGCACCAAAGAGGAGGAGGAGAATGTGTGTGGAGCAAACAGATAACAAAAACAAGTCCACAGGCAGCCATCTTATCATTCTGTCCCAGCCAAACATTAACTTTAAGGGCCAGAGCGCCACTCAATAACCAGAGCTGCTAAGGTGCATCTGCTACAAGAGGTTAAATAATCTTGTTTACAAAATGTCTTCTACAGCTGACGCTAGGCCATGTTTTGAATAATCTGTTATTCAAACATAGCTCTTAAAATAAGTGCCTGGAGTTAAGGACACAGAGAGCGTATCACTGCTAAAACAAATGAGCTGTGCTGTAACTTCAATGTGATTTCTGCAGAGGAATGGATATGTGTATTGAAGGAAAACAGCCTGCTTTACAGCAGTAATTAAAGAGGGTGTCTATTAGACATTTTCTGAAAAATAGATCTTGCAAGTCCCCAAATGTGTTCTAAATATCTATTTGTAAAAAAAAAAGAAAAGCTGACAACAAAGGGTTCCCCATCAGCCAAGATGATGTGCACCATACATTTTAATCCAAACAATGTAATGTTTTTACACCCAATAAAGTGTCTTATCATACCACAACATTTTATTGGAGAGCCCAGAGGTTGCATGAGAAATCAGAAAACGGTCGTTACCTGGTCCTTAACGGGGGTGACGTAGCCCTTCTCCCTCCAGTCCACGGCACGCGGGGCCTCCAGGAAGTTTGGCTCCATGAACAGGGATCCAGTGAACTTTCTCTCTGCTTTGCGCTTGTAGCCATTCATGATTTGCCTGAACTCCTCGTGAGTCTGTGGAAAATTCAAAAAATAAAAGTGAGTGGATTTTGTAAAAAAAAAAAAAAGGTTTGAATTATCCAAAGAGAAAGACAGCAATAAAATGGGTTTAGCAGATGTTTTGTGAGATCAAAAGAAGAAGCTTCTTCATGATTTCAGCCACAGTATTTGGGGTATTTTTTGGCCATCTAAATGTTATCCTGCTTCATTCTCTAAGTGTTCTGTTTAAAAATGTGTTCACTCCTACATAAAGGAGTTGGCTTCTAGTATTCAATTTCTTTGACCCGTACAATATTGGGTTAGTTTTGTCATCTTTCCTTTTTTTCTGAGTTACTGTACGTGGACATGTGATTTATGTTGACAGTGACTTACAAGAGAATTTTAAAACATATATATTCAATGCTTTATCATCCAATTTGTGACTCCTTACTCTAACCTTTGCACTCTTTACCTTATCAACCTTACCACTTATCAAGACCCTTTTATTGCCATTCTTTAAGTTCCCACACCTTTTATACACTGATATGCATTTTCCATTTGAGATATGCCTTTGTGTTGAAACTGTGGTCTTACCACGTCTCCAAAGTGGTTCATGCCCAGACGATAGGAATGTCCGCCCATGGAGTGCTCCAGGTTGTGCAGCTCAATCTTCTTCAGGTTCTTCTCCCACACCATCCTTCTCCATCCTTCCTCCTTCTACAAAATAAAAAAAATTAACATTTAGACTGTTTCATGGTAATTTAGCAGAACAAATTGTGGTAGCCTAGAACAATCTGAGGTACAAAGCTATTACCTCATGGTATTTCTTGGAGTGCCAACTCTTCCACAAGTCCCAGTGCTGGTCCAGCTGTGGGTCTAGGACGGGCATTGCCATGGCTGCACCCAGGCACACGGCCAACAAGGCTAAAGGCAGCATTGTGACTTCCTACTGGGAAAATAACAGGAGAGAACACACGTTAGTGTTTATCATGAATGGAGGCCTGATACGGCGGCAGCCATGTTCTCTTGGGGGAAAAACATTCTCGTTTATTATCAGTATTCCTCCCAAAATGTTTTCCCATTGTGTGTTTTTTTTTTTTAATCGCGCATCAAGAGTCTGAGGCGCAGATTGTCTACTCCCGTGATTTATGCCGAAATGAGATCAGCAATACTGAGCTGCAATGCACATTCCCGACAGTGTAGTCATTTCCCGACTGCTCGCCTCGAAGGGATACAAGTGAGGCCTCATAATCGATAGCAGACCCGATAGCACGATATTGGCAGTATGCAGGAAACATAATCGGAGATATTAGCTGTCTGGGGCATGATTTTCATCAAGTTGTGCTGTGGAAACGTAGCCACATTCACAACAATAGACCAAGCTGTTTGTGTTTTGTTTGCAGTCACGGGATCTGCGTCTCCTGCGGAGAGCCAAGAACCCCGGTTGGACATCGAAACTACAACCAGGAAAGCGAAAAGAAAACCAAAACTTTAACACGAAGCTGTCAGAGAGTCCTCCATTGCACCTGATCCACTTGTAACATGTGTATGCAACAGCTTTGATTCATATTAAAACCGAGTTAAAGAACAAGGAGGCTAATGCTTCATTCAGCTAACCTAAGTCTTTTCGACGACAACAAAGGCAGCTGAATGAAGCAAGATGGCTGAGGGTCGAGGATAACTATTAAAAATTGTTTGCATTTCGGACTTTGAGAATACATTTAGAAAATATATAAGCTTAATTGTTTGCTCTGAAAACGGCTCTCGTGAGTTACAAAACAATTGGTCACAAATGTCCAAAAATTCCCAAAGAAACACGGTTATTCGTTGGTACCTTTACTTTCTGCCATTATTTTAGTTCGGAAGTTTGATATTTGACGTAAAAAAAAACAAGTTAATGAATAACTTAATTGAACTTACTGTTTTTTCTTTGTCGAAGGCGAAGAAGGAGAAAACAACTGCCTTCGTCTGAGGTACACAAAGTTTATAAAGGCCTGACTGGCAACTGGGTAACGTCCCACCGAGCTCTCTGATTGGCTGAATCCTTGTTTATAATAGTTTAGCTCCGCCCTGACGCATGACGTCACGCGAAGATGCACGTGATTCTCCCCCTATGGAATGGATGAAATAAGGGACATCATGTTATTTTAACATTGCTGCGGTGAAAACCGTGAAAAAGACACATTTTCTATAAAAAATATCACTTGTCACTTACTAGTGCTTACTCAGCACTTGTGACTGTAAAGATAGACAAGTAAAAAAACGTTTAAATGATCAATTTAGCCGTCGAGTTAGCCAAGGCAAATCTAAAAAACTTCCCTGACAAGACTTTATATGGATTTTACATGGAATAGGTTGAGAAATGTTTGATATTGAAAATGGGGAGATAATTGGAGAGAGGGAAGACTAAAAACAGGAGCCGTTATTGTTTAATCTCCTTAACCTCTCCACTCAGCGTGCTCACATGCATTAAAATAATAAGGATGGTGTCTGCTTGCAGTGATTTCATTTATTTAAAGTAATGTAAGTAACAGAAGAAACCTGTTTTTTTTTTTCAGTTAGAGTAGATGCTCAAAGTGTCCAGATTTTTGCAGCTACATTTCTCCTGCAGAAAGTGAACTCCTTGGCCCTAGGGGTTAAAAAAAAAAAATCTGACTGTGAAAGTATTCCTGAGACAGCCGAGATGTAAAAGCAATAAATGAAGATACTGTAAAGACACAACTGAGACCACATTTCTGACAAAGAAGCCTCTATAATTCTATTTCTCCAATTTTGAACATTTGAAAATTATAAACACATTTTGCTGATTTTTCCAGTAGTCAGTTAACTACACTGCTTGTTGCATGACCTCACTTGTAACCTAGTTTCTCTGAGTAACCTGGATTCTTAGCCTGTAATGTAAGGACTAAGGTGTGCTAGAGTGTTACACGACAAACAAAAACAGGTTGGGGGGGGGGGGATTTAATTCAGCAGCCAGGACTTCTGAATAAAATAATTACTGTTAATAGCATTTCTGATTGGATGGCCAGAGAGATCTATTATATTTTCTATGTATGCCTTTCAGGAATAAAGAGGCTTAAACAAACACAGTCATCCGTTGTATTTATTTAAAGAAAAAAGTGCTGAAATTCAGCTGCGCTTTAAAGTTAAGGTGAAAGCCTGTCAGGACAAGAGATAACATTTGTTTGTTTGTTCTGCAGAGGAGAAAATACGTAACAGTTAAGAGAATACAACAGTTACAGTGTGAAAATAAAATATTTTTGAAATGTTGCTAAAAAACTGATGAATTAAATATTTTTTTGGGGGGGGTTAACATTGAACTTAAATAACAAATAAGATGTAGAAACTATCAGCGGCTGGAATTAAGCAGGAGAACTTCCTGGAACTGCTGTCACAGCCTGAGTAAATCAGGGTCAATTCTCATGTGGTTGATAAGATTTTGAAACTTTGAACTGACAGAGTTGTTTGTGCATAAAACCTCCGCTGATTTTAGATTTCCTGTTTCTTATCAAAGTCAGTGTTGGGAATTTTGTTTAGATTAAATTTTAAGGATGCTTTATACTTTCGACTCTGCCAGTTTTCTGAGGGATAATAGGCTAATAATTATAAAAATAATACATAATAATAATAATTATAATAATAATAATAACAATAAGAAGAAGAAGAAGAAGAAGAAGAAGAAGAAGAACTATTATTATTATTATTAGTAGTAGTAGTAGTTATAAGCTTGCTGGCTTTCGGGAATATACTTGCCTTGCTTTACTATTAAGTAATTAGTAATTACTATTACTATTACTTTATGCTAAGCAATGCTAATGAGCTAATAGCATACTAACATGTTGAAAGTAGTCTAGTAGTAACTAAAACCTGCCTTCATTAACCTGAATGCTTACCATTTCTATTAATGTCCATTCAATGAATCATATCTTTATGTTATGTCACATGCAGGTTACGTGATGTTCACAAATTTCCTTCATGCAACTCTGTGGTGAAGTTAACACGGCATCATACTTTACAGTAAGCTAATTATGTCCTTGCATGTGCAGGAATCAGAACACAGACATGCATTCTCAGCAGTTGCTGTGTGACAGGGTCCTGTTGCTCAAGAGGAAAGACACATGACAATAGTTGACTGAGCACTTCCTTTATGAGCTTGCACGTTTGGTTAGTTAACATATCCATATTTAGGAACACTTTAAAATCCGATTATACTGAGCTCTATCTCCCTATTGAGTAAAGGGGTAGAAGTAAGTGACAATGAATACATGCTCAACCTTATCAGAAAAGTGTAAATGACAAAATACATGCAGTGTATAACTTGTAGCCTTCTGTTTAATTTGATTATTCTCATTTATGAATTGACAGAATTATTATTCTGCATTTGATTGGGATGGACCAAATTGAGTCTCAACTTCAAATATTTGCAGTATTGATTTCAGCCAATAGTTACTAAAAAGTATATTGTAGGCCTACTCTTGTTTCTGTATCGTAAATATGAAGCTACCACACAGCAGCCTGTTAGCCTAGCTTAGCAAGATAACATGAAAACACCGGATAAAACTTAGCTTGGCTCTGTTCATGTTTGCTATTCTTCGAATAGTTATGGGCAGTTTTTATGCTAGGCTTAATTTCTTCCCCTTGTATTTATGCTAAGCTAATTGGATATGAGTACATTGACACTGCCTTACAACTGGTCCTAGGCAAGAACCAGTTTGTACATGACCCAGTAGAACTATTTTATCCAACTTCGAGTGTTGCTGATCTAAGCTAAGCTTGTTGACTGCTGGCTAGCTTCTGAAGAAAGTGAATTAACATCTGTCAAAAAAAAAAGTCTTAACACAGATTGCAGGCCACTGCCCTAAAGCATCAAGAGACAGTCTCATCTGAATGAGATTTTAATGAATTGATGTTGCCTTTAACCAATAATTTAGTTCAATTCAGTTCTTGTCTTAATTTTAACAGGCTTGTGTTGAGGCCTGATATTGTTCGTTGTTAGCATTATGTATTTTTTAGCTATAGACGTAGGCTACATCCAGCAGGTTAGCAGCCAGCACACACAATACAACAAAGAAAGTTTATCAGCTGCCTGTCCAGACACACAAAGGTTAACCTGAACAGATTAACATGTCTACAGACACAGTGTGGTTTTGACCTAACTGCCCTGTTTGAGCTGGTAGTTAACATTATGGACAACTTTGACACTCTGGTTTTGCTGTTTTTGGTGTACAATGAGTACTTTGAGGACCATGTTACTAATCTGATTATTATGACATACTTTTAAGATTGTAAATTCTTGGCTTTTACTTGTAGTGTAGTATTTTCAGTGTAGTAATATTGCTACTTTTACCCAGGATCTGAATAGTTCTCCCAGCATTGCCAACACCGAAAGCATAATAATAAACCATTTATTGATTTATGTGTATTTGGTAAATCAGGGAAAGACTTGAAGTCTTGGGCTTTATTTGTCTCTACCAGATTCCAGGTTGTTATTAACACATCTCTGGGTTCATTGTGGAGCTTCAGCTGCAGGGTTGTCCAACCCTCCACCCACACATTCACATGACCTGCCTGCATGCCGCCCAAAGCACTCTGGGGTTTGTCTTAACTTGTCCCAACTGCTGACAGTGATTCATAAACATTTGTATAGGGAGAGATTGATGTGACATTTAAGCATGTTAACCTGAGTGTGTCATGCTTATTCTGCAGGTTGGGACCGAAAACATTGACTATGGTGGGGACTTTTGTTTTTAAGGAAGTTTGAATTTGGGTTCATTAATATTCAATATGTCTGGGGTCTTCCCCTAAAAAGATTCCTGAAATAAGTTATACATACCAAAATAAACCCAGTAATAGACTATAACCTCAAAAACGACTTTCAAAGGATATTTGTTACAGATAATTCAGTTCAAACATTTGAACTTATATTTCTAATTAAATTTCTAAAATAAGTTTCACACTTTCCCTAAAATAATCAACAAAAAAACCCTTTATAAAGTAGTTTCCATGTGACCACGAGTTCAAACATCTGGTGGAATCAGTTCTGCCTACCAAAATAAACACAGGTCCACATATTCAATATCAACTCTATGAAGAACAGTACAGTTATGTCCCCTGTTCAGCACTCCTCTGAACCCAGTGTGAAAATAGAGAAGTGTAAATGGATTTTTCTTATGAGCTTTCTTCGCGACACCTGCAATAAAAAAACGTCATCTCTTTGTGATGAAAGAACATCTTCATGGAGTAAACTGTAAAGCAGTGAATATAAAAAAACAACATACTTGCAGACTCTTTGTCACAAAGTGCGTATATTTTTTCCTTTGTGTTTTATATGAAAAACTGCTTCATTGTTAAGTTATTAGAAAAGGAAAACATCTAAAATGAAGGTTTAATTTCTGATTTGGGCTCCTGTAGGTTTGACATCAGACTCTGGTACAAATCAAGCTCATGTTAATCGACAATATACAAATTCAAGAATATTCCTGGCCTCAAAAACACAATTTTCATAATCAAGCATTTCTTCGACTATTAATACTTTGAAGCATGGGCAACGTATGTTTGCATTTTTTTTAAACATCCACTATGTTCTTATAAGTTTATACTGTTGACATTAAACAGTTAAAGGTTTCCAATCTACAGTAACAGAATTATTTGTATTTATTTTTTAATAAAGAACAGAGAGCATGGTATTAGGTAAAGAATTTATTATAAAATGTTTTACACTATAAAGTGTCAGAAGTACTAAGAACATGGCATTCCAAGACATGCTAAAATAATGTAACATAAATAGCAACAAAAAGACCTGTGCAATGCGGCGTCTGGATCAGAGTCTCCAAAGGGGGACATTTACTCGACTAATATGGAGTTCATCAAATGTTCCTTTTCTAACACACAAATGTTTTTAAGAACACCTTTATAATCCACATGTTTTGGTCGTACTCGTGAATCGGAACAATCCAAGGAAAAAACAGACACCAAACGGAGACAGAGTCGTTAATAGTAGAATGATTCCCAGACTTGACAAAAAAACATGTCACTCTTTTTCTGAAACAAGAGAAACAATATTCACTTCCCTTTCTTTAACTTCTTTCTGAAGCTTGTGTTCTGTACAAGGCGTTAATAGAGGAATGAGCGAGTGTATTCAAAGGACACGAACATTGGCAAAGATTTTTATACACATCTTTAACAAAGGCTTCAAATAAACAAGAAAAATATAACATTTTAGTGATCAGTTTGGGGACACATAACATTGCTGTACACATGTTTTTACCACTGTATTGTTAGATTTCTCTGAACATGTTTACATATTCTCAGGAGCGATGTGTAGTACATTCATTTTGCCTTGTTGGGGAAACATAATTCAGGTATCAAAAAAAGAAGGGGAAGATCAATGATCGTCTGCAAGTGCTTTGTCCAAGTGAGCAGCAATAAGATCAATAAAGGGCAGTAACTACTTTACATGTTACGCACTTTCATAGCAATGCAGACACAAGGGTCACCTGTGTACAGCAGCTCCACAAACTTTATATTTCTTGTATTATTATCACTTGTTTTATTTTTCATGGAGCTTTTAAGTTTTAATATTTACTGAGCTGGTGAAAAGCAAGAGTTTATACCCCCCACCCAGGTAAAAACTTCTGCTTTTTTAAACCCCAAGTTTAAAAAGCAATCAAAAATACTCAAACACTGAACTAGTGTTTCACAACTTTAATTGATCACAGTAAAAATAGAAATAAAATCATTTACAATGACTGAAGCAAGTTTTAGCATTTCACTAACAAAGTAGCATACACATATTTACAAAAAATAAAACACCAGACTAAAATCTTCAGACAAAATAAAGTGGCATAAAACCAGCCAAGACAGAATGGCGCCATTTCCCTAAAAAACAACAACAGTGTTTTCTGTTCTCCTGACACATTGTTGATCGTCCTGGCGATGCTCGTCGTTCTGACTGAAGTGTCGTCCTCCGGCCTTCAGCCAAACAGTCACAATTTCAAAAACACGGTGCTACAAAGTGGAGCAGTGCAAACGTTAGACTAGAGGATAACTGGCTGCTGTAGCGATGCCGCAGTGGTTCTTCCTGTCTTTAGCCATCATGATGTAGCCTTTGTCTCCCCACTTTTCACTCCAGCTGCAATCAAATAAAACAACAGTGATTGGGTTGGCATGGGCTAGATTTCATAAAAATATGTATACATACACCGTTTACTGAATCTTTTTTAGCTGTAATCATTTCTTTGTCTAGAAATCCTAAACTTTTAAGATAGTTCAGAGGATTAAATTCTTCAATTCCACAAGAGCAAACGTCAACATTTTTCACTGACCTGTTCTTCACAATCCAGTATTTCTTGCCATCCACATCTTCTCCCTCAAAGCCATAACCCACCACCAGCACACCGTGGTCAAGCTCCTCGCTGCTGCACTCCTTCTCATAGTAGATTCCTGAAAAAAAAGTCAGTTACTTATAGACTCTTAAAAACCAGGTGACAAACATAGTGTTTAAATGTTTCTTTTATCCTTACATCTGAAAACTAACCTGATTGGTAAAACTGGAAGGACTCGTGACCAGCGTCGATGGCAACCGATACGGGTCCCACAGCAGCCACGGCCTTCATCAGAGCGTGCTCTTTCCCGCTTGGGACATCGACGAATCCAGTGTCATTAGCAGAGTTGAAGCTGGGGTCGTAGTGACATGGCTGGTCATCCTACAACGACAATCCAAAAAAGAAGCAAAGGGTGAGCAAGGAGTTATGTAGCCAACATGTTATAATAGTCAGAGCAAATATTTCTATAAAACTTATTCTTTGATTAAAATTGCAAAGCAGGATTTTTTTACACTTGGCTTAACTTGAAAAATCACTTCAATGTGTTACAGCGGCCTGTAGCTTTTGAGACATTTTTAAATCAAACAATGTGACAGGAATATGTAAATACTAAGTTGATAATTTAATAACAATGAAAATAATTTGTAGCAGACAGTGCTTTGAGAATTTTGAAAACGTTCATATAAAAAAAAAGGGATCCTGCATATCCATCGAATTGTTGTCAAGAGAAATTTGCAGTAGAAAAATTAGCAACGCAAGATGAAAAAAAACACCAATTTATAGCTATTCAATTGTTTTGTACATTTAATAGGCGCCCACTTTACATCCCCCTCTTCCCATTAGACACGTACTGTTCCCAGGTAAGGGTAGGAGTCCTCAGAGTCCAGGCCCTGGTTGTCCTTGACATACTGGAAGGCCTGGTCCATCAGACCGCCATTGCAGCCCTCGTTACCCTCGGGTCTGGAGCAGTCCACCAGGTTCTGCTCGCTCAGAGACACCAGTTTGCTCGTCTTTCTGAAGAGCTGACCCTCCAGAGCTCCGGTGGTGCTGAAGGCCCAGCAGGAGCCACACTGACCCTGAGACAGAGGGAGGCAGACAGAGAAGGTTGAGAAAGATTTCTTAAACACTAACATGAAATATTCCCGTTCTCAAAATGTTGACTGCTGATATTTTGTAGCTTTTGAGATTAATTGCATTCTTTTTAGTTTTGCAGAAATATAATGCATGAATTTAAAGTTCAGACCGGGATAGATAACTTAACTTTTAGATGTGCTGGTTCTTTCTTTGAGCTGTCTTGAGAGTTTAAACTGTGATAGGACTGTCGTTTCTTCTTTTGGATCTATCAAAATCTCTTATCATTATTGATTAACTTGTGTTTAAATATTGTTTTTTCCAGTCATTTCGCTATGTTGCACCATGCATCTTGTTTTTGCATTGTCATCTCCTCAGCAGCTACTTCAGCACTTCACTGTACCCTGGCACTTCACACTAATGTATAAGAGAGTTGCTCCACCCCAGCCGGATTTACAGTCAGCTGGTCAGACCGGTTTCATCTTACAGGCTGTTAATGCATGTAGAGGGGGTGGAGAGGACACACTGTGCACCAAAGAGGAGGAGGAGAATGTGTGTGGAGCAAACAGATAACAAAAACAAGTCCACAGGCAGCCATCTTATCATTCTGTCCCAGCCAAACATTAACTTTAAGGGCCAGAGCGCCACTCAATAACCAGAGCTGCTAAGGTGCATCTGCTACAAGAGGTTAAATAATCTTGTTTACAAAATGTCTTCTACAGCTGACGCTAGGCCATGTTTTGAATAATCTGTTATTCAAACATAGCTCTTAAAATAAGTGCCTGGAGTTAAGGACACAGAGAGCGTATCACTGCTAAAACAAATGAGCTGTGCTGTAACTTCAATGTGATTTCTGCAGAGGAATGGATATGTGTATTGAAGGAAAACAGCCTGCTTTACAGCAGTAATTAAAGAGGGTGTCTATTAGACATTTTCTGAAAAATAGATCTTGCAAGTCCCCAAATGTGTTCTAAATATCTATTTGTAAAAAAAAAAGAAAAGCTGACAACAAAGGGTTCCCCATCAGCCAAGATGATGTGCACCATACATTTTAATCCAAACAATGTAATGTTTTTACACCCAATAAAGTGTCTTATCATACCACAACATTTTATTGGAGAGCCCAGAGGTTGCATGAGAAATCAGAAAACGGTCGTTACCTGGTCCTTAACGGGGGTGACGTAGCCCTTCTCCCTCCAGTCCACGGCACGCGGGGCCTCCAGGAAGTTTGGCTCCATGAACAGGGATCCAGTGAACTTTCTCTCTGCTTTGCGCTTGTAGCCATTCATGATTTGCCTGAACTCCTCGTGAGTCTGTGGAAAATTCAAAAAATAAAAGTGAGTGGATTTTGTAAAAAAAAAAAAAAGGTTTGAATTATCCAAAGAGAAAGACAGCAATAAAATGGGTTTAGCAGATGTTTTGTGAGATCAAAAGAAGAAGCTTCTTCATGATTTCAGCCACAGTATTTGGGGTATTTTTTGGCCATCTAAATGTTATCCTGCTTCATTCTCTAAGTGTTCTGTTTAAAAATGTGTTCACTCCTACATAAAGGAGTTGGCTTCTAGTATTCAATTTCTTTGACCCGTACAATATTGGGTTAGTTTTGTCATCTTTCCTTTTTTTCTGAGTTACTGTACGTGGACATGTGATTTATGTTGACAGTGACTTACAAGAGAATTTTAAAACATATATATTCAATGCTTTATCATCCAATTTGTGACTCCTTACTCTAACCTTTGCACTCTTTACCTTATCAACCTTACCACTTATCAAGACCCTTTTATTGCCATTCTTTAAGTTCCCACACCTTTTATACACTGATATGCATTTTCCATTTGAGATATGCCTTTGTGTTGAAACTGTGGTCTTACCACGTCTCCAAAGTGGTTCATGCCCAGACGATAGGAATGTCCGCCCATGGAGTGCTCCAGGTTGTGCAGCTCAATCTTCTTCAGGTTCTTCTCCCACACCATCCTTCTCCATCCTTCCTCCTTCTACAAAATAAAAAAAATTAACATTTAGACTGTTTCATGGTAATTTAGCAGAACAAATTGTGGTAGCCTAGAACAATCTGAGGTACAAAGCTATTACCTCATGGTATTTCTTGGAGTGCCAACTCTTCCACAAGTCCCAGTGCTGGTCCAGCTGTGGGTCTAGGACGGGCATTGCCATGGCTGCACCCAGGCACACGGCCAACAAGGCTAAAGGCAGCATTGTGACTTCCTACTGGGAAAATAACAGGAGAGAACACACGTTAGTGTTTATCATGAATGGAGGCCTGATACGGCGGCAGCCATGTTCTCTTGGGGGAAAAACATTCTCGTTTATTATCAGTATTCCTCCCAAAATGTTTTCCCATTGTGTGTTTTTTTTTTTTAATCGCGCATCAAGAGTCTGAGGCGCAGATTGTCTACTCCCGTGATTTATGCCGAAATGAGATCAGCAATACTGAGCTGCAATGCACATTCCCGACAGTGTAGTCATTTCCCGACTGCTCGCCTCGAAGGGATACAAGTGAGGCCTCATAATCGATAGCAGACCCGATAGCACGATATTGGCAGTATGCAGGAAACATAATCGGAGATATTAGCTGTCTGGGGCATGATTTTCATCAAGTTGTGCTGTGGAAACGTAGCCACATTCACAACAATAGACCAAGCTGTTTGTGTTTTGTTTGCAGTCACGGGATCTGCGTCTCCTGCGGAGAGCCAAGAACCCCGGTTGGACATCGAAACTACAACCAGGAAAGCGAAAAGAAAACCAAAACTTTAACACGAAGCTGTCAGAGAGTCCTCCATTGCACCTGATCCACTTGTAACATGTGTATGCAACAGCTTTGATTCATATTAAAACCGAGTTAAAGAACAAGGAGGCTAATGCTTCATTCAGCTAACCTAAGTCTTTTCGACGACAACAAAGGCAGCTGAATGAAGCAAGATGGCTGAGGGTCGAGGATAACTATTAAAAATTGTTTGCATTTCGGACTTTGAGAATACATTTAGAAAATATATAAGCTTAATTGTTTGCTCTGAAAACGGCTCTCGTGAGTTACAAAACAATTGGTCACAAATGTCCAAAAATTCCCAAAGAAACACGGTTATTCGTTGGTACCTTTACTTTCTGCCATTATTTTAGTTCGGAAGTTTGATATTTGACGTAAAAAAAAACAAGTTAATGAATAACTTAATTGAACTTACTGTTTTTTCTTTGTCGAAGGCGAAGAAGGAGAAAACAACTGCCTTCGTCTGAGGTACACAAAGTTTATAAAGGCCTGACTGGCAACTGGGTAACGTCCCACCGAGCTCTCTGATTGGCTGAATCCTTGTTTATAATAGTTTAGCTCCGCCCTGACGCATGACGTCACGCGAAGATGCACGTGATTCTCCCCCTATGGAATGGATGAAATAAGGGACATCATGTTATTTTAACATTGCTGCGGTGAAAACCGTGAAAAAGACACATTTTCTATAAAAAATATCACTTGTCACTTACTAGTGCTTACTCAGCACTTGTGACTGTAAAGATAGACAAGTAAAAAAACGTTTAAATGATCAATTTAGCCGTCGAGTTAGCCAAGGCAAATCTAAAAAACTTCCCTGACAAGACTTTATATGGATTTTACATGGAATAGGTTGAGAAATGTTTGATATTGAAAATGGGGAGATAATTGGAGAGAGGGAAGACTAAAAACAGGAGCCGTTATTGTTTAATCTCCTTAACCTCTCCACTCAGCGTGCTCACATGCATTAAAATAATAAGGATGGTGTCTGCTTGCAGTGATTTCATTTATTTAAAGTAATGTAAGTAACAGAAGAAACCTGTTTTTTTTTTTCAGTTAGAGTAGATGCTCAAAGTGTCCAGATTTTTGCAGCTACATTTCTCCTGCAGAAAGTGAACTCCTTGGCCCTAGGGGTTAAAAAAAAAAAATCTGACTGTGAAAGTATTCCTGAGACAGCCGAGATGTAAAAGCAATAAATGAAGATACTGTAAAGACACAACTGAGACCACATTTCTGACAAAGAAGCCTCTATAATTCTATTTCTCCAATTTTGAACATTTGAAAATTATAAACACATTTTGCTGATTTTTCCAGTAGTCAGTTAACTACACTGCTTGTTGCATGACCTCACTTGTAACCTAGTTTCTCTGAGTAACCTGGATTCTTAGCCTGTAATGTAAGGACTAAGGTGTGCTAGAGTGTTACACGACAAACAAAAACAGGTTGGGGGGGGGGGGGATTTAATTCAGCAGCCAGGACTTCTGAATAAAATAATTACTGTTAATAGCATTTCTGATTGGATGGCCAGAGAGATCTATTATATTTTCTATGTATGCCTTTCAGGAATAAAGAGGCTTAAACAAACACAGTCATCCGTTGTATTTATTTAAAGAAAAAAGTGCTGAAATTCAGCTGCGCTTTAAAGTTAAGGTGAAAGCCTGTCAGGACAAGAGATAACATTTGTTTGTTTGTTCTGCAGAGGAGAAAATACGTAACAGTTAAGAGAATACAACAGTTACAGTGTGAAAATAAAATATTTTTGAAATGTTGCTAAAAAACTGATGAATTAAATATTTTTTTGGGGGGGGTTAACATTGAACTTAAATAACAAATAAGATGTAGAAACTATCAGCGGCTGGAATTAAGCAGGAGAACTTCCTGGAACTGCTGTCACAGCCTGAGTAAATCAGGGTCAATTCTCATGTGGTTGATAAGATTTTGAAACTTTGAACTGACAGAGTTGTTTGTGCATAAAACCTCCGCTGATTTTAGATTTCCTGTTTCTTATCAAAGTCAGTGTTGGGAATTTTGTTTAGATTAAATTTTAAGGATGCTTTATACTTTCGACTCTGCCAGTTTTCTGAGGGATAATAGGCTAATAATTATAAAAATAATACATAATAATAATAATTATAATAATAATAATAACAATAAGAAGAAGAAGAAGAAGAAGAAGAAGAAGAAGAACTATTATTATTATTATTAGTAGTAGTAGTAGTTATAAGCTTGCTGGCTTTCGGGAATATACTTGCCTTGCTTTACTATTAAGTAATTAGTAATTACTATTACTATTACTTTATGCTAAGCAATGCTAATGAGCTAATAGCATACTAACATGTTGAAAGTAGTCTAGTAGTAACTAAAACCTGCCTTCATTAACCTGAATGCTTACCATTTCTATTAATGTCCATTCAATGAATCATATCTTTATGTTATGTCACATGCAGGTTACGTGATGTTCACAAATTTCCTTCATGCAACTCTGTGGTGAAGTTAACACGGCATCATACTTTACAGTAAGCTAATTATGTCCTTGCATGTGCAGGAATCAGAACACAGACATGCATTCTCAGCAGTTGCTGTGTGACAGGGTCCTGTTGCTCAAGAGGAAAGACACATGACAATAGTTGACTGAGCACTTCCTTTATGAGCTTGCACGTTTGGTTAGTTAACATATCCATATTTAGGAACACTTTAAAATCCGATTATACTGAGCTCTATCTCCCTATTGAGTAAAGGGGTAGAAGTAAGTGACAATGAATACATGCTCAACCTTATCAGAAAAGTGTAAATGACAAAATACATGCAGTGTATAACTTGTAGCCTTCTGTTTAATTTGATTATTCTCATTTATGAATTGACAGAATTATTATTCTGCATTTGATTGGGATGGACCAAATTGAGTCTCAACTTCAAATATTTGCAGTATTGATTTCAGCCAATAGTTACTAAAAAGTATATTGTAGGCCTACTCTTGTTTCTGTATCGTAAATATGAAGCTACCACACAGCAGCCTGTTAGCCTAGCTTAGCAAGATAACATGAAAACACCGGATAAAACTTAGCTTGGCTCTGTTCATGTTTGCTATTCTTCGAATAGTTATGGGCAGTTTTTATGCTAGGCTTAATTTCTTCCCCTTGTATTTATGCTAAGCTAATTGGATATGAGTACATTGACACTGCCTTACAACTGGTCCTAGGCAAGAACCAGTTTGTACATGACCCAGTAGAACTATTTTATCCAACTTCGAGTGTTGCTGATCTAAGCTAAGCTTGTTGACTGCTGGCTAGCTTCTGAAGAAAGTGAATTAACATCTGTCAAAAAAAAAAGTCTTAACACAGATTGCAGGCCACTGCCCTAAAGCATCAAGAGACAGTCTCATCTGAATGAGATTTTAATGAATTGATGTTGCCTTTAACCAATAATTTAGTTCAATTCAGTTCTTGTCTTAATTTTAACAGGCTTGTGTTGAGGCCTGATATTGTTCGTTGTTAGCATTATGTATTTTTTAGCTATAGACGTAGGCTACATCCAGCAGGTTAGCAGCCAGCACACACAATACAACAAAGAAAGTTTATCAGCTGCCTGTCCAGACACACAAAGGTTAACCTGAACAGATTAACATGTCTACAGACACAGTGTGGTTTTGACCTAACTGCCCTGTTTGAGCTGGTAGTTAACATTATGGACAACTTTGACACTCTGGTTTTGCTGTTTTTGGTGTACAATGAGTACTTTGAGGACCATGTTACTAATCTGATTATTATGACATACTTTTAAGATTGTAAATTCTTGGCTTTTACTTGTAGTGTAGTATTTTCAGTGTAGTAATATTGCTACTTTTACCCAGGATCTGAATAGTTCTCCCAGCATTGCCAACACCGAAAGCATAATAATAAACCATTTATTGATTTATGTGTATTTGGTAAATCAGGGAAAGACTTGAAGTCTTGGGCTTTATTTGTCTCTACCAGATTCCAGGTTGTTATTAACACATCTCTGGGTTCATTGTGGAGCTTCAGCTGCAGGGTTGTCCAACCCTCCACCCACACATTCACATGACCTGCCTGCATGCCGCCCAAAGCACTCTGGGGTTTGTCTTAACTTGTCCCAACTGCTGACAGTGATTCATAAACATTTGTATAGGGAGAGATTGATGTGACATTTAAGCATGTTAACCTGAGTGTGTCATGCTTATTCTGCAGGTTGGGACCGAAAACATTGACTATGGTGGGGACTTTTGTTTTTAAGGAAGTTTGAATTTGGGTTCATTAATATTCAATATGTCTGGGGTCTTCCCCTAAAAAGATTCCTGAAATAAGTTATACATACCAAAATAAACCCAGTAATAGACTATAACCTCAAAAACGACTTTCAAAGGATATTTGTTACAGATAATTCAGTTCAAACATTTGAACTTATATTTCTAATTAAATTTCTAAAATAAGTTTCACACTTTCCCTAAAATAATCAACAAAAAAACCCTTTATAAAGTAGTTTCCATGTGACCACGAGTTCAAACATCTGGTGGAATCAGTTCTGCCTACCAAAATAAACACAGGTCCACATATTCAATATCAACTCTATGAAGAACAGTACAGTTATGTCCCCTGTTCAGCACTCCTCTGAACCCAGTGTGAAAATAGAGAAGTGTAAATGGATTTTTCTTATGAGCTTTCTTCGCGACACCTGCAATAAAAAAAACGTCATCTCTTTGTGATGAAAGAACATCTTCATGGAGTAAACTGTAAAGCAGTGAATATAAAAAAACAACATACTTGCAGACTCTTTGTCACAAAGTGCGTATATTTTTTCCTTTGTGTTTTATATGAAAAACTGCTTCATTGTTAAGTTATTAGAAAAGGAAAACATCTAAAATGAAGGTTTAATTTCTGATTTGGGCTCCTGTAGGTTTGACATCAGACTCTGGTACAAATCAAGCTCATGTTAATCGACAATATACAAATTCAAGAATATTCCTGGCCTCAAAAACACAATTTTCATAATCAAGCATTTCTTCGACTATTAATACTTTGAAGCATGGGCAACGTATGTTTGCATTTTTTTTAAACATCCACTATGTTCTTATAAGTTTATACTGTTGACATTAAACAGTTAAAGGTTTCCAATCTACAGTAACAGAATTATTTGTATTTATTTTTTAATAAAGAACAGAGAGCATGGTATTAGGTAAAGAATTTATTATAAAATGTTTTACACTATAAAGTGTCAGAAGTACTAAGAACATGGCATTCCAAGACATGCTAAAATAATGTAACATAAATAGCAACAAAAAGACCTGTGCAATGCGGCGTCTGGATCAGAGTCTCCAAAGGGGGACATTTACTCGACTAATATGGAGTTCATCAAATGTTCCTTTTCTAACACACAAATGTTTTTAAGAACACCTTTATAATCCACATGTTTTGGTCGTACTCGTGAATCGGAACAATCCAAGGAAAAAACAGACACCAAACGGAGACAGAGTCGTTAATAGTAGAATGATTCCCAGACTTGACAAAAAAACATGTCACTCTTTTTCTGAAACAAGAGAAACAATATTCACTTCCCTTTCTTTAACTTCTTTCTGAAGCTTGTGTTCTGTACAAGGCGTTAATAGAGGAATGAGCGAGTGTATTCAAAGGACACGAACATTGGCAAAGATTTTTATACACATCTTTAACAAAGGCTTCAAATAAACAAGAAAAATATAACATTTTAGTGATCAGTTTGGGGACACATAACATTGCTGTACACATGTTTTTACCACTGTATTGTTAGATTTCTCTGAACATGTTTACATATTCTCAGGAGCGATGTGTAGTACATTCATTTTGCCTTGTTGGGGAAACATAATTCAGGTATCAAAAAAAGAAGGGGAAGTTGAAGAAACAGGCATCAAGCATTTACACCACAGCTGGAAGTTTGCTGTGTCATTTGGCGACTTCAGGCTGTGACAAAAGTAGACTCGTGTTTGAAATAGAAAGTTTATCTGTGTGAACAGACAGTAACACTGGGGGAAGTAAAGCAGAAAGGAAATACTGGCAAAGAGGTCATCTTTTACGATCAAACTGTGACACTGTCCTGGAACATGGTTTACAATAAAGAGATAAGACTCTTTTTTACCCCAACATGAAGACCTCTGTTTTCAAAAGAAACATCTTCATGGTTCACAAACATTATAAAGTTTCAGTTAACACACAAAAGGATTTTTCTGGGATATTTCTGTCTTCAGCAGCCTTTGGCATTTCTTTTGTTAAAAATACTTCCAAACTTAATGCCATCCATATTCCTGCTTTTTACTGACTGAGTCGTGTTTCAGGTTTAAAGAAGACTCAAAGAAAATCAAACTGAAAGAAGATGCGAAGCCACGCACAGTCAGCCAACGACTCAGCACGGTCAGCTAAATTTAAGCTTGACAGAAGCGGCATCAACGCCACTGTTTGGAAATCAGGCACCGTGGACGGTTGCTAATACAGAAAAAAAACTTGTTGAGAAAGCATTAAACATGTGCAGAGTTGGTCTTAATATGAATGACTTTTAAGCCTAATAGAAAATGTAAAAAATGTACTTGTTTACTTGTCATATTTGGTGGCACTTTTAATTCAAAGTGTTCAGTACGAGTACACAAATCGAGCTCTACGTTGGACCCTGTAGTTTCAACCCGTGTGCCTTTAGGATTTCTAACATTAGACACTCTGAGCTTTGTTTTCAGCAAATATTAGATGGTGCTGCAAGGATGAACACCTTTCAATAAGACACCTTACATTGGAGATTTTTTTTTTTTCTAAGATGGCTTATTGTCCCTTTGTGAGAAGTCAATATGAGTTAATGGACATTTCAGTGTAAATATTCAAAGTAACAACTTATTCTACAAGTCCCAACAAGCAAACATTTCCATCAAACTATCTGATGAGTGACTGTAAACTGTTTTGGAGGTTCCTGGAAAGAGTAATCTTGTAATTTGGTAATAGTTATGGTAACCTAAAGAGTCAGGGTCTACCTATTTACTCTACTGACCCCAAGCAGGTTCTGTTTGGATAAGTTACAACAAAAAGAAAAGTAAATGAGGTACATTTTCTCATTTCCTATTAAATGATAAAGTACATTAATTTCTTTTATAGTAACTCTAAACACAATATTATACACTCTGACTTGTATTAAAGGTTACACAGTTTAATCAGATTAGCCAATTAATCAATGGATGATAATGGATCTGTTTTCATCGTTGGATGGTCGGTCAGACCAACCACACAACTTGGGCTTTGGGGCATTCTTTCATTTTTTTAGACAAAACAAATGGATCAAGAAAACAAATGTCAAAATGTCCCAAACTTTATAAAGTGATTTGGTGAAACTGCAAATATTTTGAGCTGTTTTATTGGGCATGATTTCACCCTGTTCCCTGTTCATTAACTTACTAACTAACTAACTAACTAGTCTCATGCCAAGAGTACTGGACAAAAAACCAAACAACAATGACAAATCTATCATACCAAACAGACTACACATCTCTGCTGAGCTGCAAAATGGACATCATTTTCTTCCCCTTGGACGCCATAACAATTTCACAAAATCTTTGGATCCATTGCAAATATAAAAACGATGTTAGAAAGAACTTAATTCCACCTATTGTTCCTGGTATTGTGACCTAGAGACACTATCAGTCAGATAAACAGTGTTTTTCTGTCTGTAATGTTTTAGCAGCTCGTTCAAGGATCTATAATGTTTACCAAATTACATAATTCTCTTCAGGAAAAGTCAAGACAGCTCAGACAATATAGGACCCTTCAAATACTGTCACCAAAAAGAATCAGTTATAAGATGACTGTTGTTGGATTAATAAAGACATAATCTGTATAAACCCACGCATACATAGATCAAACATGATATTGTTTCCCTTTGACTCTGCCGACAGCTCCTCACTGACGGTAATATGAGAGAGATTCAACATGTTTTATCTCCCAAACACTAAACACAACAAAGCAGAACTCTTCTCTGATTTCACCTTCGTCTTAAACAAACCTGTAACAAGAGCGGAGCTTTCTTTTCCTTTCTAATGCTCTTACTTCATTCACTTTTTCTGCCGAAAATGTAACATGGCCTTTTCTCAATAGAAATGATTGAATTTCTTTTACTATTAGTGTCAACAAGGCACAGTTCTTCAAAACACTTTTTTAATTTTTTTTTACAAAGGACTGTTTTTAAATAACAAGACTATTTGTGCTCTTCAGGGAGGTAGAAGGCCACAAAGGCACTCTGAAAAAATGCTGTTAATTGAAACATGAAACATTAAGCTGAACAGCCAAAACTCACCTCAGTAACACAGAAGCAACAATGGAGATCAGATTTGATGTAACTGTGTGGATGGAATAGGGTTGGCAGCCTAAAGTATGATTATGGGTATCATCTATTCCCCTTTTTTTTTTTTTTACTTGAGGATGGATGAGTCAAAACTTGCCAGCCATGATTTTTTCATGTTTCTATTCATTTCAAAATGTAATGGTTCTGTCAGTTGCTGTAAGAAGAGAGACACTCCGATGTGCAGTAGAGCAGGAGGGATATTAAAAAGCAGCACAAGATTAAGAACAAAATAAAAGCACTAGATTCCTCTTTGGAGCTCAGGACAATCAGCTCTTTCACAACATTCATAGTGGAAGGAAAGTCAGCTGTACAGGTGTGGAGAGCACAAACACAACATCTGGTTCACACGCCAACTTAATATAGCGTTGAAGAACGAGCAGCTGGACTCTGGTAACGATTGCACTTCATGATCATTAACACAAACGTCTGTGTCGGTTCTGTTTTCAGGAAAATTTCTTGTCAGAATATTTGACATTTGGCAGAAAGCCGACCCTGATTGGTTCAGCGGGAAATGACGGAACTGATGGAGTTGTACGATGTTCCACCGTTGCTGATGGGTGGGTAGCCATTAGCCGCCCCGACCACCGCCTCCATATTGACCCTGAAAACAGGTGAGGCTTTAAGCAGGAAGTCGGCGGCATCTCTGCGGCCGAGCTCCCTCAGTTTGGCCATCAACACACCCACTGTGCTGTCCGCTCGCCCACTCCACTCCTGCAGCAGAGCCGCCGTGGGGCTGGGCTGCAACCAGGCCTGCTGAGATTCCAGGTCAGAGTCCAACTCAGCGGCGCCATTTACAGTTCCATTGCTGTGTTTGGCCACCAAGTCTGTGAGGCCGAGGTTCATGGCGAGCAGGCACCAGTCTTTGCCCAGAGCATCAGGAGGGTCCAGCATACGACAAAGCTTCCTGCGAGCCAGAAGGGGGACATCTGATATGTGGATGTCCGTCCCAAGAACACCTTGCTGGTAAACTTCGGCGCAGCCAAAAGCCAGGATGCTACTGAAGCTCTCGCGATATCCGCCCATGGTGTTGGTGAGCGAGGATTCTCTCTGTACCTGTGCTCTGAAGAAGTCTTTGGGCTGGTAGATCATGATCGGGGCATGGTGCTCCCTCAGCTGCTGAGGACTCAGGTAATATTTGGCCGTGAGCAGTCCAGGCAGGGTGGAGGCCAGCAGGTTCTCTGTGATACTGCAGATGGTGTCCAGCAGAGTGTAGCACTTTGCCCGCTCTGATTCGTGCCCGCGCACCTGAATCTCCAACCCCTGCCCATGATTGACAAGCAAGATCATGGCCTCCACTCCAGCCTGGCTCACCTTGGCTCCATTGGTCCACAGGTGGATATCTCCATCGAAATCCTCCCCACCCTCCTCCTCTGGCTTCTGCTGGTGGCTCCAGCGACACAAATTCACCTGCAGTTTGTGAAATAGGCCACAGGGGAAGGGTGTAAGGTGCTCTGCAGGGACCAGTCGAACCCCCCCATAGAGAAGAGACTCCTCCTCCTCCTCTTCGGTCCAAGAGCGGTGGAGGCCGTTGGTCTTGATGAGGGCGGGAACATCCACCATGGAGGGGTTGGTGGCGTCGCGGGCACAGACATCCATGGCATCCAGGATCTGCAGCAGCTCGTCCACATCGCTTTCAGGGGCCAGAGCTTGGACTTCCTCCAGCCTGTAGCGGCCCCTGTAGTGGTGGATGGCCTTTGGTGTCTCCACAGAGAGCAGCTTGCCGAGCACGTTGCTGCAGAGCCAGCGAGGTTCCAGAAGAACCACATCCTGCACCGTCTCACTCTGCATGATGTTGATCTGTTGAGGGGGGCATACAGGAAGAGGATGGTGGGAGAAGAAGAGGAACATATATTTAATGAAGGGAAACACATATATATATACTGTATATATATTAAGAAACAAATTATGTGATGCACAGCTGCTGCATGACTTACTTTAAGACAAAAACATCAGCAAACACTCAAAGAATCTGTTCTCAAACTCAGGGCTATTCTGTCACTTGGCACTCTGAGCTATGACTCATTCTGGTAAATAAACATAGAAACAACAAGTTCCTGCCCTCTGGTAAAGCTGAGTAATTGTTTACTGTTGTTTGGGGTTTGGGATTTTTTTTCCATGAACAAATAGCACCCCCTTGTGGTAGCCTGGAGAAATTACTGATCCGCAGCAGTGATGCAAAAATACAAAAGGTACAAATTCTCTTCAGATAAATTAATTCTAAACAGTCAGAACAGCTGTTAACTAGATCAAGCATATATATTTTTTTTTTAACAACAATGGTCCTTTCAGAAAAAAATATCAATAACAATATTTTGCCATATAACAGATGTTTTTTTTGTATTTGTGTAAGATGTAATAAATTGTTTTATGTTTGATTTTAACCCCCCAGTCCCCATGTCATCCTGAACCCCAAAAGAACACGATAATTATGGAGGACCAATATTTAGTTTTTTCTTTAACAACCTGGTGTGGACATTCATAAACAGACTCATACCTCCCCCATGCTGTGCAGCTGCAGGGCCAGTGTGCGCAGGTGATCCTGGCTGACCAAAGGGTTGATGTGCTCCTGAACGTCGCTGACAAACTGTTGCCATGACGTCAGCTGGTTGGGACCGCTCATCTTCCTCCAGGTCGGCAGGGTGGTCAGCAAACGCTCCGACAGCAATGTCATGGGACTACACCTCTGCAGTGAGTAGGTAGGGAGGATAGTAAGGACATGGACTGTATGTCATGTTCTTAACTGACTGTTTTTTATATAAACAAACATATAAAGAAGAACAACTATATACTACAGTCAGTCACTGGAATTTGACATAGTTTCATAAAAACACTTGACTTTAATTCCTAATGCGGACAGGAAAGACGCAGGAAGAGTAAAAAGTGTTTGCAGAGCTCACAGAGATGATGTTGGTACGTAGTTCCTGCAGGTGACTCCTCAGCAGCTTCACGTCTCTGGAGTTTGAGGCTCCAGCATCGATCACAAACAATTTTTCACTGATGTGCAAGTCGACACCAAACCTGAAAACAACAAAATCAAAACAAACAAAACCAAACATTTTAAAAACATCTTAACATGAGTCTAAAAGATCCTTTTTGTCTGTTAAAATGTTGTGGGACACAGCCACCATGTTGTATTGTTTTGTTCTTCATAGCTGTGATGCTTAAGCTGATGGGTAGTGAGGTATTAACTGCTATTGAACATATAAAAAAACCCAGTTTGTGTTAGCTCTATCAGTCAATTTATAGGGGAAACATATGCCTTTGCATTGTGAGACAAAAATCAAACAACAAAACAAACTACAATGAGATTATGTGGTGTGCTGGTGTTCGAGTCCTGACCTGTTCCTAACTTCTTTGAGCAGAGCTTTCTCTTTGTCGTAGCAGAACTCTCCAGAGAAAGCTCTTGGGACATCGGCTAGGTCAGCGTGCGTCGCCACCAGAACGACTTCAAGAGGCTGCTGGATCCGACCTCCGAAAGCTGGACAAACACAGTGAAACACACGCATACACAGTCATAACAGAACATCTTTTGTCATATCACACAACTTTTTGCACTGAGCTATCTAACCTTTCAATGCTTTTCTAGATTATTATTGATTCTAAACTGTTAAAACTTTTGCTTGGTGTCATGGTTTAAGAACCTGTTTCTTAAAAACAAAAATCAAATAGTGAAATGGTCCAGTAGGCTGATTGGAGAGTCACAGCTTAACCCAGAAGCCCTGTACATCAGACAGGTACAGAGGATATCTGGCTCCATTTTAAAAGATGACTCCCACCCTTTAAATTTCAGCTCCTTCCGCCAGGACGTCTAAGAGATACAAGAACAGCTTTGTCCCAGCAGCCATCAGTGAGAGGAACAAGACATGATGCAGTAGCAATCTTCTTTTGGAGCATTTTTATTATATTCATTGATTATTTATTGATCTCTGCCCTTTTGATCTTGTCTTTCCTTTATCTTGCTTTTACTGATTGCTTATTTCTATCTTGTTTTTACTACCCATGTTTTACTGATTGGTGGTATATTCCTATTTTTAATCTTGTTTTTATTTGTCTTATTCTTACTGATGGGTTACTTTATCTTTTTTTACGGGTTATTCTCTTAGTATTGAGCACTGTTGTCACTTTGTCATGTTTTGTCCTGTGCTCTTGTTTGTGTGTAAAAGGAGGCCGACTCACTCACTGTAAACCACATCTACCTACAGGTACAAATTAAGCTTAATAACTTTAACTTACGGTAGTTGCCATGTTGTTCTTGTTCGACAGGGAAGGACAACAACTTAACTTTACTTATCTTCTCATCAAATCTCTGTTAATGTAAGTTAAACTTTACATTTGTGTTGCAATAACTAAGACTATGCAAAAGTCAAATTAGAACCACTTATATCACTGAGGCAATAATAAGTGATTGGACTCTATTTACCTAATGATTGCATTACAATCACTTTTTTTCTAATTTTCGTATAAATTGTATACATTAAAATCAAATAGTGTATTAGTTTAACTGTCCCTCTCTCTGTCCTCACCAATGTTGTCCTGTGGCAGCATCAAGGCCTTCAGCAGGTTCAGCCAGTAGGTGATGTGGCTCAGTTGGGTCTCATACGGCTCCTCCAGACTGAACAGAACCAAATGGATCGCTGTGGCATCATTGGCTGCAAAGTAGTCGTAGGTGCAGTAATAGACCGGGTTCCCTGAAAACTCCCACACGCTGAAATCGCCAACACCTACAGAGAGGGCAACATGTGAAATCAACAGAATATCATTACTAATGGAGGACCATTACAGAGTTGTATTAGTATTCATGATGTGATCTGAGTTCTTCCTCCATCACTGGCTCTCACCGTTGATGTTGGCGTGCTGGATGTCGATGGCCTTCGTGGCCTGTTCATCTGCTGCGGACAGAGCGTTGTGGACGGGGGAGAAGACCTCCAGCACTCCTTTGGTCAGGCTCGGCTCAAACATCATGCTGCGACTGCGAACACTCACGTTCTCACAGCCCGGGTACAGGTTGGATATGCTCACCGACACTGAACAGAGGAAAAACACATGAAGACAGACCACCAGGACTGAAACTGTTAAAACCTCTCTGCAGCAGGGTCAGATTAAGTCAGTGTGACAGACAGTATACTGTGCATCACAGATTCAATGAGAGATAGATTCAATACAGAATAGCATCATTATGGTCAAATATAAAGATCTAGTGTAAAGTATAAAAACAGCATTAACATAGGTGATCTGCAAAAACATGACGATGTTATGATGAATATTCGACTAGAAGAAACAGTTTGTAGCCTAAAATATATTTTTCAAACAATCATTGCACACTTGCTAACACATGGGGGAGCTATTGTATTGCTAATTATTCCACTTTGCAGACATGACATTTGGATTCCATTGACACTTCGTAAGACCACACCTACAACTTGTTTTTAAGGGTCTTGGGTAACCTTTTAACTGCAGTTTTGTTTCTTGCTCTCTTCTCTTTGTTCAAATCAATCTCAGAGAGCTTCTAACCAGGGCAAACAAAAGACAACACATGCTTTAGTTAAATTGCTTTAAGCATTTGTTTCAGGTGAGAATTCACTCTGTCACTCAATAACTACAAAATCATTCAGAGGGGACAGAATGTGTGATACAGTCCTAACTTGTGATCCTGCTGTTTTAACACCGACGGTCTGATCAAGCAAATTAAAAGACAAACAAAGTTGTCCCAACAGAAAAATAGCATCTCTTATTCTATGATCACTTTAAAATAAGCTACACTAGCTTTACCATGATCGCCTGGATGTATTTAATAAACACTTTGCTTACTCTGCTAAATTGCTGACATTTCTGTCTACATAAGCAACAAAAACAGTCAGAAAAATGCTGACTGTTGATGAAAGATCATGAAAATGGACTTGCAGTAAATTGATTTTCTAGTTTGAGGTCAGACGGCTTTTTTAATAACAACAACTGCTTTTGTTTCTGGGATAAAAAGCTGCCCATTTGTCTGTGTCAACAGCTTTTCTGTTTATGACATGAATAAGCATCCTGAAGAAAAGATACTTTAGAATTTAAAAAAAAAAATTGAAAACGAGGAGAACCCGGCCTGAAGTTAAGCAAAGCACAAGTCTCTTCAATGCTTTTCTAGGCCTTTAACAGATGACTAAAGGGAGTGATTAAAAGAAGATCAGTCCCTCTCATAACTGAAGCATGAACATCCAGAAAGATCAGAAATGAGTGCACACAGCAGAATACTATTAGGTGTCAACACTATCACAACATTTTGACTTGAGACCAAGGTAAACATGCATTAAACAGCCACGCTTTGTCTTTTGACAGGCTTACAAAAACATAAATCAAAACTTTTAAAAAGTCTGCTTGACTAGAAATATAATAAGCAGACCAAGGGACATAATGACAGCCTGCTCCCTCTCCGCCATCTTCTTTGTGTTTCACTGAGGACTCATGTCACTTATCTCTGCAGATATAAAACACACTCAAGGAGTCTTTTGCTGTATTTAGCTTGAGTTGGAAGAGGAAGAAAACAGCTACAGTATTTCAACCTCCCCATCAGCAGCGACAGAGGCTGCAGATTTCCAGATAGTATAGAGGACGGGATCAGTAACATTATACGGCTCAACCTCACTATTATCAGAGTATCATGTCTGTCTGGGAGGTAATGGTTGTGAGTGCCGCAGAATAGAGCGCTCAAAGGAAACACAATGGTACAAATGTGTGTGTTAACGTGTGTATGAAAGGTGAGTAGAGTGCAAATACAGAGAGGTTGAATTCAAAGTGTGAGTGTGTGTAGGTTTTTCAGGGATCTTTCAGGGAGTCTTACCACAGATCTGTCACTGTGTTCCTTTTTGAAGTTCAGCTGAAGAAAAGATGAACTGTTTCCAGTTAAAGAATTGAGTTCAGCTTATTGGAGGGGGGGGGGGGGGGGGGGGGGGTTATATTTTAGATTACTGGGTGAGTTGCCAGATTAAATAGGGATGAAAGATGGGACAAAGTTTGTGTGTTGGTGCTTTTCATTTTGATTGTGTAGACTGATGTGTGTAGGCAGACTGTACATTGTTTGTCAAAGTAAGACATCCAGGTGAAGATGGGTGATTTCTATGTTCTGCTTTCAGCCCACACACCTCAGTGTCAATGGGTCAGATCTGTGACAGGAGTATCAACCAGGGGAGCTATCATTATAGCAGAATTTGATGATCTTTTTGCACCAATTAGTCTTTTCTTTATCAGATGAATTTGTCAAAAAATGTAAAAAAAACACAATTCAGGCGCCATGTGACATTTCAAAATAAAACAAAATATAATGGAGTGAGGGCTCTCAGGAACTTTCGACCTTGTAGCTCATCTCCCACCTTACTATGTTTGGAAATAAAGGCTCTTTATCTTTCAGTTCCTTCTTCCAATGACTGGTGATTTCTTTAATATGCATTTAAACATTGATCACAGGTATCTCTGTGTCGTCTGCCCTTTCAGTCTTTTTAGACCATTGTGTTTGTGCTCTGTGTGGAATACTCATCTTTCACAGACCCTTCATACAACATTACAAATATTCTACAACCTTAAAGTAAAAGACCATCCAGAAATATAGAAAAGTCCTCTCAACCACCTAAAAGTACCGCATCAAATATTTTTAGCAGATAATACAAAAACCTGTGAATTGTGGTGTAAATGTTAAAGATAACTAATGGAGCTAACAGAGAAACAAAATTATGGTTAACAGAAGTTATTGTTCAAATCTTCAAAATCTCTGAATGATAAATGTCTGAAAATGTAAACACCGTTGCTATGCATTGGTCTTAAATAGATGACTGTAACCAGTTTAGCTGAATCAGCACTCATTCTGGCCCTTACAGATGATGTCATTGGTCACCTACCAGCAGGTTTGGAACTGACGGGGGAGTTGGGATGGCGGGCCGTGTTGGTCATACGTGTTCGTTTCCTCCTGAAGAAGCTGCGCAGGATGCCACATTTCAGAGACTCCAGCAGCATGCTCTTCCCTGATCCTGAGTGTCCGAACAGCTTCAGCTTGATCCTGGACTGGACCATCTGAGTGGGCCGCAGCTGCTGGATGTAGCTCAGTTTGTGGTTGTCCTGCCCCCCAAAAAACACCCACACATATAGGACATATTTTAGATAATCATTCATCACTTTGATAAACACATTTATCTACTGTTTGAAATCATTTTAAGGTGCCCCAAAAACCAGTGTTTTTTTCCAAACACACCGTTCAAAGTAACATCTCCTTTTTCAGTTTGAGTACATGACAATGACTAACAGCGCAAACACAAACACCTGTATGAGGTTTACAGACTCACAATCTTTTCTGAGCACTTAAGCAGGCTAACATTTGTCATTCTTTGTATTGATTCACAAAGAGAAAACAATTACAGCTCAGTACACTTTGACAAAGTATTTGCACAGTTGGTCCAGGAATCACACTCAGCATTTTTCAGCAAAGTGTTGTTGTACATAAAAAAAAACAATCCATAAACCCATTCAGTTTTCTTTATGCCAAGTTGCACTTCATATTTAGAGGATTCAGAGGTCGCTCCTTTTTTTCTTTTAAAAAGATGAGTCCTTCCTCCAGTACAGTGTCTCCACTTTTCTAAGGTGACAACATCAGATATCAGAGACTTCCACAGTTGAACAGAAAGACGATTTATCCACAAATCCCACTTAGTAATTATAGCCTTTCTAGCCAACAATGTTCATGTTTTGTATGATCCAAAGGGAATCTTTCCAGCATGAGTGAACCACTCAATAAAGGGAGGGTATTCACCTTCTTAAATAATTAGTGCCTGACTTGGAAATATTAGTCCTTGGTAGGTAGATCGTACTAAACTCTCAAAGATTCCATTTTAAAGCTCCCATTACTGCAAAGATCATCTACCTTTTTTAAACCTGCTTCTTGCCAGGATTTGGATTTGGGCCCTGCCCCCTCAACTGGATGTCCACCAATGTTGTACCGGTAAGTGCATTCAAAGGCTAATTTTCCTTCAAAAATGCCATTTAAGCTTCTCCTCGTCTTTATTAGTGAACAGGTTGTCCTGTTAATATAATCCCTAGTTCATCCACAAACTGGTCTAATTAATTTAAAGGAGAAAAGGTTGACACATTACGGCTTCTGTTTCAAGCCAATGCAATCCAGTTTCGTGAACTACCCATAAAGAGATCATTCTAGCAGGTATTGCGAAACACACCCACCTTTTTCTTTAGGGAGCTGTACATTTTCTCATTGTATTTTGGGTTTCCTACCTGCCATAATAGAGTCTGACATTGCTCTATTAATATCTCTTCTATCATTTGTCCTTAAAATCACAAAAAGCATAGATACAGAATAACTTATCTGAGGAAGAATAGTCATCTTAATAAGATTAATCCTACAGAGAAAGGTTATGGGCAGATTCCTCCATCTCATCATATTTGATTTGAAATGTTTGATCGAGGTGTTGATGTTTTCAGTATACACTTCATTCTTTTTTTTACGTGACTCTTATTTCAAGATAACTGAACACATCAGGGGCCCAGCAGATGGGTAAACAAAATCAGGTTCAGCACGCTTATCCCACTCAAAGGATTTTTCCAAATTGACTTTGAACACAGATATCAGTCCGAATTTTTTGAACACATTCCATGAGAGTTGGCACTGAATTAATCCGATCTGTTAAGGTAAACACAACATCATCGGCATATAATATACCTTTGTGTTGTTTTGTACATATTGTTCCTTTATAATTATTATTTTGTTGAATAGCTATTGCTAAGGCTCTATAGTCAGGGCAAACAGGAGAGGGCACAGCGGACAGCCTTGGGCTCTTCTAGGTTTTTATTTCCTTGAACTTTAGTGTTTTGTTGTAGTGTGTGTTTGATTCAGTGAGTTTTGAATCATTTGTAATTCTTAATAAACACAAAGTTTAAAATGTTGAAATTTGAAGCAGTTATTGACAGAAAGTCAAATAGACATTTTGATATTGTTAGTGTGTACAGAATTGTAAGACAATCCATCAGATGGTTGCTGAGGTATTTCCGGACCCCAGATGTTGGAAACTATTGTGCTTGATGACAATATGTCTTGATTTTGTTGGTTGATGTGATTGGATCAGTAATTTGAAAGTCATCAATTTTTAAATGTTACTTATTATGTTGTTAAATGGCTGAAAAGGATGTCCATAATTTATGTTAGCGTCACCTCACACAGCCAAATGTGTCTGAATGTATTTGCCCACTAATCCAGCAAAGTTTGTCTGTGTCAAAGTAAAAGGGCAGTCGGTACACTCGGAAGCATAAACATGGAAAGTCATTTCCAAAGACTGCTGGCTTCTATTCACCTGCTGTTACTTTGCCAATTCCATGACATTTGCTAACATATGACAGTTTCTGAGCCATCAGCAGATGAGTCACATATCAGAAGTGGATATGTTATGTTAACACGTTCAATACTAAGAACATCTCATTTGAATATCTATGATTCAGGCCTAAGCAGAACGCAACTTCAATTTTGACATTATATTGAAGTCTTTTGAAGTGTGTGTGTGCTTTTTTCCTCTCTGGCTTCTTTGGAAGTCAGTGCTCTTACTAAACTGACACCAATGTGTTAACATGTCTTAATTTAGCCGAACATATGCAGAGAATGACTGTTTTCACAGTTGCTGCTGTAATGTTTTCACGCTCTGAACTCAATCTCAGCAGGTTCTCTGAAAAACTGGATTTGGAGAGACGTCAGTGACATTTAGCTTTAGGTGTGTTCTGGTAGACGTGACTTGAGGCAGATTGGCGGCACTGGGCTGAACTCCACATACACCTCCAAAGCAAAGAAGCTAAGGGCTTATAAACGCAACAATTTTAAATTGGCTCTAGTTTGAACAGAGACTGATTTGACTCAGGTTTAGTTCTCACTCTTTATCGGAGTTATTGAACCGATCAAAAAGCATAACTGTCACACAGATGTGTCTTGGGCTAGTCAAAATAAAGAGCTAAAAAATAGGTCCTAAAATCTGATATCTGGTATCAGCAAGTATGTGAGGAAATGAACTGATCCGATACCATCACCAAGCAGTCCAAATATCCACCAATAACAGATAAACTATCATTATTTTAACAAATGGGAAAACATCAGCAATCAGTGTAATACTACCATCATCATCTATATTTTTTTCACTTGCACTAGAATCTGAGGCGTTCTTTGTATTAGCAAACACTCACGTCCAGGTATTTAAATCTGAAAGGCAAAATAGTATCAGAACAGAAATAAACTTTATGCCACAGCTCGCTGTTCTTACAGGTAAAGAAGTTAGATGTTGAGGTCCTTGACAGGGAAAGTTATTGTCCCTGTCAGATGCAATCCTAAAGTCTAAAGTCTCAAAACAACAGCAAAGACGAATGAATGTTTAATTAACAGAGAACAGCTCTGGAGAACATTCCTGTAAATCAGCATCTGAATTGGACCCTTCCTCAAACACTGGACATGTGTGGGTCTAAATCCGGCTGATTTAAACAAAAACTCATACAAACTGTTTTATTTTGTGTATTTAACTCATGTGGAAACAAAGCAAAAAAACAACATTATTGTGTGTATATCAGTATACTGTACGCCATGGAACTGCATAAAAATAAAGTTCTGATGCATATTTGTTATGATACATTAACCTTCTGCAAGTTTTTTTTTTAACATAAAAACTGCTTTCATTAAGGAGCAACTTTCTAACTTATTGTACCTTTACATGTTTAGGAAAGTGTTGCCACAGTCTAAAAATGGTGTGATGATAAAATCTAACACCTTCATGCTGAAGACATCTCTCCACACCTCTGCATGGAAATAGACCAAGTGTGAAGAGAGTTTTTGAAGCCTGCATCGAGCAACTTTCGAAGGTCTCTTTTTTTATTGTCTACATTTAAAAGTTCTTATTAAGAGTCTTGTTTCTTTTTAAGACGCTGATGTGTGTGTTTGCTTTTACCTTTTTAAGCTTGCCCAACAGAGAAACTATGAGTTCATGCTGATCCTTATACGCCAAATCCTCTGCCGTCTTTCCATCCTGAGGAAAAAAAAAAAGAGTAAATGAGATAAAAGAAAGGGATGAATAAATGTTTAAGAAATCAGAGATAATCCCTTACATTCCCTTTGGCTGTTGCTAAGATTTGCCTCAGTGCTTCTAAATCAATCCTTGATGATACTTCTTTGAAGGAGCATAAAATGTCAGATTTTCGGTCGTTTTAGATCAAGGAAATGCATGCAGGGCTGATGAATCTGCTGCTGCACATCAGATATCGTACCTCATCCACACAGCTGACAGTAATAAAATATTCAGCTGCATCTTGTGTGTAGACACAGTGTTGCTTGGTTTAAGAAAAAACTGGTAACTTGTTTTAAAACACAAAAAAGATATATTCATGTATTTTTCTTTGATAACTCAATACAAAAAATCATGCAAACTTGCAGTCTGTAAGAGGTGTGAGAGTCTCTGGACATCATTATTAATCACTTAAAATTGTGACATGGATTTGGATGCTTTTAAACCTACAATGCAACTCAACAGCTACAAGTTCAGCCTGGGATTTGGAGTTATGATAGAGGCTGCTGTGGTTTCTTCAAAAGAAATGAAGAGCCTGCTAAACAGTTTGGTCGACCCACAGACGCTGACTCAAATGACATCATCTGAGGCAATTTACTGGCTCTTTCTGGAGTCACAAACAGCTTTATACAACTTATTTTTTCTCATATCCAGAGGTACTCCTCGACCCCCTCTCCCAGTTGATAGACTGACATCATGCACATGCAGAGACAGAACCTTACAATACATGAATTTTCATTTTCATGTCAAGTCAAGTCTTCATTTGATTCTCTGTCCATTCTCCCCTGAACACACTGACAGAGGAACACCACAGGGCCAACAAGTTTCACATCCCTTTCACTGACACAGCCATCTGTCATAGTCTCTGACTTCTGCTTCACAGGAAGAAAAAATTGCACCGACAGCCTGAAACCCCCACAGAGCGCTTCCTACTTTACACACTTAAACGCCAACGGACATTCAACACAGGTTTTCTTCTGGATCGATCAGGCTACCTTTTATCATACAAGAGAGACTACATACTTTTTGAACCCTACATTATCAAAACATTTTCTATCTTTCTATTTCATTCACAAGAGTGCCTCTCTGATATGGTCACATACCGTGATAAGAGCACAGAGGACACTGACCTTTAAGTTGTTTTCCTCAGCTAAATGTCAGAGATGTGCATGTAAATGAAGTGCAGCAAATTTGACCACTTAGTTGGATTTACTTGCGGGTAAATTCACGAGTCCTGCTTGTGCAGATGGCACGGTGTTGCGACTTTCACCATCGCTGCTTGGCAACGGTCAGATTTTGTGACCAGCTGGTGTTGTTTGCCTCAAGTTGGAGAGAAGGCAATTTGATCAGCTGTAGTATCTCTGATTTCGATTGAATGGAAATGGATAGGGACTGTGTTGATTATAAAAACTTAAGAAACATGCCAAACTAAAGAAAGGCTGAAAATGACATTTCTACGCCCTCTTTAAAGACACGTTTCAACAAATAATAGAGTCCCCCTCCCCCAGCCACATCCCCAGCTGCTCCCAATAAACCGCTGACCGCTGGCCACCAGACAATGAATTATACATCTCAGTATGCGCTCTCTAGATTAAACATGCATTGCACATCAGCTGTCATACAATATTAACAGCTCGAGAATTCAGCTCGAGAAAAAAAAGAACCCTCAGTGTAGGACATCTGGATGCTAAGCATCCAAAAAATCATGTAATGCCAAAAAACGGCTTCTAAAATGGGAATGAAAAAAAAAAAATACAAACCAGTTCAAAGGGAAAAATGATCTTAACAAATAATTTGATTAATTTATAAAGAAATGTACAAAAAGAGAGCACCAGCCGTCCCCTTTGTATTACAGGAAATTAAAGCCAGATGGGTCAAAGAGACTCAAGATTGAGTTCAACTTAGAGTGATGGAACCATTTCACTCTACTAAACATCTGCAGAGAGATCAGAAAGACAAGAGAAGACTTACACATGGAAGTCTAAGAATAAGACAAACTTACAAAACAGAAATCAAGTCTTCAAATATAGATTATTACCCTAAACCTCTGATAGAATCCCTAAAGATGCATAATTGCCTAAACTGATCAACTTTTTGTTGTTGTACTTTCTAGACATTACAAGCCATCTTTGCATACTGGACTTTTGATGTCATTTCTTAGATATCCGTATAGCCTGATTTGTGAGTTTTATTCTGTTTTTATGAACATGTTTGTTAGTATTTTTTACTATTTAGATGTGGCGTCTTGAATTTCAGAAAGCTGCTGTGACATCATTTCCTGTAAATAATTCATACAATACCAATCTACCATCTTTTAGTATCAGCTCTCTCGTTTCCCACAGTATATTTAAAATCTTAAAACCTCAATGCAGAGCTGCAACTGACAATATTTACATTTACATTATACAATAATCTGCTGAGTTTCTACCTCCACCGAGGGGGGTTATGAATTTGTTTGTTTGCAGCCCGCATAAGGAAAATTACTGGCAACATATTTATGCATCTTGGTGGAAGTGTGAAGGATGAGCAAAAGAAGATACATTTTTGAATTTTGGAGTGAATACTCATCTAACTCATCAAAGGGTATACAAATTGAAATCATTTTGAATTCTTCTTCCAGTCTAAAACCCAAAATGTATTCAATTGTTTTCATATTAGACAAGAAAGCCTTAAATACTGACCTTGAAACCATGAAAATGTAAAGTTTTTTTTCTCTTGAAATGACTTAATCAAAAAACTTTTCATATATTCAAAACTTTAAAACTACTTAAAAAGAAAATGAAGGATAGAGCGAGGGTTCAAGAGGTGAAATGAACTTCAACAATAGAACGGAGGGAACATTAAGATTTCTAAGTTTGAAATCCAAAGAGGGGAAGTTAGAGGATTGTAGAATTGAAGGCGGTGCAGCTTAGTATCAGGAGGGAAATGCTATTAATACATTTCAGCAGATTAATTTCAGTTTGAGTTAAAAAGCTGCAATCAGCTTTTCTGCTTGTATTGAGTGTGTATGGAGGCAGTGAGCAGTAACGTGCTCTGCAGCTCAAGCAGAATAGAACTCACCAATGTGTATCTGAACAAATAGTGACAAAAAAATGTTCTCAGCTTGTATACTTTATGAGCTTTGTCATGCATTAGGTTAAACCATGGCCACATCCCCAAAAGATACTAACATCTGTCCTGGGGCTTAATCCTCTTTACATACTAATGCATTTAGCTCTGAAAGCAGTAGTGTGCAAATTCTAAAATAGCAATAACAATGGCTTGTACTGTATACATACCTGCAGAGCTGACACTGATCCTTCCCATAATGCACTATAACGTATGTCATGTATCTGCTTTTTTTAAATGAAGGAAGTAAAAATAGAAAAAGCCGCATGTTGACTTACGTTGGTGACAGCATCAATATTGGCTCCTGTCAGGCAGAGATGACGGACAACCTCAAGGCTCCCGTTGTTTGCAGCCAGGTGGAGAGGAGTTCTGCCGTACTGAAAGGAGAGAGAAAATACAAAAGACATGTTTTCAGGTAACACTATGTAAAAATAACAGGACCTGTAAAGTATCGGACAAAGTGAACCCTAAAAATATGTACTTTACTCTGCAGAACATGTTGAATAGTTTTATATGATCTGGTCTATCTAAAAAGAACTGACAAATGAATGCATTGACCCAAACTGTACCATCAGTATGCTAATGAGTCACATGACATAAAATCGTATTAATCGTTTAAAGTCTGTTATCTGGGCTCTGCAAAGGATCCTTAAGAGCCTCGCCGTGAGGATGAGGGCAAAAATGAATCATTTGGTTTTCTCTCCCCGAACATGGTCTCACACAGTTCTGTCTATATACCAGTAGTTGTTTAAATCAACAGATGTGTTGACATGTTTGTTTGGTTGAAAAAATGTATGCATCTTGATGTTCATTACAGATAAACTGACACAGAATTGAATATTGTTGGAAATAATTGTATAGTGTAAATACAAACATTAACAGAGTATAACAGTAAAGACATTTCTTGTTGTTTAACTACATTTTTTAAAGGCTGTTAAATACTTGATTCTGATTGGCCAATAACGCATAGCAACGGTCAGCTATCCTTCCATAAAAACACAGTTGTTAGGAAGAACAAACCGTTATAACAAAGAACACGGCTGCTAGGGAAGAAGAACTACTCATAAACTAACTGTAGTCATATTAAATCTGTGGAGAGAAGTCTGGTTAATGTGATGTTGGTCTGTTTACTGGGGGAAAAGGAGTCGAAAAACGCAGTGAAAGGAGGTTAAAAGATGCAAAAACTGCAGGTTATGACAGAGAAATCATCTGAAGATGACGCATAACATGCATATATGTTAGATGGCGGTGAAGATGCCACATAACACAGAACGTAACGTAACGTGCTATGTAATACAGTGGAGTTAAAAGACTGCAGAATACAAAAGAAAATGTCAACAGATTCTTGACCATGACAAGGTAGAAAACCTCAGTCAGGTGCTGCGCTGATTCATGTCGATCTGGTCACCTCGTCTCAGTGTTCAGTTTAGTAATGTGAGTAATGAAAGCTAGTTAGGCAGCTCTTACTGTAGATTCCAATGGACCAAATTGAAGAAATAAATCATTTTAAATCCTTAAAATTATTTCCAAATCAATATTTTGATTCAAATGTTGTACTTCCTGGATAAGTAGCCATGTAATAAGCAGGATCATGTATAGCAAGAAGGTTGTTATAGCATAGGAACCCTGACAGGGTGAGACAAGACCCTGACGCACAGTGGAGGAGGGGTCTTGGTCTCACCCTGTGGGGGTCCATTTCAAAAGAACAACCTGCTCACTATACATTATTAATGATGAAATGTGACAAACGAAACATTTTAGGATTCTAAAACCAACCAACAGAGATTCCTCTGTCAGATGATATAAGAGAAACTGTAGAAATGATCAACAGCCACTGGAACAAAAAAAAAGATGTATGAAAGCAGTATTTCATGTATTTCAATCAATTCTTTTTTGTCACAACTTGGAAAAACTAGGAAGCAATCATCCGTTTCCTTTTTTGCTCTAAACAACACAACAGGAGACATTTCCGATTCCATGCTTGTCATTTTCTCCCCCAGTGTCTACAGCAGACAAAGAAGACAAACCCTGGCAAAGACTCAGCAATATGCCTTTATAGATTCACCTTTAAACACACACACAGAGAAACAGAATACAATGAATAAATCACAACATCTCAGGCAGTGCCGACTCCTCCTGATGCACATCACTTCCCTGAACTACTCTTGGAAAAACATGTTTCTGTATGAGAAGAAGCTGAGAGGAGCTACCAGCAGCATCTCATCGCAGAATACATTAAAATGGAAGGCATCAGTATAGAAATCACCGAAGGGAGAAATGTGTGGGAAGTCGTGCCAGGCAGAGAGGCAGAGCAAGATATATTCAGTGAAATATATGCTGGGTAAGCAAGAGCTCCTTTAAAGGGCTATTTCATCCAAAAGGAACGGCTGCTTTTTTTTTTTTTTTTACAGAAACCATTTTCAAAGTGGATGCTAAAGTTGCTCTACTGGCTTTCATTAAACAACTTAAAACTCATCTCTGTTAATCAAAATTGCTATTCTTTAAGTTTTTATATCTGAAAAAAAAGTAAGCCTTAATTCCTGTATAAAACGGCTCAGGAGTAACTCTACCCTTCTTTTTAAACCTTTGATTTTTACTGTCATTTGGATTTTTTCACTTTCAAAAGTGCATATTCATGGCCATATGCATCTTTTAAAAACTGATATTACTGATATTATTGTAGTTTATGAAAAACTACAGAGCACCCCAAGTCCCAAAAAGTAAAACAAAATGTGCGCACAAGATATTAACTTGTGGGAACAAGATAATTATATTCCGGCACAAGATATATATATTTATTTTTAACTTTTTGGGTCTACAGGGGCTCAGTAAAAAAACACCACACATACCAGTTAAAGTTATTTTTCCTTGAAGTTGTTATACTAATTATACATAATTAATACACAGATCTACAGTACATATTTTCACCAGCATTACAATGAATGGCAGATTTATGAGCCCAATTGAGATTAGATTGGATCACACAGCAAAAATCCACAGGAAGCATGTATTTACTCTTACTCAAATCCCTTTAATCCGTATAATATGTTTGCTTTCTGTGTTTATTCATCCCTCTGTTTGGCCTGTGATTAGTCCTACTTTAGCTTGGATGTAACTGTTGCACTACAGGGTCAAAAGAGTGTGGATATCTGAACACTGCAGTCATATTGGACAGTTGACACAACACTTTATTCCTACAACATTTGAACTTCAATATTTTAAATTAGTTATTTAAATTTTGGAAGCTGGCTGCAGGGATTTTAACATCAACGTAACATTTAACATTTTCCTTTGACTGGACTGAAGTGGCTCACAATGAACTATAAAAACCAGTGAGGTATGAACAGGGTTGCTTGTATACTTTTGGTTATGTTGTGTTGTATATTCTTGCTTCTTACAACCCCTTTAGAAAAATTCAGCAATTGTTAAACGATGACTCATCAATGTGTCAAAATGCATCACGTAATGCTGCTAGTGTTTGTGGCACTGAAAACAAAAGCTGTGTGTGCATGCTAAAAGTGAAAGCAGAAACATTTAAATTTTAAGGTTACAATATTCAAATGTTATCATGACAGTTATCATATTATCATCCGGATTATAGGAACGACAATATCGCAAACATAAAACTGAACTTTGAATGAATTGAGCCCTTGAGGGCATATTTTTCTAAGAACATGAGAACTGTGTTTGTGGGCATCCTTACCTTGTTGGGCAGATCAAGGCTGGCTTTGGCACTACAGATCGCCGTGACGACTGGCAGATTTCCGTCCTTACAGGCTATGTGCAGTGGCGTGTTGCCATGACAGTCCTGCTGATCCAGGTGACAGTGGTGTCTGAGGAGGCAGCGGACAACTTCAACCTGACACCTTCGTACAGCCAGGTGGAGGGCTGTGTGGCCGTCCTGTCCACACACAGGATGTAATGTAAATTAAACACAATGTAAACTCCTTTGAGTACATTAAGTGTTAATCTATTGTCAGTTCTGTGTTTCTTGAGGTTCATGTGAAACTAACAGCAAGACAAAAACATGGCAAAAGTTAAGAGATTCAATCAGTCTGTGATGTCTTAAGAGGTAAATGATCCCCTAAGGTTTTCATGTGCTTTTTATAATGGGCTCTTTAAAGTAAAGTAATTAGCTTTTTTCAGCGTATCAAACGAAAAAAAATCTTGTTTTGTTTCGAAGTTATGATAAGGAAGAGCAAACGATCCCCTCCAGACAGGTAGTATTTTGTTATCTTGCAATCAATATAAGTTTTACCCACAAGATGACTTTTTCTGATAATAACCTACATCCAGAAATTAAAAAAACATCACCATGTAGGACATTAAGGGCTGTTTCAAGTTCACTCTCTGGGAGAAATTGTTCATCGAAATTACATAACACAAATAAAAAATAAATCTGTTTACTTTGTCGGTTGTCTCTAGATCAGACTTGTGCTCCACCAGACACTCAACAATGTCCACAAATCCTCGAGCAGATGCTGTCAGCAGCGGACTTTCCCCCTCGCGGTTCTTTGCGTCCACATGGCAGCCCGCCTGGCACAGTGCTCGGGCCACTGCTGAGTATCCGTGCCATGCAGCGCAATGCAGAGGCGTCTCCTGCTCCTGGAGATAAAAGTGTAGAAGGAAGAGGTTGAAGAAAGGTTCCCCAATAAATCACAAAATCATGCATATGTGTAAATGTTGAAGCGCTTACCCTGTCAGCGAGGTCAGGGTTGGCCCGGATGCTGCATAAGTAGCGTATCACATCCACGTTGCCATAGCGAGCCGCCACATGAAGAGCTGTTTCTCCAGACTGGAGGACAGAAAGGTTTTTACTTATCATTGCTTAAAAATACAGTATTCTAAAGATAATCAATGAACCATCTGTTTTAACAGGCTTCCAACATTACCAAGATACTTTTTAAAATATCAGTATAATCAAACTACTGTATTGTATTTAATAATGATAGTGATCAATAAAGAAAACATATTCTAATCTTATTTTCTCTATGTCAGCCTTTACTAGAGGTAAATTAACAGGATGTCTTGAATATCTACAATCATTACCTTCATGTGGAAAATATTTAAAAGCTGTGACATCTGTGGTAAGGCAAGTGAAATGCCTTTTCCTGTTAGTCATAGCATATCCTCTGAGTCAGAAACTTCCATTTAAACAAATGCATTCAGATTTTACTGCCCTGTGTGTGCAGACTTCCGACTCTTTAGAAATCGATCCATCAGCTTTAACTTTATGGCTGCCAGTCAGAGCAGAAGCTTGTTAGGGTAGAAGCTGCTTACGTGAAATGGCACCCTAGACGCGGATAGCACCTAATGGATTAGTGCTAGAAAGAAAGCTTAGACAGCTCTATTTGATTAAAGAAATTACATAAAAACACAAACAAAAGAAACGATTCATCTTGTTAAAAAAAGGTGTTAAAAGCTCTTATAGTTGATTTCTGGATTGTAGTGTAATAAAGAGCAATTTAACTTTAATGATGCTTGGACATGAACATGGCAATAATCCGGAAAGTGTCAGGAGTACAGATTAGCTCTGGTCCGGAGGAGGAGGACTCTGCTCTCTTGTGTCATGGTTTTCAGACACACACACACACACACACACACACACACACACACACACACACACACACACACACCATCATTCTTAGCAATTCCTGTTTCTATAGCAACAGCAAATAAGCTGATAAGGTGCCAGAGTAACTGGTTTTCTCCACAGGTGTGTGCAACACTGGTTGTGAACGTGTGTACACGTGTGTCTGGGTGTTTTGCAGAATCAAAGTGATGCATCCCAGGAGGTTTGATGGGTAGGAGTGTGTGAATAATTGCTGAGAGATAACTGAGTGTGGTGAGTAGTAGTAAGTGCGTATGACTCTGTACATGTGTGTGTGTGTTTGTGTGTGTGTGTGTGTTAGTGTGTGTGTAACTTGCAGAGGGAGGAAAAGACGAGGCACTTGATTCACCTTATCTTGGACATCCAGAGGGCATTTCTTTTCATGGAGGAATTTCAGGGTCTCTACGTGGCCGTGTCTTGCTGCGTAGTAGATAGCGTTGGCTCCACTCTGAAGAGAGAAAAAATTCCCAGGATTTATCCCTGACCTTTACAATAAAAAATCATGCTCACTTGGAGTGTGTATGCTGCCAGATGATATAAACATATCCTTCATGACTACTGCACAGCACATGACAAAGAACTTGGAACGAATTCCAGGTTGTGCTACCATTGTGTCTATTGTCAAAAAAATTTTTTGGAGCTGAAGTAGCCATCAAGTATATGTGTATCTAAAAAGGCGTTTCAGAAAATTCAAAACACTTTAAGTTTAACATATGTTATTCTCTACAATCATGTTTGCAGTACTTCTTAGTGAAATTTGTTCAAGGCTGCAGCATTTCACAGCACAAATAGCCTCCGTCATAATCTAAATGAAGCTCTGAAGCCTTTACTGCCTGTCTGTAAAAGTTCACAGCTGCCTGTCAGAACAACAGTGATTACACAACACTGATCAGTGTTTACCTTGTCATGGGCCTGGATCTCTGCCCCTTTCCTCATCAGCACCTCAATGATCTGAATGTTGCCACAGCCGGCTGCAATCAGGAGGGGAGGAGTCCCATGCTGCAATAACATACATTGTAATTTTCAACTATTATGTGTCTTAAATGAGTGTCAAAGCGGCTGTTGTCAACATCAGCCTTAGACCACATACAGTAATAACACATAAAACATCCAGGGAAGAAGGCGTATTTCCTCCCACAGGTTATTTTAAGAGTTCAGGTATGCTGGAAATTGTTTAGACATGATACACATGCATCTTATGAGAGAGTCTACATCATGTTGAAAAATAAAGATAAAAAAGAGAAGGACAGGAGAAAGAAGAAAATGACAAGGTTAACTTTTTTAGACCACTTCTTGAATACCTTCTTGCCCCTCTTTGTCATTTACCTGTGATAAATATTTTTCTGGCAGTTTAACATTCTTCATACGCCGCTATTCTCCTCCTCCTCCTCCTCCTCTCAAAATGGCTACATTCTCTTTCTCTTCTCCTCATTCTTATCCATCTCTTTTCCTCCACACTTGACTGAGTTTAATAACGTCACATCCTCCCATCACACATCAACTGTCAACAATCAGCATCTTTTCTCATCTTAACAGCGAGCAGAATGAAGATGAGGGATGTGTTCAAGTCTGGGATGTACTGTGCCATCAGGTGAAGGAATAAGGAATCTGTTCTCTGCACTCCAACAATGTTACTCATTTCATATCTGTAATAGCTTTGCTTTTCTATCCATGAATATATACAGAAAATGAAACCTCAAATAAGTGGAAGTGCAACATATTAACTTTGAACTTTTTTTAAATGTATCCTTATAATATTACTCCTTAAGAAGTTTCAATTCTTCTGTTTTTGTAGCCCTTTCCAGTCCTGTCTCTACCTACTGACTAAAGTAATGAGGCCATCGATAAAATAGCTGCGTTTGTAATAGGACTTCATTAGTTTGTGGGAAAACACAAAGAAATTGCATTTTACAGTCCTTTAAATAATAAGAAAATAAGATTTGATGTTTTGAGGTTTCTGTGAGGCCGGGATTTGAGCTTCTTAGTACCGTAATTTTCGGACTATAAGCCGCGCCTTTTTTCCCATTTTTCGACCCTGCGGCTTATATAACGGTGCGACTAATCTATGGATTTTTACAGCTAACGGCCACTATGGGACCTCCTAAATCTATGGATTTTACAGGTTACAGTCCACCAACTTTAACTCTATGGGCTCTATGACCGGTCCGCGCCCCCCCACCTTTAAGCGGCGGGCTCCAGCAGGAAAAGCTGGAGGCCGGAAAAGAGTGAGACAGGTAGCGCGCAAAAGTAAAAGTGGAACCGAGAGTGGTACGAGAGACAGAACGAGAGACAGAACGAGAGCAAGACAGACAGACATTACGAGAGCGAGACAGTTTGTGCAAAGGAAGTTTTCATGCACAAACCCTCATTATGGAAAACAAACGTAGAAATGCATATGATGCAGCTTTTAAGTTAAAGGCAGTCAATCTGGCTGTAAAAGAAGGAAATAGAGCTGCTGCACGTAGCCTTGGCATCAATGAGTCAATGGTGAGACGTTGGAGACGCCAGCGGGAAGAACTGTCTCAATGCAAAAAGTCAAAAAGTTTACAGTTTACACAGCACAGTATATGTTCTGTAGCTACTATTGCACTAAATGGTAACACTTGAATACGTTATGCAAATATGCAACTTGTTTGTTGAAATGTTAATAAATGGGAGCTTCATCAAGCAGCCATCTCTTTCCCGACAATCCCCTCTGTGCACGAACCCTTACATATGGTAATTAAACATTAAAACACCTGCGGCTTATAGTCCAGCGCAGCTTATATATGTACACATCATTCAATTTATTCCGGGATTGTTTTGGCCTTTTTCGCCTTCGTTAGTGCATGGAGAAAAGTGAAGGAGTTTTTAAAGCTTGTTCTAAACAACAAGCAGGACAGACACATTTAACTAGAGGAATAACTGTTTGTGTGTCATTGAATATTGTAGAGGAAATAATATGTATATAAAATAAGAGATTTCTTTACAAGACGTCTTGTCTATCCTAAAACAGATTTTTTAAAGGCCACCAGGCACAAATAAAAAACCTCGGCATGTTTGTTAGACCTGGGCAGAATAAAAACTGGTGAAATTGAGATTCATACAGGATTTTCCCACAGTTCCCTATTTGTGCCACTCTTTGCCTTTGGTTATTTGATGCTTAAACTTGTTTGGTACACCATGTGGTTTTTAGTCACCTTGTTTGGCTGGTTGACGTCGTAGCTGTTCAAGGAGCCGAGCAGATGCTGCAGGCCGGGCACGTTGTCGTCATTTATGGCATGGATGATGGCCTTCATCACAAAGGAGTCTTCCTCATCCTGGATGGGTGGGAAAAAACAGTCACTGATGTACTGTTCACAACATGATCTAATCCTGTGAACATTAATCTGTGAATTCTTTCTATCACATGCCTCCTCTAAGTCTCTCTTTCATCTTTTCCCTCATGCATGAACACACACAGAAACAAACAGACTTTTCTTTAGCAAGTTCAGGTTCAGATTTTTTTTTTCTGGGGGTGGGGCTGTGACATGTGACCTAATGACCTTCAGTCAGAGTCAGCCACACAGGCTCAGAAATCAGCCGTGACGCTCTGGTGCACAAAGAGACGATGAGGAGGAAGGCAGGGAGGTGAGGAGGGGAGAGGGGGGGAGGCTGATGTGGCGTTTGTTCTGCCAAGCGTTACACTGCAGCTACATTCCTCAATATAACCTCCCTGCTGGGCGAGCCATGACTAAAGCACCTCAGAGAGCAGCAAACACAACACACATATGAACAAGCAGCTCGACGCCTGCTGGGGATTTATGTCAACACAATTTTCAGGGATTCTAACCTTCAGGAAATTGTTATTCATGACACAGGATGGAAAGCTTTTACCTATCTACTTTATTCCTCCTCTTTCTTTCTATTTTCTCTGCAGACCAGGACTCTGGTAACAGCCTGCTGGTTAGTGAACACTCACCAACATCTTCAATTAAAGAAAAAAAATCAACAAAAATTGTGATGACTGTTTATCACTCTAAATAAGATCTTCTCTATAGACCAGGACAAGTTCTGTATCAGAGAACAAAGACGGTGTCTTTGACTTGAACTTAAATGCTAATTAGCTTAGTTATCTAACTCACCATAAAAGATTATTTTGGCACATTTACTAACATTCATATATTTCCCTGCAAGTGTCTCTCACTTCTAATTATTCTTGCAAGGAAAAGCACGATAACTTTTAATTGACTGAAAAATGCTTGAATGTTATTTTGACTGTTAACGAAGCAACAATTCCAAATGTTCATTGCTCCAGCTTTTTTAACGTGAAACTTTTCGGCTGCTTTTTCTGTATTATGTTCTGTAAAATTTATAATTGCATATTGACTATATTCTTACAACTCCAGTTAAATAAAGGTTTAAGACTCAGGAGTCTTATGATGAGCATATTTAAATGGAATTGTCAGAATTTCTTTTTAAAAGGTGTTTCTTGCTGACGTACAGGATTGCTGCATACAAAGTTTCGTTGTGTTCCTAAATACAATGACAATAAAGCGCCTATCTATCTATTCAAATTAAACTTTAAGATCTTATGGGCTTTAACTTTTAACATGGGCAGATTTCAACAGCACCCAACACGCACCAAATGAAAAAACAAAACACGGTAGAGATAAGACATCCAATTCACATCCTCAACTGACTGCATCTCCATTGCAACAGCTGGGAGTATGACAGCATGCAGAGCTATAAAAACGGGCATAAAACTTATCTAGAGCATTTACTTATTATAATTTAATCATCCAGATGACTCACATGTTTTTATATTGCAGGGAATTGAGCCATTCATTGTGATCAAAAACTGATCTCTGGAATGGACAGCTCCTCCTGCTTTTCAACTCTACTTCTTAATGTATTCAACATTTGATAACTATAAATCAACGATGAACATATTCATAAGTTAGAGTTCTTCATCTTATACTTTCTCTGCTCTCACAGACTTACCCAGACTTACTTTCACCCTGAAACAGACCCTCCAACAACGAACACAAACAACTACTTAGTTGAAATTACACAGAGGGTCCGTCACACTAAACCCACCTCTGAGTCTTAAAGTAAAGCACTCGAGCTGCTCAGACAATAAATACGATCACCTTTTAGAAAAGTTGGACTGGCAGACACAAGCTGCAGTTCCCTTCGTGGACTTCGGGGACACAACAACATCTTTATCTCTACCTGTGACCTCACTTGTGATGAGGGGGTGGGGGTGTAAAATGTGTAAACCTTTCACGAGGAAACAGTTGTGGCCTTGGCCTGCAGGTAACACTTGGTAAATGATTAAACATCTGTCTGAAGCTGTAGTGTTTACATCAAGCAGGCTTGTCTGAATCATCTTGTACGAGCCCAGAATTTTGAAAGCTTTCTTTTCAATCAATATTTGTGTATAAACTCATAACAAACTAAATTAGTTTTTATTCTCAGGAGGCACATTCCTACAAAAGCTCGGCCTGGTTTTAGACACACTGAAATTCCAACAATCCCACAAACACCTGACCTGTGGCACTCAGGGGAAATGAGGAACAGATCAATTACATGCAAGAGCTCTAGATTCTCGGAGAGATTGTCGAGTTAGAAAATACCAGAGTTGTAACTGAGAGCTTGGGGTCCTAATAAGCGAACACACTTCAATAAAAGCAATCAGAAACTCATTACTCTAAAAGTCTCCTGTCATATTAAAGATAGACTGCAGGGATTAAAGTAATGGTTCTCTTGTTGTTAATGCTTTACTCAAGTGTAATTAAAGCCTTGATGTGCTAATAGCTACAAACCTAATCAACTTGAATGAGTACGGACACAGATCTTGACTGTCGTTTGTTTTAACATATTTTTTCCTTGGTCTGCCTCGTCAGACGCTGATCTTTAGGTCTTACCAGCGTGTCATCACTGCGTGCCACACTCATGTTGCTTCTGGACAGGAAGGAGCGGGACAGGCGGTTGCATAAGGAGATAAGTCGGACGGATTGCTGGAAAAAAGGAAAAAAAGGTTGACGAGTGAGAAGAAAAAGAACAAGTTCACGTCAAGCTGCATTAATGTGACCATGAAACAAGCAGGTGTAGACATTTTTTAAACTCACTCCAGTTATTGTTCTCTTTGATTCATTCCTTTATGCTGTACTCTACTGCTAGGCCACTTGAATATTTTTAGTACAATGTTTTGGAATATTGGATGATTAGGTTTGAAGTACAGAGAGGGACTGTACTGCAGCTCTGTACTGCAAAGACCTGATGTTCTCATAATTATTTTTGAGGACTTATTCTGTATTAATCTACAAAAGGTTTTCAAGCATGGGTAACAGGTTGCAATCATTGCTTGTCCTTTTGACAAACAGATGCAAAACAGCAGACACAAAAAAAAAACACAGAATGCCATAAAATGCTTGATGTCGTCAGGAAAGGAAAAAACAGGAACAGGAAAGAAGCTGGGTAAAAATGCAGAATCAGAGTCAGTGGTTGACGCACATCCATTACAGAGTTTGAATTTGAGGAAGACCTTACATGCCATGACTGTTTCAAAGCTTTTAAAGAGAGAGGGACCTTCTACTCATTCATAAACTCCATGTTGGCCTTAGTACAGGAGCATATAAAATCCTACAAGCAAAATAGACACATATTTAAGATATGAATTCAGATGTTCTCATTTTTGCAGAAGACAGAGATGTAGAATGACAAGGGTGGCCAAATCACCACAGATAAACGATGCCAGTGTTTCTCACAGGCTGGGAGCAGTGCTGGGTCAGCTGTGATGAACCAAAACAGACAAGGAGACGACCGCTAAAGCAGCATGGCAGTACATTTCATGGTAAGGTCAGCCTGCAGCACTCTGGTGACATCAAATAATCACATCTGAGAAGGGTTTTTTTGGGACAAAGATGTCACAGTGCAATCTGTGACAGCTTTGTATGTGGTGAATTTCTGTATAGAAAAGGTGAAACACGCAACATTTGTTTCCTTTCGGAAGCTTCAGTTTGTAAAATTCGACACAGTATCAAAGAAATCCCTTACTTTCCATTTTCTTCGAGCTGCAAACTTCTTGAACTTCTCCATGTTGACAGCCGACTCCTTTCTGCTCAGTGCTTGTTGAGTATCTTTTGGCTGATTTCACACACACATACAAAAGAAAAACACAACAAAAGCAATGGAATAAATATTATGAGAATATAATTGTCCAGATAATTTTAGCACAGCTTCGACTAGTTTAGCTTTGCCAAAATTCAGCCAACAAGTATTACGAAGATTCAATTGGAACAATGTCTACAGCTACAAAATAAAAGGAATATTTACATATTACAGGTTAACAAAGATATGAATCAATCACAGATGACGTCACGTAGTCTGACCTTGATCCAGGGATGCTGGAGGCTGTCCTGAATCGTCATTCTCTTTCTGTAAAGATAAAATAAACAAATTGAGCACATAAGAAAAGAAATCCCAGGAACATAAGTGAGTGGTTTAAAAAAAAAAAGTGTAATGTATACACCTATATCATTATAAGAGTAAACAAAAATGCTTAGACACAAATGTTTTTTGTTGTCCCATCCAACTCTAAGATGAGGCCATGTTTTAAATTGATACATTGACAAACCTTTTATTTATTTTTTTAGCCACATTTTGAAACATAATGCTGGTTCCAGCTTCTTAGATGTAGAGACTGGCTGCTTCGTCCTTTACTGGTATGTTAGTTAATAAAGGGTTTTGCATTTTTAACTGTTGGCCAGACAAAAAAGTCATTTTTTTAAAACTCATTTTTACTTATCAAACCTCCACCACACCTGAAATAAGGTATTGAGAAACATCTGAGAAGGCAGGAATAATTTAAAAGACAATCAATTAGTTTAGCTCTTGTTGTGCCAAGTAAGGTTAACAGGTGAGTAAAATGGAGACAGTGTTTCAAAACATTAATCTACACACAAATATGTCCTCTTATGATACTATTTGAAGCCAATATGGAAAAAATGTTGCTTTGTTAAAAGTGAGTCCGGTCACCAATAGGGAAACTGTTGGGTCTAGTACTAAACCAGTTTTCCCTTCTGTTAGCTATCACATCCCTGTTTATCTTCAGTGTTCACAAACACCTGAGACAGAATGGAAAAAACACAGATCTTCACTGTACCGATTGAGGCCACAAATAACCAAAGGATTGACGTTATTTTGCAGTGTTTCCACATTTTAGGTGAACAGTGGCTCTACTGCTGCAGTCCAGTGTCATGGTCAACATCTTAAACAGTAATCTGTGTCTTCTTCACAGGAGCCTCAATTTATCTTTCTGCCAGCCGAGCGGGTCCATGTCTGCTCACTTTGTAGGTCAATTAAAAGTTGTTCCATTCTGATGCACTCGGAGGAGGATTTCTAAAAGCCCCATTACTTAGAGTTTGTAAAGTCAGACTCCTCTCTCGTAACTGTCTTCCTGTTCAAAGAGGCTTGGCCTTTTCTCCCTCTATCCTGCCTAAAGATGATTAACTTCAAACAGATAATTATTCATCCTACGCTTCACCTACATTGTGTTGCAGGAACATGAGAAAGTACTTTTTACTGGAGACATTCAGTTCAGAATCAGAATCAGAAATACTTTAATAATCCCAGAGGGAAATTCGTTAGTTGTTGCTAAAGAAATTGAAATTGTGATAACCAAATATGGATATTTTAATCTTTCATAATTAAGTTTTCTAGTTGGTCGATTGTTTGGAGTAATCGGAGTCAAAAAGACATTTTCAGTGCCTCAAATTGAGATATTGGTTCACTTTTGTGTTGAACAGATCAGTCAGAAAATATATTGCACATTATTTCTACAAGTTATTGATTGACTGATCATAAAAGTCAAATGTCCTCAAGCAAAATGTAAAGCCACCTAAAAACAACAACTAAAGTACAACTCTATCAAAAAAAAGAGTTAAAGTCCAAAAAATCTACTTGCTCTGCCATTTTCCACGGGACAGGCTTGATGTGTTCATTGAAAAATAATCACCACAATAATAAGCCACAAACCACAAAAACACGGAACAGTTGCATCCCTAGTTCTCTCTTTTGGAAACACAGTTTTAGTCCCATGTTATCAAACCTTAGAGAGCATTTAGTAAGTCCATGCCAGACATTTATTTTATAATTCAGAAAATGAGAAATGGGAGTCTTTCATACTTTGGATCTTTGACAAGAAGCCTCGCTATAAAGTCTTTGGCCAGGATGCTGGTGCTGCTGAAGAACTCCTCGTCAAATGTATAATCCACGGCCGACACGTTGGCCAGAGTCTCCTGCTTGTTGTCGCCCAGGAAGGGAGATGCACCGCTCAGACTGCAGGATGGGACAGAAGTTTACAGCTGGGTTAGAAGACTAAACACTGGCTGCTGGTGAGCAAGCAGTATAGAACCAGAACAACTTGGGAATTTTGAGACGGATACCAATTGATTTAGTGATGGAAGTTCATTGATGACTGAATAAGCTACCGCCATAGTTATTGAATAAGCATTAAAAAATAAATGTTCTACAAGGATCTTGACTCACTAATATACCTAGAAGGCTGCTATATAGTAATTACAGAATTTTTTATATCGTCATAGATTATCACCCTGTTACGGTGTGACCAATCATCTGCCCAGCTGTGATTCTCTGCTACATGTACTACAGAAAGTGCTGAGAGGAATGTAAACTATGGAGTCTGAATGTTAACCACATGGTGAAAATATTTTGAAATCACCAAATCCTCTGTTTCCTGAATTAAATGTGTAGATGTTTTAATGTACTCAGCTATTTCTGAATTTTCCATGTGATCCATCTCAACAAAAACAACACTCATCATTATCAAAGTGTATTTTCCTTACTTGTCATCAGAGAGAAAAGAGAATAAGTTACACTTTATTGAGTTATTATCTTCAGCTCTCAAACCCGAAACCAGTTGTTTCATTGGAGTGCAAGAATTTTACTTCGTTTTCACACTTTCAACACAAATGTAAAATGTAAATGTAACTGGGGAGATAGAAGCACATCCTGATGAACAAATGAAGACACAGCACAGTACACTGAGCGGTCAGGCGTGTTGATGAGATCGCTTAAGAGTTCTGGCAGTTAAACTAACCGATCACCGTAAGCTCTCCAGCTCGTCAGCACCAACCGCTAATTAACTTGCCAGCTGGGACAGGCATGGAGGTGTTGCAGGTCAAGCTCAAGTTGAGTGGAAATGCATGAATTTATTGACTGTATAAGATGCAGCTGCTCACAACAAACACGTAACTAAGACGATTCTTCATCATGCCAGGCATTGAATCAAAAAAACAATTGTTAAATCAAGATCCTGTGGCCACATCTGTATCCATCCTTTTTTTTAAAGAGTGTTCCCAAAATGAGACTTAACTGTGCTCTAAGCATTATTTTTATGCTGAAAATACCACCAACCTTGATTGGGATTCAAGCAGAGCAGAAAGCGACTGCAACACTCTGATTCACCTCACTTATCAACATGATTTGGACTATTTTTTCTAAGACATTGAAGTAGCATCTTATCAAGATGTAGCAATTTTGCTCATCACTCATGCAGAATACGCCCATTAAGTTAACCATGGGTCGGCTACTACCCTCCAATTTATTGGCATTGAAAGTGTGAGACCTAAACCTAGAGGGGGCAATTTGATTGACCAGATCTGAAGAGGGGGGGGGGGGCATTTTGGATTCATGAACTGAAGACAAGTGAACCATATGGATTCAATAGCGCACAGGATAAGAGTACATTTTTATGTGACTTAAAATGACAACTTGTTTCTTTCTACAGGTAATGTGGGCCTGTAAGGAGAGATGACTCACTAGGTCCCTTCACTCTAGCCCCTTCCCATTTAGTGGCAGAGGGACAGCTGCATACCGAGTTCAACGATTTATTGTATTCAGCATTTTCTATTCAGTAAGCCATATTAGAGAAGACATTGATCGCTATGTTTAAATGACATACATGTTTTTCTAGTAACTCTATGTTATAGTTTGATAAACTATATATACAGTGCTAATCACATCATGGTATTTTGAGACATGCTGTTGTTTTTGCTTGAGGTTATGACACTAAATAATCTAGACTGTACTGATTGGTCATGTGACATGTCACCTGTGTATGTTCATGTGATTATGTTGGTTTGAAAATGACTTTACTGTCACTTTATTGTGCCTGTAGCCTCCTCTGGGGAGGAGAAACGCGTTGTTTGCTCACAATAAAGTGACAGTTAAGTCATTTTCAGCGTGCAGCAGATTATTTATTTATTCCCCATTCTGTGTTCGGAGGTGCTCCTAAGAAAACACTCAAAATATTATTAAATTATTCAAATGACTCATTTTTTCCCCCTCACATTGTTTTTTTTTTTTACAGGATGAGATGAGCTCTAAGTGCACCATACAGTTACTCCGCTGTGATGATAGGCAGTGAACGATCTATTTTCTACCATGTCGGGCAGAGCTGTCACAGCTGTGTGGGTGGGCAGCATGAACAGAGATGGTGTGGTGTGTGCATGCATGTGTACAGTTTGTACGTGTGCATGGATGTATTTGTAAGAGTGAGTTCATGTGATAACAAAAAGAGGCATCTTTTAAAACCAACAACAGATTACACCTCTGAATAAAGTGAGTAATGTTTGGATTTACATATTGTGCAATTTCTAGATGAAATTGTTTCCATTTATTTACCTCTTTTTGACAAGAATTCTCTACATGTTTGTGTGGGCACAAGGCTAATGCACCTGATGAGTACCTTTTGTGCACATATTTTTCATGTCTTTCTGGAGTGTAGAGGTGTGTGGGAGCTCAGAAAGCCTTGCAGCCAGGTATAAAGAGAAGAGAACGGCATCTTCAAGAGCAAACAGCAGTTGATCTGTGGGTTGCTGAGGGCATGAACTTCTCTCTGGCTGTTGAATTAAACTGTGCTGACATGTCTGCAGAAGGCTGCTTGACAGACTTAACTGTAGCTGCAGAGGATGAGGTTGGCTGACTTGACTGAGTTATATGTAATAAAGCAGCAAAGACGAAACATTTTGCTTTATTTATAATAACCTTAATGTTTTGACTTCCCTATAACTGCTAATAGAGTAGGCTGGCCATTCAAAATGTGCAAGATCCAAACAGCTGGTTGGTCAACATCAAACCCAAATGCAATTTTAATATGCTTAACAGTTGCTGCAGGATGTGACATTACTCCAGCAAAACAACAAACAGTTGTTTAACATTGAAGAGTTCAAAGAGCAGCCGTAACCTCTTTACATCCTGACAAACATTCAGGCTGACTGTCATTTTCACTGAGTGAGGTGCCCTGGGGATGTGTAAGACAATGTAACCATAAAAGGTGAGGGGGGGCTGTTCTTAAAGCCCTGCAGTGACGCATGTTTTCAATGCATTTAAGGTTAACATCTCGCAAAATTGTCCTTCATCCCTTGTTGCCTTCAGGTACTTACAGAATGTAGGTGATCACACCAACACTCCTGAGGAGACAGAGAGAGAGAGAGGAGAGATTTTAAACGTCAAACAAAGCTATTGAGCATTTTGACAGCAGTGCATTGTGCAAAAGCACGCACATTTGCTTAACAACAGATGCTCCCCAGTAATAAGAACTAACACAAACAGCTTATCGACATAATGAGTTCTTGTTTACTCACCACATGTCTGCCTCCAGGCCCAAAGGTTCATAGTTGACTACTTCTGGAGCTGTAACGCAAACGCACAAAACAGAAGATTATTTATTTTCAGGTCAACACACAAGTGATACATCAAACTATATCTGTACCTTCAGTTTGCTTTCATAGGATTGGTATTTTCCCTGTCCAATCAATTTACGAGCTTAGTTCATGCAATGATGTAGTGATGCAACTGTGATCATTTCTTTTCTCCCTTCCTCTCTCTGGTCAGGCGTCAGAATGATTGCATTAATGAATCAGTATTTTCATTTCACATCTAATCAACAAACAGATATGAAGCTGTTTATTCCTGCTTGCAATGTAGCGGTGCACAGACAACCATCACAGGGCTGTTAGGGACTTATGAGATAATGACAGTATAAGAAAGTGTAAGTATCAGTGAATATTAAAGAGTATCAGATATATGAATGATGTCTATGTAATGACTAATAGAAGGAGAGTGACTCTACTGCATATTGGTAGCACCACATGCAGCGAAGACAATCAAGACTCATAATTCCTATTTACAAATAACATGTCACTTAACAGATACCATAAAACATATGGCATGATTATAAGATTGTATGGGTTTAAATTAGACAAGATACAAAGCTTCATTACATTCTCTAAATATTTTTTCCTGACCTTTTCTTTTGAATATGTTTTTATTGTGTTGTACAGTAAAGGCAGATTCTTTTGGATCTCTAAATGTTTGCTTGATTTTAGATTTTATTGTCTTCAAATACATTTTTTGTGTACCTTTATGTCTTATTTAAATATATTCCAACGACCCTGAAAGCAACTTTCAATGTCCCTGTGTCTGAAAGATGCTACAAACCAGTAAGTACACTATTGAAGCCTTGCATTGCCTGTTATATCGTTTACATTTTTTATGCCTGAGGAATGTCAGAGCGTTCTGTTTTTCAGTTCATCGTTTTGACTTTCTGCCACTTGATCTTTATTTAGACCATTTGCCTGTTGTCCTGCTGGAGCGGGCACAGACTCTGATTTTGGCTGAGGATGATGCTGGGAGTGGAAGAAAGGGAACTGGCAGCCTCCAGGGGTAAAGGGGGATTTGAAGGGAGTTTGGACAGAGCTACTGATGTGTCTATCAGTTTGTGTGTGACTGTGTGTTGGCAAGAAAAAGGAGTTCTGATAGTCTCCAGTCTATTATCATCAGGTCTCTCACTGTGTCCCTATGGCTCAGTTGGCACCTGCTCTAACATTAGTCAACACCTGGGATGAAGCCAGTAAAACAGGATGGTGCAGTTTTGTGTTTGTGTGTGTATTTGTGTATGTACAGAAGAGAAAGCATGGAGAGTTTATTTGTGTAAACTGATCAGCTTTGAATGTTCTTCATGAAACATCAAACTATGAAATAGAAAAGGATAAAGAAGACATTTGCAAAGAGATACTGACCTACAAATTCTGGAGTTCCAAAAATGTTTTTAAAATCGTTGCCAAAATCCATCTTGTGTGCTAGACCAAAATCAATGAGCTTGATGCGCGGGTGAGGCACTGAGCGGCTCAGCAGCATGATGTTCTCCGGCTACACAGAAAGAGAAGAGAAACAGTTAAAGAAAGAGGAGACATGGAGGACACAGAGGAAGGGAGAGGTGGAGTGATAGTTTGGATATATTTTGAAGACCAAACTCTTTATGGATACTTCTTAAGCTTTTATGAGGACATTGCTTATAACAATAAGGTACAGGCATGAGGTTAACAGAGAAATTCAAGTACACATCTTGAATAATCTTCCCCTAACTGTCATTGTAGAACACAAACTAAGATAAAACAAGGCAGCAAGCTGAAGAGTCAGACACAAAACCAGGAACAGGGCTGGCAGGAAGGAGGCTCATCAGCTATGGAAATCCCATGCAAAACACAAGTTAAAAAACCTCTCGAGGAAGTGGGAGAAAGGAAAGGACGGCAAAGAAGCGCTTCAACCTAAGCTAAACAACAGAAGACGAACATTCCTGAGCCATCTTTGCTCCTAATGTCGTCCTTTCAGCTCGATGCGAGCTAAGCTCGGGGGTTAGTCAGAGAAGGAACAAGAACAGATTGGCTGAGTGAAGCAGAGGAAACAGGAGGCTCTGTGGAAATACAATCCCACTCCAGCTCAGCTCAGTGGTTTGGCTGTCTGCTCTGTAAACACTGACAGGCTGATGTTTAGCAGGAGTGACAGAAAATTGTATCTTGTGTCCGTTCCTTACAATTACATCGACAGCTTTAGTTACTATACAAATACATGTATATACAAAAAAAAGAAATATCCCTTTTTAATACAAATGATACTATGCAACAGTATACAAAAGTATAGCTGGAATGATAAATTAGGTACTCATCAGTGGACTGAGAAAATGAATTGGAAGCTTTTTTTGTTTAATTGTTTAAGGCTTCAGATGTAATTAAATGATTATTTTAAAAAGCTGACAGTCTCATGAAGTTGAATAGTAAAGAAATATAGGAGAATCTAATTTGGGGGATGTTTACAAGTTTAGAGCTTTCCAAGAGTTACTTGAACTCATCAGTTCAGAAGCAAATTGTGACGTCTGGTGATCAGTCAGACATCAGTAGTCTGCTCTCCCAAACATATCACGCTCTTGAACATAATCAGAGCGTTGATCGGCTGAATGACCGTCTCTAAAGAATTGATTTGAAACCCTTAAATTATAAGAACTGCCTTGTTCAGTTGGAGAGTCACATTTTAAACTGTGTAAAGGGTTCAGAGAAAACATCTGAGGATTCTATTTTTTCTGACCGCTAACATCGACTACTGTTGTCATGGTTAGAACTGCACACTGCTTAAAAAAGAATGAAAAAAAATCACATTAAACTGATCATTGAAGAAGCGCACTTTAAGTGATGTCACGCTTGAAAAAAACAACACGATGTGAACAGAATATGAGAAAACATAGCATTTAAAGACGCTGAACTTACAACCTTTGAAATGGAATGTCTCACTGAAAGCCATTCAGCTAAACATATTAAGTCCTAATAGGAGCAACTGGTGGACAATGAGCAACAGTAGCTCAAATGAAAAGCGACGGCTTTGTGGTCGTTGAAAGCTCAGGCATTGATCAGAAGCTGCTGGCTGGGCACAGAGGTTACCCTTTTTTGTGCAAACCTGGAGACCAAACGTTCTGAAGTCTTATTTATGACTTTCATTATAGCTCTGTAAGTGGAGGAGTCAGTGTGTTTATTCTGAAGCCACAACAGAACAACTGCTCGATGATATTGATTGAGATCTGAGTAAAAAAAAACATCCCAACAATCCTCCAAACTGAAGTAGTGTAATGCTCAAAGGCCTAACTTATTGTACGGTCGTATATAAGTTCACAATGACCTTTACTCTTTTTCCCTCAGGACTATTTTACTAAACTCACTGATTAAAAAAACAGAGTAGCAAACAATAGCCAAAACAAGACCAGTCATCCCTGTAAGCTTTAGATACTCTGTCTCTAAAAACATAGTTAAACTGGTATAAAAGACACAAAACAAACAGATAAAGAAGCCGTCCCAAAAAGAACAGCTTCTTCAAAAAAAGGATTGCATATCCCCATTGTGCTGATAATCTAGTTCTCCGGTGAGCCTTCCTTTAGAGTAATGGATGTCAATGAGTGGTGAACAACATAAAACACTTTGCTGTGACCTTAGAGTTAAAGGGACATACTTGTTGGTTTGAGTTCTGTATATGTGTGGGAGTCATTTCAAAGAAAACGTCGTGATGTGTTGTGTTTATGTAACATGACCCTTAACGAGTCGCTGTCATCATCTTTTGTATCCATGAAACGAAAACATCATCAGCAGAGCACATCTCTCTTTTTTTTGTTTTGGTTCTCACTTTAAGGACATTACTGGAGCTAATCAATTGAAAAGGCTCATTTGCATTTGCTGAACACAAAGGATCCATGAAGGACAAAGAGCAGACGTGCTGTGTGCCAGATACAAATGAAATACTGTTTTACATAACATGCATTCTAATTTTCAGGATGTGCAGTCTTTTTAGTGTACAAAGAGCATATGTACAGCACGGGTTTTGTCCTCTATTTGATACTTCTTATCAACTCTGCATCAATTAACTGTTCCCTGGTGACCTAACTATTCATACACAGCTAGTTTGAGCTCAGATACTTATAGCAATGTCATTTATTCTTCGTCACTGTATGTTTGGTAAATGTTTTCAGTGTTTTCTGTCTTACGTTGCTTCAGTACCTTAAGGTCAAAGTGAGCAATTTGTTTGGAATGCAGGTAGAAGACTCCATCCAAGATCTGCTTGAGGAACTGAGTGGCTTCTTCCTCGCTCAGCGACTCCTTCTCTGCCAGGAAGTCAAAGAGTTCTCCGCCGGCCACACTGGATGAGGAGAGCGAAAGAGAGAGAGAGAGAGAGAGGGGGGGGGGGCATTAATACATGAGATCTCTCAGATCACAGCCAGCTACAAATCCCTTCTTAACAGAGCTGAGCTGATGTAATCTAATCATCCTGGTGCATTAGAGCGCAGCTAATTTACACATCCAGAGTATGCTTAATCCAGCGCCTTTTAAACAATGCAAACCCTCATTAAAAAAAAACAAAGGGAAAATGCACCAAATATTGAGCTTTGCTTTTGAACGGAATTGTTAATTATTTTATTTTTTTTAGTTTTTGCTCGATTATATTCATAAAAATGGGAAAATGAACTTGCAGGATGAAGCTGAAATTCAAGGTATACAAATAAGTTCACAGCTCATGGAGAGAACTCAATGCATGAGTTAAAGTATGATAGTTTCAAAAATAACTTGAACTTAAATTAAAACATTAATGTGTGAGGGAGAAGCAGAAGAAAGAGGCGGAGTGCAGATAACTATAATACTCCCATATAAACATTTTATAATTTACCAAATTCTCCTGCAGAAATTCAGACCTAAAATGACACAATCACACACTGCTCCTCCCTTCAGGGAGGTATCACCAGACCAGCTGCTCAGCTGGGGCCCCCACCCACCAAACAGCCACTCTACATCTCAAATGATTATTTCATCATCTGCTTCAGGGGTTAGCAGGGTGTATTAAACACATCACAGATAGGAAAAAAAATTGGTTTCTACCCCAACATGTCACTCCATTGCTTTGTACGCAATAACCCAGAGCTAAGCAGCAGGAGATGTGTGAGGATATAAAGGACAAAGGGGAAAATCATGAAGACAAAGAGGTTACATTCTAATAACATGATCTGCTTAATTCATTAACTCGTATTTAAAGTTTTGAATAAAGTCAATAATAAGTAAGATTTAGTGCTGACTTCATATTAACAGTGGTGGTTAGAGGATATGTGACAATTGTCAGCCCTGTTACATCTCCATGGATACAGTGCATGCTCCCTACTTTTCAGTTAAGATAACAGGTTGTTAAGGAGAAAAGATCTTTCTGCTTCACTTTAAAGGAGCAATATGAAACTCTACCACGTAGGGTTTAAAAAGGGTGCAGCAGTCCAAATTCAAAACAGTGGAGAGAGCTGTCTCCCCCGCCCCCTCCTCCCTAGAGTCTACGCGCACACAAGTTGCCATGACGAGGACACGAAAGCTTTGGTGTTTAACCAGCTCTGCATCGGTCTTGAAACCTTTCTGTGTTCTCACCTCTCTCCATTTTTTTAAAATCATCTCCAATATTGATCCTAGTGTTACCACATTTCTGGTCGTGGAGCTTATTAGAAAAATGCAGAGGCTTTTTAGGTCGAGTAGAATCCGTTATATCTGAACCAGTTTGCATGCCCGCTTTCATCATTGCAACAACTGTTGGTTTGCCGTGACGATTTCTGATGATAAAGTAAGGTCATTCAATGATTTAATTCATTATCTTACTTGCTCCTTTAACAATTCTACACTGGATCTAGAAATAAAAAAGCTTGGATCATGTTGCTTGTTACTTGTGTTACTGTCATCATGGACTCAGAAGATAAATTACAGTTGCTGTGACAACTCAAATAGTTGTGCAATCAAACAATCAAATCCGGGAAGTACAGACAGACTTTGAGGTATTTTAACATTAAAAAAATATACACTTCCTGGTTAATCTTCAACCAGTTCCCCATAGCAACATGGACACAAAAAAACAGCCTGACTGACATAACAGGGACTAACATTGTGCCATGAGTTTATTCAAGGTTGGGAATCTATACAGCTTGTACTCTGAAACCCACCGAAGAGGGTTTAGATGATTAGGTAAAAAAAATGATTAGGTAAAATCCAATTATAGCCAAGTGCTGCAAGTGTGCTCGACAGGCAGCATTCAACAACCACCATTAAGATATTTAGATAAGTCAAACGCTGAAGCTTCCTTAATCAGTACAGGGCCTACAGAACCATAGCACTTAACTATTCATAGAATAGCCTTCACATTTTACAGACTGTTATAAATGTAGAAATCCAGCTTAAACACTCGGTGAGCAGTCTGGTAACTGGAGTAAAACCCACCTATAAGAGCATGTTTCCCCTCATGATACAAAATCTCAGAGTTTTACTAAAAACATAGCCCTTAAAAAGGTTGATAACACAAAATATTCTATTTAAATCTATCCCAACACAATTTAACAATTCAGTGTGGAAGTGAGCAATTTCATAAGTGAGAGTGCAGATTGAATGTGTGAGATACAGTGTGAGCTGTGAAGGTGTTAGATGGCAAACTGAGCCAAACGACAAACAAGACAGATTCTTCTTGAAGGAGAAGGAGAAAGAAGGAGAGCTATCCAGGGCTGGTCTTATCCAGACGGCAGGCTCCTGGCTGATCAGCTGAAACATCAAACAATGAACCTCCAAAGAGCCAGATCACCTCCTAGAAGTGGCAGTGAGCTGTTAACCTTTAATGCTCTTGCCTACAACTATTGTTACAAAGCCTTACTTTGAAGGCACATCGCAGTAATTAGACTTTTATAAACCATTTTCTTCCAGGTATTTAATTTGACAACCTTAAACTCACATGTTCCTTGTGCAGTACATGTCCTTGGTTTAATCTGCCTACACTTGGAAACAATTATTGGACAATTTGTAATGAAAAGAAGATTGATGCATCCTCCCTAATTGTTTGCATGATTCAGTTCCAGCAGTGACATCAACAGACACATAAAACAGTCTGCTTTAAAAGAACTTTACTCAAACTGGATTTTGAAACTAAAATACGCAGATAGTTAAGGAGAGCTCTACTGAAACTGACATTGGTAGGGTAAGCTGCTCGGTATACATCTTCTCAAACAGGTAACATGTCCTTTAAGAGTCCCTTGTAGTATGCATCAGTGTTTAAAGCCATTTATTCAAGCCTTAAAAGATTACCCATTAACCTGTAGTACCAGTTTAGTTTTGAACTGGAAATGAGCCATAGACCGATTATTCACACACGCGCTGCACTGTAGGCCTGAACGGTGTTTGTTATGTCTTCCTTGCAACTCTATCGAATATGATCACTGGTCAGGAATGTTGTCCTTCAGCTCTTAACAATTACACTCATTACTGCTGGCTGTAAGGTGACCTACTGACGGAGGTGTACTGCATTCTGCCTTTGTGCTTATTGTCTAAATGAGCGTGTCAGCTGGATTCTTGTGGTGTAAACATGATTGCTCCTACAGACGATGGAGTTCTTTGTAAACTGGTCAAACTGGTCTAACTGATGCTTCATGAAAAAAAGAGGCCTTGAGCCACACAAAACTTTAACGATAATAGTCACAGACACAGTTTGAATTCAATCCAACCAGAACACTGGATACTATGACGGTTAAAGAAATCACAATCTGGCTGATGTTTTGAGTTTTTTTACTTTTAAAGGGCCAGTCCAGCTATTTCACACAAACACAAAAGAGAGAAAAAACTCACACTCTGCATTCTTTTCAGAAGCAGATTTATAACTCATTGAGAATCCTTGCATTGGAAAGAAGTTAAAAAGAGGCTGTTTCAGCAGCAAGCAGTTCATCACTTCATATGACACAGGCATTATAAATGACTATATTTATAACAGCTATATGCTAAGTGGTCACATTGACTTCTGTAGCTTATATGGCGACATCATTATTAATTTCAGTGTTTCATAACCAGCTAAAATCCTTCACTGGACCTTTATGCAGAATGTCATCAAACATACCTCATTATTTTAAAACAAGTCTGTTTTTCATATTTTTTATCATGGAATTCTCCCACCAATTCTGAAACCTTATACTGCCTTTTCATTAAGCAAATGTTGTCATCTTTTTTAGAAGTACTTCCTGGTTGTAGCTGGTGTTTACTTTGTTCTGAGTATGGAAAATAAAGAGGGAGAAGAATGCACTCACAGCTCCAGGATCAGGATGACCTCCGCCTTGTTCTCAAAGACCTCCTGGAGGGTGATGATGTTAGGGTGCTGGATCTCTTTCAGGATGTTCACCTCACGCTCGATATCATCCCTCGTCACCCCCCGTCGACTTGACTTGCTGCGCCGCTTCTTGATGAATTTGGCAGCGTACTCCACACCTGTACTCCTCTGCCGACATCGTCTGACCACGGCAAACTGTCCGCTAGTGATAAGAGAAGAAGAAGTTGTCACAAAGGCGCATTTAGCCCCAAGAGTTAGAGAATTACAGTGAGTGTACACAGAATGAAGAAATATATCAAAATCAGACAACGCCAATTTATACATCCTCATTCTATACATATTAAAAAAAGATGTATAGCCTTGTCTGCAGTAGCCTCAGCCTAACATAAAATACAGAAATCTAAGCCTAAAGGAGTGGGCAGGATTATAAGACATTACAACTGTTGATCAGACGCAGCTTTAATTAACCAAACCAATGAATCATGATCGACTGACACTGCCTGAAAACAGAAATAGAAATGTGTGCTTTACAAAGTCACTATCCTGATCCAAGTCAAGGACTAATCTTGTAAACACGAGGAGGTGTTTCAGAGACTAACTCTAATGTACTTGCCCTTTTTAGCAGAATGTAAATTACAGCAGGGAAGCAAAGCGCTCACTGTCTGACAACAATTGCAGCTCAGCACAAAATCAACACAGCTGACTAACACAATCAACTTTAAACTTGTGTTTGACCATAGAGTGTATAAAACATGGATGTAGTCTCTGTGGTGTCCCCCATTGGTTTCTTAAGCGAACTTTTGAAGCACATCGTTGACGGTTGCCATATTGTAAACGCTGTCTCAAACTAACTTGTGGCCTACCTAGTATAAAAGTGTCGATAAAGTAATCACACACCACGTTTTATTTCTGCTGTAAAAACAGGCATTTAAGAATGGGTGTGTACGTGGTTTCCGGGGCTTTTGCAGCCAGCCTCATGTTGATGTATACTCGAGGAACTGCAGGTGTTGCACTTCTGCATTGTCTTTTTTTTTTAACACCGGAGGATGCCGTTTGTGTTTGACAAGAGCACAGGCCTTAACTGTTAATTTATAGCAAATTTTACAATTCTTAGTTCAAACAATGCTTCATGTCATCTGAAGTAAGAAGCTTTAATTTCCAGAATATTGAGCACTAGTCAAGATGTGTATACAATGTATTTGCTGATGAAGTACTTGCATCTGGATCCAAAAAAAGTAAAAAAAAAATCAAAATGTTTAATATTTCTTTTGGAATGTTTGTAAAATTAGAAAGATGGTTGGGCGCTTTAAATATTCTCAACTCGTCTCACTTTGAAGACGTTCAGACTGAACTGTAAGAAGTGTCCACAAATCGTCTCCATGACGACGTTCAGACAAGATGGAACAGCTCCTTCTTCAACCTTCTCAGCTGCCCAGGTCCTGTTTCCTTCTATATTTTACAGAGTCAACAAGCTGCAGCAGACACAATCTTAGTTAAGTGGAATAACCAATATTGTCGGTTTTTTGTTGAGGTGCACACATAAGTACTTTAACCGTCTAGGCTCTTTGAATGTGGTGAGCATGTGTGACATTTAAGCGGGACAATTCCCTCTCAAGTATGAACAACACAGGAGTTGTTATGGAAATGTCACCAACATGTTGCCATGCAGGGATGTTGTTAAACGCTGTTATCTCCCTGGATAACTCTGACTCTACTGTCACTCTACCACAACATGCCAGAAAATCCACACGAGAAAGCAAGGACACTTGGCTGAGGGCTGCTGACGCCCCCGCCTGTGCCTCCTCACAGCCCTGGCAATCATGAGGCACTTAGTGTACCAAACACCCACAGAGGAGGAAGAGAACAAGGGAGTAAGGGGTGAGAGAAATTGAGCAAGAGAAACCAGAGACGGAGAGGCACATTCCATCACAATTTTTAGATTTCCATGGCCACATTTTCCAAGCTCCTTCTGCATTGACAAGAAAGAAAAGAGCCCCAATAAAGCGAGAGTCTTGCACTGTCATTTCACTTCCATAGTCCTCGCAGGACTAGAGAGACACAGTCATCAGGAAGAAGTGTAGAAATGTTGCTATGAAGTTCCACTTTAATCATCTGTTTAATATAAAAATGCAGAATCCTGAGTACAATACTTGCAGCTGCAAAGGAGCTTTAAAAGCAAAAAAGAAATATGTCAACAGCAAACTTCCTCTCGGGATGTAAGTAGCAAAAAACATCACCCTGATCTGACCCGTAGCTGTAGGGCATCCCTTGGGCTGATCTTTGGTGTCTGAAGCCATGTCCTCATTCATATGGATGAATCAGAAGATTTTTTATTATTTTTTAGGTTTTATGTAGCTCCTGCATCCAAAATGACACTTCTATTATTTTTTGTGAAGCAAAAATGTTGAATCCTGAATTGTAACAGTTTCTTAATTGTTTCCATGTCAGGGGTTCCCAACCCCTTTTTTCCTTGGAGCCCCCCCCCTACTTATATCTAAGAAAAGCTGAGCCAATCACCCTATAATGACATTCAAATGGCACACCTTAATGCATATGTACTCCTGTAAAAAGGTTAATGCTGGAAACTACTGTAAAGACAGCTTGCTTTCTTGCTTGTTTTTTTTGCAAATAAATCTAGAGATAAAAAAAAGTGATAGTCTAGTTCTTCTCCAGTCCCTTTTTTTGCCACTGCTACTTTGTTTGAAACATATTATGTAACACCAGTGAAACAATCTGCTTCTTGTATCCACCATTATGTGCATTACAGTGTTTGTGTTTGATTTTCAGTTGTATAGAATCGACTTACATTATTTTCTAAAATGCTGCAGAAACACTCAACTGGACTGAGATAGTTAGCCCTTTGTAAATGGTTATTTTGCGCCCACATTAATATATGAGAACAGTGTTTTTACCTACTTTGACAACACCAGATTAGTTTGGATTGTGGGACAAAAAGTATGCAAAAAAATGTATTGTCAATTATCGGGTAAATGTCGCATGGACTTCACAAAATGAAACATGCATCAAAAACAACAAGCAAGACATCAAACTAACTAAATATCCATGTTGCACATTGCTTACTTGATGAAACATCATTTTACATAACCACTAACTACATTCAAGTGACACATCTGAAGGGAAGTCATCCGTTTCTGACCGCTACAAATGTTTGCTGAGAACTGAACTGCAGGCTAGTTAAAGGCAATAATGTCTCTTTAAGGAAGTGACATGTCCAGCGAGCCAGCCAGAGACATGAAGCAGACAATGAGAAGAGGAAGAGGGAGCTGAGGAAGAGAGCTTTCTCATGCTAATAACACTTCCACCCCCATTCAGCCTGGCTGAACTGTTTTGTCAGCCAGGCCTCCGTTGTGTAGACAGAAGGGACAGAAACATTTTTTGATTTGATGTTTTTCTTACAGGAAAACTGCCTGAATAGTGCAAAGGGCTGTTGTTCAAACTGTGTATACTACTGTATGTAACATTACACATGCACAAAAACCATAGGACTCCAATCTGTATTCAAACAACTGAACACCTGTTACACTCATGCCTGGATAAAAGAAGCAATACTAAGTCAATGAGTGATGCTATCATACCTTTAAGGGTAATCACTTTAGCAACAAACAGGCACAAAAAGTCAAGTCTAGAAGACTACAGTGATGAGAATCTGATTATACATTTTTCATAACCATGTTTTGTGTGTGTATATGTATACTTTTTGCCAGCATATTATGTGCCTCTGTATTTATTAGCCCCTTTTTAGACAGACATTGACAGTAGGGGGAACCACTAAACGAAAAGATCGCAGCTAAACATTTAACTTTATCGAATCACTGAAAACAGAAAAGTAAGGCTTAATAAAGTCAATCAGATTTCTCAGAACATCCTTCAGCTCATTCTTGGGCTGTCAAACTATCCACAGCCGAATGTTCATGCAGAGAGAAAAGTGTTAGCTGTGAAGACGTGGGACTTAGTGTGAAAACACTGTTGAGGATGAGAAAGGAAAACACAACCGATTTCCTGTTCTTGATTATACGCCATCTGTGCCGTTTGAAACACATCCTGACACACAAGATCATACTGTTCATTTTCCAACATGTATTTGTCCTGTCAGTGCAGATCTATCGAATCCTTACAAGAGATTCCCTGACTAGTCGAGTCATCAACATAAACAGAAAAAAGGCAACTCGTGCAAGAAATGCAGGACTTTAACATTCAGAATATTAAAGAGGCCTGAGCATGAAAACGACTGCAGACACTTGAAGGTATTCTGAATTGGAAGAGCTCTCATGCCACCTGACACTAAACAGACAAGTGAAGCCTTCACTTCTCTCCTAAAGTCCCCTCTTTCAATCCAATATTATGTTCTTTTCCAAGTGAAACTCTTTTCTACAAAACACAAGAAGACAATTAAACACTTTGAAAAACTTGAGTCTGTTACTCCTCTCACATCTAAACACATAGAAGTCACCTCACTACAAAAGGTATATTGCAGAGTCACTATTTAGAAGACTGAAACATAGCTGACCCTGTATGAGGAGTATGGCTGTATTAGGGGTGACAAAGGCTATTAGCCGGTTAGGCTAGCAGGATTCTTGCAAGGCATATCCTTTCTTCTCCCTTCAAGAGGAGTTTTTAGCTGGTAATGTAACAAACGGAAATTGATACCGACGCCTCTACTGTATACTACCTCTAAAAGCCAACGAGACAATTAGAGTTAAAAACTTGAATGTTTGTCACCTGCAGCAGGCTGCAGAAACCTTTTTTTCACACTAAGAGTCATTGATTAATTGTTATTCACATTCGACAGACACAAATAAATCGGGATGAGGTTTTTTGTTGTTAGAAAAAATACCTTAAACACACAGAAAACCATCAACAAAGAGATCAATTGTTGCAGTTTGTCCACAGGGGTTACCAAAACCTAATCAAGACAAGAAAACTACTGAAGAACGAATCAGTTAAATGAACAATGTGCTGCAAAACATCCCAACATAGGAACAGTGCTAGCACTCCATTTGTTTTTTACAGCATCATTCTACTAGGATCTGAGAGCACAGCTTGGCAGGCTTTAATCTTAACATGTTAAGTCTCAAAATGAGCACAAAACTCTAAAAACAACACTGTGTGATGGAAGCAGAACGCTGGTGATAAAAACAGAGGGCACTATACTGGGAAATGAGAGTAATAACGTTTGTGAAGCAGCGGTCATTACATGCAAACTTCATACTACTGCAGGACTTAGAGCTTTAAATAGCAATCTTATAGTTCATTTGGCAATGTGTATAATAGCCTACAAAATAAGACCTTGTATGACCTAATGTATGGACTATTATGTTAACGCACCTGTTGGGTGTAAGGTTGACCGTGCTTTGTCAAAGACTGCAGCGAGGCATAGCCGTGACTCAGGAGGATTGCTTAATGATGGAGGGAGGCTGAATAGGAGTCACACCTCTAATGTTGGGAAACACACAGTCTATTCACATTCAGTCTATGTAATGCAACTACTTACAATCCAAAGCCAGAGCTTGACAAGGGTAGCCAGAGTCTTAATCCAAGGCTGTAATAATTTGGGTGGGGTGAATGTAGTGGTTTTGAAATGAAAACAGTTGAAAACAGACAACAATAACATTGCTATATAATTAATGAGGAAAACAGCTTCATGTTATGAGGGATAATATGTCGTCTAGGGGAATCAAATTCTTCCCTTCAGTTATTTCCGAAGCTCTCCCACTGTACAAAAACAAAAAAGAGGGGAAAGTGAGCCCACCCTCTTTTAACAACAGCAGCTGCACACATACAAACAAGGGGGAAATGGCAGCAGTTCAAATGAGCTCTCTCTCCCTTTGGTGAAGTAGCAGAGGGAAACCAAAACCCGAAGCTGCCTTAAAATTGAAACACCCTTTCTCTGTTTCAGCTTCTCTCTCTATAAAAGCTGGGGTTGAGCTCCTAAAAATATCAGACTAGGAGCTAGGGTGACAGGAGTTAACGTGGTGGATTGCCCCTGTACGTTTACTTACTAGCACAGGCTAGTAGGGAAATCCCTCTCTTCCTCCAGGGATGTTGAAGGAAAGCTCTGACTTGCACGAATGTGCTGAATAAGTGTAAAGATAGGGGTGAAATAATAAGCAGGCAGAAGAGAAAACCTTCCTTGAAATCACTGACAAACAGCGGCAGGAGGGCTGCTTTTCAAGAGCGTCTCCATCTCAACCACTGCAGAGAAAAACCCTGCACAGGGTAGCCTGTGGGATCAAATTGCTCGGTTGTCTTTGTTGTGCTTAAGGCACAGACAAGGCTTTCCACTTGTGGCCTACTTGTGTCTCTAAAGCAGCTGGATGTGTATGTGTGTGTGTATGTGTGTGTGTGTGTGTGTGTATGTGTGTGTGTGTGTGTGTGTGTGTGTGTGTGTGTGTGTGTGTGTGTGTGTGTGTGTGTGTGTGTGTGTGTGTGTGTGTGTGTGTGTGTGTGTGTGTGTGGGGGGGGGGGGGTTATCAGAGCTGCCTATAGGTGTGAGACATTACCTTGCTATGCCGAACACTGTAGGCTGTAGAGTGTTTATCTGTGGAAATATTCTGTACTGCGGCGGTTAATAGATTTGTTGCGTCATGGTATACTTAACCCTCGATACAGCGGGTGTGTTTGGCAGAGACGGTTCAGAAATCCCCATTCATCAACTTGTGTTTCAGGTTTACTGTATACAATCCTGCCTGTTGAATGTAGACACATGGGAGCACAGTTGCATATACAAAGTACAAAGTCACTGACAGTGCTACCAGAGACACACCTGCACTCAGTCAATTTACATGAAAACAGACACATAAAAGCCCGGCTGAGAGCAGCAGCTCAGACACATGTCTGTTATAGTGCTGCTTCAAGGCTTGTGATAGACAGGCCTTGAGATTCTTCACACTGAAGATACCGAAATAAGAAACTCATCAAATGTTTGTTTGGATAAAAGCAAGCGCTATATCAATGTAACCTAATGTAATGTGGAGCTGCCACGACAAGTAGACAGAATACCTGCCTCTAGTTTGCTTTACGAGTTTAACATTGGAAGGCATTTTTTAAGCATCCATGCCTGAAATTAGTTGCTTTTTTGGTTATATGTGTTTGTAAAAAATCCTTTTCATTTGGTTGTATAACAATCTCCGTTATATTATAAAGGACACATCATTGTCAGATGATTAAAAATGCAAATCAAGAAAGGAAGACTTTGCCCTTGGGTTGAGGACATTTTGAAGGACTTTGTTTTTACTGTATAGACCAAACATTAAATTGTTTAATGGGAAAAAGGATTTCCAAAGGGGCTGATAAGTTGATGTTCTGAATAATGTGTTGTATTGCACAGATATAGGCCTACAGCTGTCCCATTCAGACATGTTTTGGGTGGTGCAGAATCTTTTTTTTGTGTGAATTGTTCCTAAAGCCATCAAAAATTAGAGCATTACATATATGACAATAAGGCAAACTACCAGTGGTTGGCTGAATTAAAATACTTCCGCCCTGATGTTATGTTAGCAATAAAGCTGATATAGGATTATAGACTGTAGCTCTAGCATGGCACAGTAGGTGCACATTCATTCAAAGCAACATGTAAGAGAACTTGAAGGCACACACAGAGATGTGATGGTTTCGAGCGCTGCCTCCACTCAGATAGAAGAGTGACCACTGCAGTGTAGTGTGCTGTCAAATGAGTGCAGCCTTGCATGGATGACTGTCTGATGTTAGTTAGAGGACTGGCCATGTCAGGACGAGGCAGCGCTGGAGGAACAATGTTCAGCCGTAATGAGCACTAGAAACAAAAATCAGTGAAGTGAGAGTGGAGAGGGTGAGAAATACATTTGACACTAACAAGCACACAACAAGCAGAATACACAACAACAAAGTGGGTCCATAGTTTAACAGTCTGGGCAGAACAAGCTGCAGATGTCTCCTACGTTGATTCTTCTGTAGTTAGATGGGAAATACTTACACAAGGAGAGGGATGCTGTGCAGCGGTAGCTCTTTACCAGTAAATACGTACCACTTCAGGTTTAAAGATCACAAGAATTTGAACAGGAAAAGAACTGTCCAGATAACATATTTTAGTATCTGCAAACATTAAGTCCAATGAAGATGAGATATATCTCCCTTTTCTTTGAATAAGACCGTATTTGAAAATTTAAATAACAACTCTAGCTCATTGTTCTTATCATTAGCTCCTAGATCCTCCAAATGCTACAGGGTTTAATTATGTAGAAATACTATCAATAACATTTAAATGAGGAAAATGTGTCTATAGATGTGGGTAGTCATAGACCATACAGATCGATTTTATTTTGGCACACATGAACTTTATGACTTTGCAATCATCATCAGGCCAGTATCACAAAAAATACTGATACCACTAAATCAAAAAGCTTTTAAGTAGAGCGGAGGCAGGCCAAACACCACTCCACATATTTCCAATCATTACCTGACCTGCAGGGCTGCACATGGACTGTGAGCACTTTAATATTTTCATAGACAATCTCCTAACATTATTTATATATTTATGTCACTCCTGAACTGTGATTTTAAATGTAACTTATGCTGTTTTTACGATCTGTCTTTTAATTGGGATGCAAGGATTTCTGAGCTTGTAATGCAAGGACAAATTTCCGTGCAAACGGACAATAAAGTGTTAATCTTCTCTTATCTTAATGTAATAACTTCCCGGCCATGGCAAACACTTCAGGGATATACAGTTTGTTGTTGCCGTCTTATTTGTGCTGAGCACAAATATGAAAAAGATCTGCAACAACCAATTTTCCAAACAAGGAGGGGTATAATGTGTATTGGTTTTGTAGCATCGGCAGGTGTTCTCAGTGAGAACCAGGTGACAACAAGCTCAGTCTGAAGCTCACGTCCTCAAAGCAGGGTGTCTGCCACAGCTTGGGCTGACGGCAGCTGAAGATGACACACACACACACACGCACACGCACACGCACACGCACACGCACACACACACGCACACACACACACACGCACACACACACACGCACACACACACATAACACATACCTGCCTAGAAAATCTGTATTTCCTGCAGAGGAGTTGATTTCAGCATGTGCTCCAGCTGACTTTAGGATCTCAGAGAACCGTTATCTGCACTGCTGATACTTACAGATCTGGACTAGTAGACTAGCAGAAAATAAAGTAAGCCTGCTGTTTTACCATTAGAATGTCTTTCCTCAGCCAGACAGTGCGTGACCAAGCCCTCTTAGAGACTCAGCTAATGTGTGTCTGGACAGCATTAGATGTGAATCATTTACTGCAGGATAATCCAATATGTAAGTAACTATTATTGAGACCAGGCTGAAAGATGACAGTATGATACAAAGCAACCTCATAATCTTTGGCATCAATCCTGCCATAATCCATCTACACAAGACTCTTAAAGACAGCCTACATTGTGGGAGTATAATGAAATGTATATCATGACATTTTAAGAACAGAACTCCCACACGCTCCAAAAACACATCCCTTTGCATCACATGAGGATCAAATGAAAGCCCTTCTTGCAACAGATTGTCTGCACATGTTAAACACAGTACCATACACACAGTTATTTAAGGTGACATAGAAAAAAGACAACATATACATCATTTTTCTTCTAGTATCTTATTTAAAAAATATTACATCTAAGTAGCTTCCCCTTACAGTTTTAAAAGCTGCCATCCAACAACCATCACATCGTGATTATTCAAAGCAATTTGCAACCCTGCTGGCATCCACATGACAATGCAGCTGTCACTTCATTGATTAGAGCTGACTCATTGCTGGCTCTAAAGAAGGAAACACAGTGTAGTACATCAACAAAGTAATGTAATTAGCATCCAACAGCCATTTCATCTGGAAACTTCTCTAAATCACTTACAGATCTACAACTGATGTTCAGTTCGATCAATCTTTGCCAAACACAAGGTCCGGGCTTGCTTCCCTACAGGCTGATTTAAGATTCAAAGAGCTTGTCCCAATAGTTTGCGCCGACAGTATATCAAGGAGGAAATTCAAAGCAGACAGCTGTACAAAGATCAAACAGCACAAGCATTTACACATTAATCTAATCACAGTTTGAATAATACAAAACAGGTCAAAGAAAGTCACATTATAGTTTGATTGACTTGTCTAAACTGTGCGTCATTCATTCTCAATATCTCAAATCAAAACAATGAATCCTTTACTGAAAATTTCAATATCATAGGACCCAGCGTAACATCATAAAGTCTTCTTCAACTTTTTTGTAAAAAAAAAAAAAAAAGGTTTCTGGTTAACAATGTCACTTTACAGAGACAGAGCACATTCACACAATATTAAACAACACAATAAAATCCCCATGATAAGCAGCACTTTCTAAATCTTTAGATTTGGTCTAGCTTTCAAGAAAAGCACAATGTCCTTGTGCTATAGTGTTGAAGTACTACACACTGTGTATAATCATTCAGTACAGGGAGCCAGCTATTGATTGGCTCTGTGCATTACTACTGTGAAAGAGGAGAGGCTGCTGAAAAGCTAAAAAGTGTTGAGTACAATAGTAGGCAGTCTTGCAGAGCTCCCTCCGGGAAGGCACACAACACACACACACACACGCACGCGCGCACATACATGCACACACACACACACACACACACACACACACACACACACATACACTAAACTTAACTGTCAAATATGATGCACATGAGGAACATGGGTAAGTGCACAAACACAATAAGTACAATCTCAGCTACGGCTGGTTCTCCTTTGATGTGAACCATAGAGGAAGTTTTCTTTAGTACATTTCACTGGCATTTTTGTTAAGACTGCCTAGTTACAGGCAAAACAAACTGTAAGTCACATGATACATGAACTCTGATCACGAACATTAAATTGCACAAGTTGTCTATCAATCTGTTGCCGAGCTACATTTTAATAAAGTTATAAGAATGTTTGTGTGCACCTGATGAATAAAAGGCTAATGTGTTCACTCACTTCAGGGACTCATTTTCCATCTCAAGAAACTCCTGACGGTCATACTGGGCTCTTTAGCTGATTAAAAGCTCCTCTGTGTTCACCAGCTGGTCTATTTCTATGACTGTTTGAGGCTGAGCAGGTAGTTAGCAGCTGGTTTTAAGACTTTAAAAGCAGCAGACAGTTGGGGACTAGACAGCTAAACTATGACGAGCTATTGAGCTGAGTATAGCCTAGGATATCAATGTAGGGGTATTTCTGACTGATTTTCGTTATCAACCGTAAAATACCTAATCTACATGTCTGCAAAACATCTGCTCGATAAGCTAATGCAGCTGCTGCAAGATGAGATAAGATACAACTTTATTAATGCCAAAGGAAATTCTTGTGCCAGTTTGCTGCAACATTACACGTGTACGTCGCTTTGGATAAAAGCGTCTGCTAAGTGAATTGTAGAACATTACAGTACAAAAACACAGAAGAGCATCAGATATGAGAGAAATACCAGAATGATATCAAAGTTATGCTCAATGTTTCCTGCTGCACAAGGTTGAGGAGCAGGTATTCAGTGTGACAAAGTTTCTGAAAGCGGTGTTCGGAATTGGATTTGATCTCATTAAATACACGTCTATGATTCAGGCTGGTCAGTGCAGCTATCTGATAAAAGAGAGGTGCTGTAATCTGGTATGAGTCTCAGTTCTTATTCTCGGTTTGTTGACAAAGCAGCTTTAATACAGCCAAATGATTGGCTTGGTCATCACCATGTCAACCTGGAAGAGAGCCTATCATGTGTAGCCTTCTATTCACATGTTTGAAAAAGACCAAATGATCACAAAGTAAAAACCTGATGAAACTACTGCGACTTCTCATCTTGACCACAACAACAAGCAACAACCAGCTGAGGTTAACATTTTACTCCTATTATAACAAATCCCCAATTTACATTAAAGCCCCCTGAGAGTGGAGTAAACATGGAGATATAGTGTACAGTAATAACATCACTGTGTAACCTCTTTTTCACCTGCCTGCTCCTTTTTTTTTTTCCAACTACTTTCATGCTGGAGTGCCTGAATGAGCTCACTAACACTACGTTTGAAGCACTCCAACAACACACAGTCTCAGCAAATCAATATGTAGTGTGCTCAATAGAAAATGATCCATCTCACTGCTGCTTACTGGAAAAGACCAGTGAAGGACAGTGAATGTTATGATGAGTTCAAGTGTTGTTTCAAAGTTTTCACACCTGTAACACACAGATGTGAACATCATACAGAAATCATCAAATGTACTAAAATCTCAACAGGAAGGGGCTGACGGTTTATTTGTGTGAAATAATCTTTAACTCAACTTGACCTCCTTTAGAAAGAATTTTAAAACATTTGCCAGTAAGTTCATTAGTATGTTGCCTGTTCACTTTTCAGGGACTGGTTTGAGTTTTTAAGTATTTCCATACTTTTGGGAGTAGAAGAAAATCAAACTCATCTTTCCAATTGTATGGAAAACACAGCAGTTGACAACTTCCATGGATCTAGTGATCAACTTGAGGTTAAAACAACATGGCCGAGTAAATTGGATGATAATCCAGAAGAGAAAAAGGACACTGTGATAAATCTTGGATGTGCTGTACAGTGGAATGCATTTTGCTTTTCGTATCAGAGATTAATAATTCATGGGGATAAAACTCATCTTTGCTGCCTTGCTGCCAAAATGCTTGGCACTTACGAGAGAAAAAAACAAAGTGAGAAAGAAAAGAGAGCAGCATGACTGAGAAAGTGGATAATTGCTGTGCTTGAAATGTGCATCAGAATTTACTTCTTCACTGCTGGTTTAACTTAAAGGGATTAAAAAGGTTTTCACTTTGATATTTGATTATTTTAACTTTAAAGTTGTATAATGAACAAACTCAAAGTAGTTCAGTTAAACACCCTCAAATCCATCTTCCCAACAAGTTACCCCGCTTAGTTTTTTTTATCATCTCCACATGAAAAGAGAGAAACAAACTTTAGTCTTTGTTTCTGGGAGAGACAACCATTACAATTACAGCTTTGCTTCTCTAGTTAATTAAATTGTCTTTGGCTCATGGGGGATGAATAAAGTCCCCGAGCACTGAACACACATCCTTTGTCAGAGTCCAAATTCACCACATCAGTCTACTCGTCCAGAACTGGAGAAAATACAGCTCTGAACACCGCCTCTACATTTTCCATGGCTGTTTCTGTGATAAAGGGAATAATATGTGTAGAAGAAAAGAGAACAGAAAACATATAGTGCTGACTATTTAAAAACAGTAAACTGTGATTCAGTGCAGGATAGTCATACTTTCCCCTGAGAAAAACAGCACATAAGACAAATACTATTATTAATTATTGAAACTTTAATCAAAAACTCATCCATTCATTAGTTCCAGTTTGAAACTGTGAGGATTTGCTGCTTTTCTCTGTCTGGGGAACAACAGTCACCTTGAGCTTCTATTTTCATATTTCACACATTTTATAGACCAAACAATTAAGACCAATATGATCCCTACTACACAACGTTAAGAGCCATTTAATCTTGAAACTCTAACTGAATGGTTCAGAGATGTATTACATAACCACTATGTTCCTGTTTCGATTGCATACCTTGTTTGTGACTCATGCAACTCTCTTCCCTCTGTCTTCACCGTCAACTGTCCAATGAAGGAAGAATGACACCCACAAAGACAGATTGTTAGGTTACCATTATAATATACGGCAGAAAGTTACCATGTTTGGTCCTTATCAATTACTGCAGTTTTTTAGATTTCCATAAATAGCAAGAGGAATCTTTTGCAGGTTTAGTTGAAATATTTCTTCTGTTTGTCTTACAGTCCCAAATCCAAAGATTGAGTCTGAGAAAGTTCATCATTAGAGATGCACCGATTGGGAAAATCCGGGCCGTCGCCGATACCAATGTTTGAAATAACAATTTAGCTAATTGCCAATTCCGATTTAAGTTCAGTCAAATCCCACCAACTCTTAAAATGAACCCGCAGCATGTTTGGTATTTAAATTTCAGGCTTTGTCTGATGAAAAAGTTTCCATCACTCAATCTATCAATCAGTCATATTAAGGTGAAATCATTCCAATGGTCAGGTGGGTCCAATGGAGCTCAGGGGGGGGATATTAAACAGAGCACCACTCGCAGGGTCCGGTGCAGTTCAACCACTGTTTCAAAGTCAAAAGGGCATTCCCCCAACGAGAGGCTCTGAGGCTCTCTGCTGTCCGATATGATTCAGTGTAAAAAAAAATCCCTGGTGAGGCCAAGCTTTTCATCAGCATGGAGCAAAGTGTGGGAGGGTGGCTCAGAGTGATGCCTGCCTACTCAGCTCTGGTGTGGGCCACAAACTGCACCGGCAGAAAAACATTATGCAACCACCATGCCATTGTGTACAGCGGAAGTGTTACCACAGCAACAGGATTCAGAGGCTGAGCAGAGGAAACAGCACTGGTTGGAGGAAGGACGAGTATGGTAGATAATCCTGGGTGGCCATGAACAGTGTGTGTCAGAGTGTGTTTTAGTACAGATATCAATTCTACCAGATCCTGAAGGATGGAAAACAACACCTACTTAAGTCAACTAAAACAATAAAGCAATGGCCACAGCCGCTACTTGTTTACTTGTTTGCATGCCAACAAGGAGACATCAGTTCCTGTTTTCCAAACCTTTCTACACCCAACCCTAAATGTAGGGCTCAGTTATAATGAACTTTCCAAAAATATAGTTTTGCAACATTCAGAAGGTTTGATAGGGAACATACCAGCCAATAACATAACAGAAATATAATCAAATGTGGATATTTGCTTCCTGGATATTTGCAGATTGATCAAAAAGGAAAATAATGGTAAGTTGCAGGTCAAGTTTGATGAGAGAGCTACATTTTTAACTAGTAGGAGACCTAGCTATACAAAAAGTCAGATGGAAAATTCCTTTTGAGAAAAGGTTGAAACTAACCCTAAGTCCCGCACCAAACGTAAAAGAGACTGCCAATTTCTATCAGAGAACGGAAAAATAAACAAACCAAAAATATAATATTGCTAGACCCTGGCTGAAGATTTTTCTAACGGTAACAAAGTAAGAATCTTGCAAACGACATCTTTATTCATCCTTCATGTTACATAAGCTGCTGAATTGAATGTAGGTATAAGTTATGATCAAGCTCTGGCTTCTCAAAACGCTTACATTCAAATGGCAGATTCATCAATATGATAACAAATCAGCCATGAAGCTGGGTTTGACTCTGAAGTCAGATCTCTCTACAGGTGTTCAGTCTTTTTTTTTAGCCTGTATTGTTTTACTGTTTAGCAGCCAGATGTGAAATCAGGAAGGAGGAGTCCCAGTGGCAGCTTCAGAAACTAAGCGACCGAACTGACAGACAGATCACTGACAGAAAGCCAAATGCGAGGCAGGCAGTGTTTGCCCTTGTCTAGTAGCCACAGTGAAAAGGCATTCAAAGTGTCAGAAGAATGCCATTCACCTCCCCCAGCTCCATGGTTTTAAGGTGGTGCAAACAATGGATACATTGTGCTTTGAGGTAGAGAGAGGTGAAAGGTTTCCTTTACCATCTTCAGACCTGTTAGGCACCATGGTTTCCCAAACATTTTCACTGTAAAGATCTCCTGGACAGATTCCTCAAAGAAGACAAACAACACTGTTACCATAGCGGCACAGATTACAAAAACACAGCTGTGGATTCAAACAGACATGCCCAGAATATGGATGCAAAGATGACCAACCTCACATTTTCTCAGTGCTATTTAGGACAGACTGATCTGGAGAATAGTAATGAGCTACGGTCATAATTGTGCCGCCCCCTCGAACAGAATCAATTATGTGAATTCTCTAATCACACAGAGATAATTGGCCAAGTCTGAACTGTAAAGCTCCTAATTATCCTCTGTGCTGATCCCAAGGTTTCAGAATAATAATTGATGCAAATTTTCAGTAAAACTGACTGTTTTGATATCAAAAAGTATTTCTTCATGAATGACCGGATAGTGGCAATTATGGATGTTCTATATTCTGTGTTAGCTGAAAGATGCAGTGAACACAATCGTAGTCCATTTTAAATCCTTTAGGATTGATCAGAATCTTTTTAGACAGAGCGAGGCACACGTTACAAAAGATTTCACACACTGCTAACAATGAGGTCACTGGGTAAAATCATGTGCACACTCTTACTAACATCTGAACAATAATGATCAGCTGATATTTATATCAGTTTTACCTCTATGGGTGTTGCATGGCATTCTCCAAAAGCCATTCCAGTTTATTTGAACTGTTTTTCTTCCAATAAATATGATGTTATCTTTGTTTAGGGCTGCACAGGTAATCGCTATTTCATCATCATTGTGACATGAGCTTTCACAATCAACATGTCGCAAACATCTTTTCACAATGAGCAAGATATTTTTATTTATTTAAACAAGCAATGTTTTCTCAACATGCTTTTTACTCAACATGCCAACATTTAACGCAATGCACGGGCTCATTTAAGAGAAGGACTCACAAACAGGACGCATACAGACACCACCTTGATATCTGGCTTTGCATACACATTGATAAAAGAGCAAGCTTTAGGTCTGACTCCTGAGGAGACAGTTAGCAGGAGGTGTGGAGAGGGCTGGTGTTGCTTCAGCTGGTCCAATCTATCATCTCCTGTTTTATTTTGTGCTTGCTCTTTGAAACAGGGCCTCTACATGTCTGCTGAAACTGACATTCAGCAGGTTTCGAGGTGGTTAACTCTGTCGTGACTCAGTGAAAGTCGCACAGACTGGTTTTGTACATTTTTTTTCTGCGCTGCTTTGACCCCATTAAGAAACAATCTCTTTAATGATAGAAGAAGATGACATTCAAGTGCTAAATGATGACCACGCTTTATGATTCGTGGTTATTACAGCGGGATATGCAAAGTTGCATTTCCTTGCCTCAAGCCTGATCCTGTCAACAACAATTAAAACTGAACAAAGTTTGCGAAAGCGCCTGCCTTCTATTTTGGTTATCTCCTATCAGACACCACAAAGCTAATCTTCAAGGAAATAACCTTCAAGAAAAACAAACGCAACACACTGTGGGAGATTAAATAATGCCGAGTCAACGATGATACACATTACAAGGAACAGAAAATGTTTGTAGGGCATTCAGCGGGCTGAGGATCAAATTGACATGAAATAGTTTCAAGTTTCCAAAAATGTCAACTGTTTGTTTACATAAGGCTTTATAACATATTTCATGATATTGACTTTCAGCAGTACTGAAAGGGGCAGCCTAATGACACTAAGAGTGAGAGAATAAAAAAACTTGAACAGCTGATACAACTGTCCAGTTACACAGGTACGAGGCACACTGACTGACACAGTCACATTTTGACACAGCTGAATACGTTTTCTACCCTGCCATGCTCCAGAAGAGAACACCACACAGATGCTCTAAGATCATCTTTAGACTGTCACATTCTTTATTGTAATGCCTAAAGTATAGGAATGTAGCGCCAGCCAAACTTGCAGTTTAAGCATTGCAGAGATGAACAAAACAGGAGACAGCCATCCACAGGTTTTGTGGGATTTTCCCTTCCACCTTGTTGAAAAAAAAGAGGTAAAGCACTGATGACACCGATGCGAATAAAACACTTGCATGACAATGAATGCAGAAAAACTTTATGATTATAAAAATTGAAATGACTTCAAAAGCGTTTAAGTAGATGAGGTGGTTGTAAAAAAATAATAATAATAATAAAAAAAGAGGCTGGACTAATGCTGAGCCTGACGTATAACAGATGGTGAAGTATGATATAATGTCCACAAAGCTGGAAATCTGTGCAAAACAACAACAAGGGAACCCACAAATTGAGATTATCAGCTTAAAATGCAGTGAGCCTCAGAGGGGGACGTCTCAGCAACCAACAGTAACATTACTATGAGAAAAAGACGCAAACACTATGAAAAAACAAAACATTTCTGAGATGAGGATTACAATTTTTAAAGGTCAGTTTTATCCTTATGAGCAGTGTACATGCTGCCCTTTTAAATTAGCTGAAGATAAGAAACTTTCCTCTCCGTCTTTTTTTAATTATGATGGCTTTGATGGTGTAGAATATTATTTTATATCAATACTTACATTGCACTAATCAAGCAAATATAGAAAGTATCTCAGTAACACTTCAGAACTGTGTCTGCTGCCCATGCAACAACCTTTCTAGTCTCATACCCAGCCAAAAGGTTTCCCAACCAGACAGCAAGACATATCAGTCATTCAGTCTGCGGTGAGTTAATCAGGCACGCTGGAGGCAGACAGATATTTTAGGTAATATGTCAATGCATACGTTAGTACTACTTAAAGTCCGAGTGTTTTCCAAAAAATATCTTCAATCCCTGTGGGGACTGACAATGTTTTGCTCAAAGTGCTTCGAAGATTTAAGGAGCAAAATAAATTACCAACAAAATGCAGATCAATCAGCAAGAGCAACGTGCTTTTTAAACGTGCACATTCAAAAACGCACAAAACTTCTGACAAAGTCAAAATGAATGCACTTTGAAGTTGCATGTGTGAAAATGTTGTAGTTATCGTCACTTGTTGTGTTCCCATATTTTGGTTAATAATCAACAGGAATTAGGGGTAAAAGATACTGGACAAAACAGACATTGCAATATTCTTTCTATTCCACTGCTGAAGACTTGATGGTCTTTTTTACTTAGTGGGAGGAAATTAGATTTATTTATAGCTGCAATCCGTAAATGTATTTGAATATTATTGGAGTCCTGCCTACATATTCATGTATGATAAATCGCTAATTACTCTAAGTTAAGAAATCAAGGTTAAAATGATAGTGCTTGACTTTGCAGGAAGACTTAGTCCCACGTCTAGTGCTGCTTATTCTCTGGGAAATGTCTTCGAACTAAGTGGGCGAGCAAGTGTGATCAAATTATAGATAAAAAAAAAGACATCAGGACTGTTACATAACAACATTACATCTTGTCAGTGTAATATAAAACAACAATTCCTGACTGTTAATCAACAAAGACCTCCATGTAACTGTAGGTACAGTTTATCAGTTTAGTTATGTATTCAGATTTAAAAATGTTAATTGCAGGTCAGACAATCTTGCCACAAAGTAAGAGTAAGAGTGCCAAAGTAAAAGAAGGATGAAGAATGTGAAAGTTGTCTTTTCTTCGATTATATCCCCTCAGTTTACACGCTTGACTGCCAGCAGATCCCTTCTAATTGACCACAAATGGTTGTTGCTCCCCCTCAACACCCATCACACACAGACACAGACACACACACACACAAACACACACACACGCACACACACACACACACACACACACACACACAGAACATGACACCCCTGCCTTTCACCCGCTAACACAGTTGGCAGGGATCCAGTTATCCTCCATTGACTGCAGGGATTAATTGAAAATAACTCATTATGCTTCTTGAGGACATTCCAAATGAGTCAGATTTCAATTTGACGTGTAAGCTGACCGCAATTTGAAGAGTCTGACTGGAGCGATCACATGGCTTAAGTCACCCGGACAGACGGGCCCTGCAGACAAAAGGAAGAAAATCTGACTTCAAATCTGAACCCTGCAAGAGTAATGTCTGCCAGAAAAGCTGCACCATGATCTACTTCTGCACTCATTTCTGTTCTTAGCTCTTGTCTTATTTTTGTTTTTCTGGCACTTCTCTCTTACAGGATGATCTCAAAGTCACAGTGAATATCATCATGCCTCTCTGACACATACATTCCTTACTACTTTTACTACTACTAGATGCTGTGGGCAGTGTAGACTGAAGCTTAGTGTTTTGCACTCAGTAAACCCAGTGTTGTCTGCTAAATGACTGAAATGTGGAAACATGCAGAAGCAAGACAGTGGAGCCCAAATGATCATTAGTCTTGTGTTAGCATTTCAACATGGAGCTAATATGTTGTCCACATGATGAACCATGTGATTGCTGTTAGCTAGTTTCTGCACTTTTATTCCAGAGATGTTTTGTCAATCAACTTTGTAATTGCTAATTAAAATCCCCACCAGAGGCTTTCATTTAAAAAAAACAGCTCTAAATTAAAACTAATCAGCGCCGGTGAGATACAGGATTCTGCCTAGTGTCACCTAATATACCGGTACTTGTCAAAAAAATAAGCTTTCAGAAAAGGGTTCAGGTTGTAGCACAGTTATGTTATATCCATTTCTATTAGCTCCATTTTAAATCAAAATTTAAAAAAAAGAAAGATTTATCTTTAAGTGATGTATTCAAAGAAAAATCCTTGACTCAAAAAGAGGCAACACTGCGTCAATGTGACAGCACTGCAGCCCCCTGGGGTTGAGGGGGGGGGTGGGTGAGTGGCAGGCCTCATCAAGGCCACTCCTGTGATCCCAGACTGCTCCTCCGCCCAATAATTCAACCCAGGGTAGGGGGGTAAATCTAGGTCAGTGGCTGGGGCACAGTCTGCATGGAGTGAATGCCTGGCATTAGCTGGTGGTTGTGTTTGAAAAAAAAAGAAAAGAATGTTACAATTCTTTTCATCAGCAGAAATATTTTCAATGATCTGCATTTAAAGTAGCTGTTTCAGGGGGGGAAATAAACTCGTAATCATATCTCTGTTTAAAACAGGAGTCCAAGTGGACCTCATGCATATATATAATCCTATTTTGTATTCATAGAAAAAGTCTTTGGGGTGATTTTTGCTGAGGAATGCCCTAAATTCAGTTCCAGTTTAATGCTTTTTATGTTGATTTGCATTGCAGAATCCCTTTTGAAATACATAAACCACTCTCCTTCTATGGATGGCAACCAAACACACGCACGCACGCACGGAATAAGGGCCAATTGAAAGAGAGCCACACAGCAGTCACATTAATGCAGGCTAATGACAGAGACAGAGCACTGCAAAAATATGCTAAACGTAAGACTGAGGACTAGATTAAAGGCAAGGTCTCAAAATGTGTTCCACAGTCAGCTTGTGTTTTAGTTCTATTGCTCTCAAAGCCAGTCAGAAAGCGGCTGAGTCAGAGTGTGCCTTCAAAAAAAAAAAAAAAAAGTCAACATGGAAACTGAAGAAGAAAAAAACAAACAGAACTCACATGACACCATCAGTAAATCTGCTCCTGGTTTGTTTTCATAAAGACTGGGAAGCTGCTGCGTTTTGCTAAAGAAGAGCCAGGCTGAGGTAATCCTAAAAGATTGCCTGCATGCTTTTGCCAGTCAGACCAACAGAAGGGTTTACTGATTATCTAAGCTGATACCTTCATCATATTAATCAGATAAATATAGAATGACAATATCACAACACTAACAGCATTGTATTTATCCAGTTGCCAACATCCTATCACTGCTTTTTGTGCTGCTTTGTGTTTGCTTTGTGTCTGAGTAAAGAAATTAAAAATTGGCCAAAAAAATGTAAACCTTTGTCTAAAAAAAAAATCTTTTAGAATTGATAAAGTATCACAAAAAATGTAAAACTCAAGTGTATCAATATATCCATACACCCTGAGAAAATCCTTTAGCTTAAGAGCAAATCACAACAGGTTTGGAAGCTCGGGGAAAAAAAACATTAACACCCTTCAGTGTGCGACTATACTTCTCAAACATACACTTAAGAGGCCCTAAGCCCTGATAGAGTGTTTTATCCTGGCAGGTTGACCGATGTTACGAAACACCACCACTATGAAACACCTAAGACACTTCAATGATGCTTCTCCCATCTCTTCATATTCAGGAGGAATCAAATGGGAGGTCCTTTGAGATGCTTAGAGGCTGTAATGTCTTCGGGGATTCCCCTATGACCTCGAATCTGAAGCGAACATTTTTCTGCCAATCTGTGAGGCAATTAGAGATTGGCTGGGCACAGATTTGGCCAGCACTTTGATTATTAGAGGGAAGTGTTTGGAGGAGACCAGCAGCAGAGGCCATTTCTATAAGGAGCCCTTAAAACACATGGCAAACTGGCCTTCTTTAGACCCTGTTCAAAAAGGAGTATTTGACAACAGATTCACTAACGAGATATTTTCACACTCTCCAACGCAGCTCTGTAGCTAACAACTTGACTGCTCTCCTGAGGACCAACAGCTACTCCCACCATAGCTCCGGCAATGACAGTTCACTTTGCACCTCTGAATCCAGTTTTCTGATTTGCCTCTGCACCTTCTTGGGATAGTAAAAAAGTCTTACTGGTTATCCCACATTTACACACACCACACTGACAAGGCAGAGAAAGACTGGTCAAGGTCATAAGGCGGTTAACTAGAGGTCTGATGAATATATCATGCTGGGTAGGGAGGACTTGAGAGGCTTTAGCAGGTCATTCCAGTGGCTTAAAGACAGGATCAGGCTGTACACCTCACCCTTAAACATCCCCTCTGGCTGTTTTTTCTGAATCCTGCAGGTGCATTATTTCTGCCACACTCTCCTCCTCATTAAGCTGCTTGCAAGCTCACTGTGGCTTGATAATAATGTGGGTTGGATGCTTGACTTCAGCAGCTTTTGGTTCTGCCATGCAAGCTAACCACAGCAGTGTTTGTATCAGTGGAAGCCGAAGGATAACATTTCTGCTTGTGTGATTTTCCATGTTCCCATTTACCCAACCCAATGGGACTCATTCCAATTCAAGCAAGAGTCAAGCCTGGAGTACAGTCAGAGTAACAGTCAACCTTTCTTTTGGTATGCAAGGCATTTCAGTACGGTACGGTGCAGGTAATGCTTCTGACTAATGAATCAAGATACTCACCAGCTTTGAGCATTAACTTACATCCGACATTGTTCAAGCTAAAATGGACTGTTTTCTTATCTGAAAGACTGAAACATACTCATTTTCTTCAAGGCTTCCATGTTTAAGTGATCCAATCATCCAAACAATGTTGACTTCACAAAATTCCAAGAATGCATTTTTTTTAAAGAAATAATAAACATGTTCATGAGCAGATGCCCTGTTGTTAGTTTTGATAATCAGCAGTGTGTTCCAATACATTAACGGATTATTTCAATTACAGATGTTACAATTGTGATTCATGTTAAGTGACAATGATATTTTTGCATCACAGTTTTTAATTCCACTAAAAACTATTGATGATGTGAAATGATAAGTGTCTGAAAAAACCCAACATGGTTTCTTACATCCGTAGACCTTTAAAAACATGTTAGACATGGCATCTTTGCAGCAACGCAGTGCATTGGAAGGCTGGTTTTTCCATTTATTTATCTTTAATCAAAAAAGTGAAGCATATTCATTTTTTTCTTGTCAGGGCATGTCGTCCTTCCAAAAATAGACTTTGTGAAACACTCTACTTTGGCAGCTCTGGATGCTTTTATTACACAATAGAAACTTAAAATACAGTCAATGTTGACCACATTTCTACATCCCAAATGTTAAACATGTCATGACTGTCACTCTACGGTGGCAGACAAGCCAAGAGAATGGATCTTGGTTTTTTTAAGATCAAACAAGACTCTGTCACACTTATATCTCTTTACCTCCAGACAGAAATTCAATCCAATTACACAAGGCTGGCCAAACGTCTCTATTACCAAAGTAGCACAGTGAAGCAGCTACAGCCACTTCAGCTCACCCACACAGTGCCTGAACGTGAGCGCTAAAAGAAGAAGTAGTGTTGCCAGACAGGCAAAACCACTGGTTGATTATTACCAAGATGGAGAACATGTGTGCCTTTGATAAAATATGCAGAGATCCAATCCAATATTTCTGACAGTCATTCGAGAAGACTCTGCCATCCCCCTCGGGAATAAAATGATCCTTTCTTGTGTAAATGTACCTTTGCTGTTATGTTACACAGTTTGAATCCTGGCAACAGTTAAGTTTATCTGTTTTTTCTTTACACTCTGGTGTCATAAGGAAAGCACATTAAATCAAGGACATCACTGTATCTTCAACCTTAATGTGGCCACTGTGCTTAGAAGTTTAAGCCACTTTCCACACATTTATTGTCATAGTCAAGCTGTCACCTTTGTTAAAGCACAAGACTGAATGAAATGAAGCCAGGCTGTGCCGCACGATGCAAATCCTCTTCCCATAAAAGACATACAATGATCCAGTCTGCCTCCTCCTGCAATAAATCTCCAGGAGGAGGCAGCTACAGCTACAGTAACAGACGCTAACCTCTTCATCACTGACAACACTGCATTATGGACTGCATTAATCAGAGCCTATCAAGATGCACTCAATGAGGGGGGAGGCATGTCCTGGGGAATACTCCCAGTCACAGGCACATTGTGCGTGCATACATATTGCCTTGGGGGAGACATATGCATCAGTTACCGTTTATATGGACTAAACCCATGCAGAGTTGTGGGTGTAGCATGACATGAAAAACATATTCAGGACTATTTTAAACCCGCTTTGGATAGATGCAGCACCTACATCTAATTGTTATCTTACAGATGTAAAATAGCACTGGTAACAACATGAAAAGGGGAAGCTTATACGCATTAGGAAAAAGGATAAAGCGTAGTATAACTTACCTCCCCAATTCGTCTCCAATCTCGTAAAATTCCTCAACATTTTCCGGGCTGAAAACAGTCATGTTGTCCGGGCACTTCCTCCCTTTACTCCCCACTACAGGCATGTCGTCCCCCGTTCCACTCTGAAACGGCACACTGGTTCTTCACAGCGGCACCATCCCTACCAGCAGCAGCCTCCGGTGTAGGCAGGGTTACAGCCAAACAATCCACCGAGTCATGTTAAGAGCTTCCACAAGCAAGTGGAAAAAAAAGGAATAAAAGGAGGAGAGAAAACAATTAGACCTCAGCCATTAAAACCTGACTGCAGCAAATGTTTGAGGATCAGAAGGTGTGTGTTCAGTTAACTAGTGATGTGAATTTGAGCTCTTTTCTGTGAGCCGGATCATTTTGCTCAGCTCAGAAAGCCAGCTCAGGGGGGACCCGGCTCTTTCAGCTCTCAAAAAGCTCTGACCTACAAACAAGCTCTGGATTTTTTTTTAACTACATCAAATTGGAGTATTTGCTTTTGTATCACTTCCTCTTTTTTTGTGAACAATGAACAATTAAGGATCCTACGGAGCCCCTGAAGTCCCAGAAAGTAAAAAAAGGGTTAGTTTGATGATATCTTGTGCGCACAACATAATAAATTGTGTTCACAAGATATTGAGGTTTTTTTACTTTTTGGGACTTCAGGTAGCCTCCTAACTTAGTGTCCAGAAAAAAAATGAGGAAACGCCTCAATTAAGTGCTTACTGGTTTATTTTCCGGGCGTGTTTGTTTTGGAGAGGAGTAGACCTCTGCCTCATCCTGAAACACCAACCCTTGTGAATGATAAGCACAATCCTACCATAAATACATTCAAATCAAATAAATTGAAATCCTACAATCAACCAGCAACCTCAATCATATATACTGATAAAAATGTATATTGAACAATTTAGAACAAAAGTATTTTGTTAATAAGTTCAGCCCATATTGCCTGAAGCTTAATACATGCAGCATGTTATTGCTCTGTTCAAAAATCCTTGATGTTTCACATTCTTCCCCATATATAATTTGAAAATGTGCTCTACCAAAGTGAGACATTTGTATAAAGGTTAACACATTTATTGAGCCTTGAATTGGTTAATCACAAACGTGTACAAAATCGACTCCTGTAGGAGGAACCGGCTCCCCTCGTTCATGTAAAGGAGCCGGTTCGTTGAGCCGACATGTTCAGGACCTGCACATCACTATGGTCAACAAAAGGAAACCTGACTGAAAAATGAACCTGCACCTCCAGGGCGACGTCACGACTCCTGTCCTCACCATCTCCTGTTGTTTTCCCAGCACAAGTTCTAGTTATGATTTCGTAACAGCTGCGAATGTTAAAGATAATAGTATTATAATCGTAACTACGTCCCCACCGGCTGGTTAGAAATGCAAACAGCCCTTGTGAAAGCTTGCTGTAGCCATGGGAAACACGCTAGGTTTTAGCCTACTCCTCCTCCTTTTAGTCTGACTGTTGAATGGTCATATCGTTAGCCTATCTTCCTTCATAAAATGACCCCAGTGGACCCGGACAGGTGTTTAACCCCGTTAAACTAAATACTTAAAAGAAGTCACACCTAGAAAAAAACACAATTTAAAAGCCAAACCGCTTATCTTCTTCCAAATTATCAGCACGACTCGCCTCCTGTATATTCCTCTGCAGAATGAAATATTCAGAAACGTGAACATAAACGATTAGCTGTTTTCCGAGCGTTTCTTGCTTCTGCTTAATCCCAAAACTAAGACGAATATAATGAATACAAATGCAAAGTACCTTATAGTTTTTCAGTATGTGTCCTGCTGCCAAATGTAGCCGAGGTTTCAAGCGTTTTGCGGGTGTCTGTGACCCCGGTTTGGCTCACGGAAGACAAATACTCCTTGGCTTGAACGGGAGAAATCAGCGTTAACAATGTAAGGCAAGTGGTGTGTTCAGGTTAATGGGTAATTTGTAAATCTACGTTTGAGCGACTCGAGTTCGGTAGTGAACGCGAGTTAAACCCGCACCAGACAATCATAGATGACAGAGTCAAAGAGTATTTATGCTCGATAAGACTAATTCACTCCCATGCGTTTGCCTAGAGATATTTTGAAGCAAAACTGCGTGTAAGAAAAAAAGAAGCCGCAAAATTCGTGTTACCACGTGCCATAAATGCAGCATCGTTGTCTGTCAGTTGGAGCAGCTGTTTCGCTCGCAGGAGGGCAGCAAAGCTTTCACTTTTCCATTTTATTACAGCTAAGCCGATAATTTAGGTTTAATGAGTCGTAATTCTTTTTCATGTTTTAATTTGGAAGAGATGGTTGCTGCGAGTGGGCAAAATACAAGACCATTTGCACATTTAAAATGATTAAAAGGGTAACGTGTAAAAGTTAAATTCAGAAAGTAGCTCCTGGGAGTCATATAGCCTACTATAGTCCTATCATATATTTTTTTAAAGTTTTGAACAGTGTTGGGGAGTTATTTATCTTTATTCGAAGTTATATTGCCTACTGACATTTGGGTCTTTGAAATAGTATTCATTTTAATTATTTTATTTTTGGTTTATTTTATTTTTGAAAAGATTATGATGTTAAGCACAAATTAAAACTTCATATAAAAATGTTCTTATTCTCTTATAAAATGAAATGAAACATTACAGAAATACTATTATTATTTACTCACTATGAGTAGTTTTATTATACTGTTGTGTTCTTATTGCATCAGTACTGTAGATTTTACTGCATTCTACTCTTCAGTGCAATACTATTATTGGTGTATAGTATTTGTGGGGAAATTCATCACCATAATCATCCTCAAAATCTCAGGGTGTAAATGATTCACTAGGAAACCATCCGTCCATTTATCTATCAGGCCTTTGTCTTCCTAAGGCTGCGGGGGGCCAGAGCCTCTCCCAGCCGCATGCTCTGAGAAAGAGGGAGATTTTGCCCCCATTGATTTTTGAGACAAACTTTACAAATTAGAACAGGAGGGCCCCTCTCTGAGACTCATTATGACTTTGATATGTATTGTGCATGCCCAGTCAAGGAGAAGTGTGAAATGAAGTTACCATCATATCTGATTTGCTCTGCTTTTCTTCAGATGGCACACTGACTGTAAAGATACTGTGTGAGATTTTTGACAGTAACTAGAGTTAAAGCTGATTTAACAGTGAGAGAATCTGGAAATGATTGGCAACACAAATGTATTAAAGACCGTGCATGTTGAAGCTTCTGTCCTTGAAATGGAAAAACTGTTGTAACTTCAATTCTGTTGCCAGTGTAGAGGACTAAATGTACTCAGATATTTCAGAGTTTGAATAATTTGACCACCAACTTAGGAGCTGAACCAAATCATTTTGCATTTTGAAAACAAAAGTGACACGAACCAGCTGCAGTGAAGGCAGTTTAAACGGTTTCTGTCATTGCAGATTATACTTTAAAAAGGGGGACACAGTTTTTGAGCATTTTGAAACGTCCTTTCCAAAAATTCTCAGTAACTTTAATACTTTAAAAGTGGTTTCGATAACAGCAGGAAAAGGCCTGACTCAGATACCTGTTGACAATCTGTTATACATCTGGTGTTAACCTGGTAAAACATTTTGTAAGATTTATTTTTGGGAGAGAGAGTCGGGAGTGACATGCGGGAAAGGAGCCACCCAGGCTGCCTGTTTGGAGGGCTATACTAACCGCTAGGCCAACCGGTGCCCTGTAAAAACTTTGTTTTTGTTTGGTACATGATGTTGGTGTTTACTTTTGACAAGGAAATTACAACCCATTCAACAATTAAAAAGAAACATCTTCGGACCCTAAAAGCACAAAGGGCTGTGTATCTATAAGGACTGAGGAAATATCAGCAGATACATGTGGGGTACAAAAGAGCTTAAACTTGGCTTCAAACAAAGCTGGCCAGCAGCATGAACAGCTCTTATATTGGTTGTAATATTAAAACTGTTATTAGAAGTAAGGTTTATATAGGTTTATATTCAAAGATATGTTTAGATAAAAAGAGCAGATCAGTGTTTTTATTTTATAAAATGATCTGAGAGAGTAGTAAGAGTTGAATCACAATACTGCTGTTCTCTTCTCTCTGAGATCATAATGGTTTATAAGAAAACAAACTGGAGACCGAATTCCACCAGACTCATTCCTGAACCAATATTTGGAGAGGTAAGACCCCTTTAAAGCTGTCTGAAACTACTCTTTACTGTTTCTGGTTAGGTTAACTGTATTATAAGGAGGGAATTAGTACTTGTGCTTTCCTGATGTAGTTATTTTACAATCCAGTTTTCTTTAAGTGTTACCTTAATGTCTGCAAAATGGACTGCTTTGTAGTTTTAGTTTGCACTTTACATTTCACATTGAGTGTAAGATTTTCAGTCTGTGTTTGTTTGTCTTTCTGAAGATTATTTTACATCCATGAAAATTAGATTATTTGATGTGTCTTTGACTCAATGTAACTCCCTCCGTTTTAATTACTGTACATCTGGACTGTTTTAATCCAATTTTAAGATTAACTTCAATCTCAATTCTTTCCAGTGTTTTTTTGTTTAATTTGTGAGACCTGCCCTTTTCGTTTCTTGTTGATGGACTTTTGGATAATTCAAACACAACTCAATTTTAGTTTAGTTAAGGAGTTAAGTAAGGCAGTTGGTAAAATACTTTTTTTTTTAGAATTACATGCATCTGCACTCATCAGGCCAAGCACATTCACACTGCTGATACATCCCCACTCTTTCATAAGGGGGTTAGAATGGGTCAAGTTTGGAAGACTGATGTACCTATAATGGTTAAGATCCCCCTGTTAAATCTCGGGACAACCTAAGACAGGTGCAGTCACAACTATTGACCTTAACATCACTGTGAACAGGCGGTGATGTTATGCTGCATGTTGGGCATTTTCCTTCAAAGCAAAATTATGCATTTTGAGGAGCATGCAATGTGTGCTTTGGCTTTGAGTAGTGCAAGATTTACTGATACCTGGGGCAGCAAAATCTGCAGTCCTTTAGCCTGCAAACACAAAAAAGAGTTGTGAGCTTCCTTGAGCTCACACTATCAAACACTGTATATCCACACGTGACTTTGTCTGGTTATAAGATAAATGTCTGTCGATGGATCCCTTCCCCTACTGAGATCAGCTACAAAAAAGTTCTTCCTCCTCTTCCCCAGTCCTCAAATTAACTGTGGGAACAGTACTCTTTTGCCTGTGACACTATAAATAAAAATAAATTCCCATGTCTGTATTTCATATAAAGGTACATTTTGACAAACACACAAAACCAGGCAATAAACTCAACCCAACTGTAGGACAAACAATTGAAAACTGGGGGGAGAAAAGAGGTAAGTTGCTCAAACGGTTTGGAAATGTATTTATTTCTTAAGCTTTCACATCTATGAAGATTGTTCTCATCAGCAGCAGCAGGCTGACCTTCAGAGTGAACTTCCAGCTGATGTTTCTCAATCAAAGGTTAAATTGGAAATTAAAAAGAAACATCTGAAAATCTGCTAAATTAAGGATGCTGTCACAAGATAGTGATGCAACAAAAAGAAGGAGGAAGATCAACATTAGAAAAATGATGACCCAAAGATGTGGTTTTTGCATGTTTTTGACACCGATTTGTCAATTAAAAACTGAACAACTTTAATCACAAAGGCCTGCATGATGTGGATGTTTTACAGAACAGAACAAAACATTTTCATAGGTTTTCTCATTAGAGACAGCAATATTTGGATTGTTGTGGGTTGTGTCTGCTTTAGGCTGGGGTACAAACACAAAATTAAGATAAATCATCTCTAAAAAAAATGATATGACTAAAATTGCGTGAAGTATAAGAAAATCTTGCACACATTACAGAATCAAAGATATAGTGCAAAACTAATTACAAGACATATCTTTAAAAAGATTAAACAGCAAATATAAAACATGTTGATCTTTAAGATCTTTTTATTGCAGTAAAAAGTACAAAATATATGAAAAACCGTTATCAGGAGGAGCAATGTAAAACATCAACAATGCATCGTGTAACAGTTTCAGTCTTCAGGGCTGTAGATGAAATGTAACCTATCGATTATAAACACAACTTTGCTTTGTGGCTACAATTCCCTTGAGAAAGTACCACGGAAAAAGTGGGAAAATATTTACAACACATAAGTGGACTGTGTGGTGGCCCCCTTTCATTAATTGCCTGTTTAAGTGATTTTGAAAAATGTTCCATTTGAATGTTTCTGTTTCCCTTTGTCGTTATGCTTTTAATGTCTCGTTTGAAGCACTTCGAGTTGCCTTGGTGCTAAAATGTGCTACATAAATAAACTGGCCTTGCCCTCCCGTGATTCATATGTTCTCCAGTAATGGTGAAGGCAAATCTGAGATTCATGTGATTGAAAGGCTCCATTCTATTTGAAAAAAAAAGTTATCACCTTCTGTGTTTTGTGCTGACAAATTGCTTTTGTAAATCAGTCACAAGAACGCTAAGACTGGGATAGAAATCATTAAACAGAGCTTGATTTGAACATTAACAACAATCAAAACAAAACACTTGGGTGAAGATTCAATTTAGAATATTCTCACAGTGGGCATTTTCCTTTGACATGTTACTCATAGTGTGAGATGCAAATGCTGTTATCAAAAGGATAATGATATAAATATGACATGGTAAAATACTATCTAAAGGTGAAGTTGGTAAAGAACTGTTTGCATACAGAAGCACTGAGCAGACATACATCCATACATATTTTTCTGTGTTCCGATGATGATTGATTTCTGGTTGTTTTCTCATGATTTTGACTTATTTACGTCCTTTTCTCTGATTTTAGAGAAAATTACAAATATGAACTCGTCACCACAGGATACCCGAGTTCTTATCCTGACATAACAAAACGATAGAGGCAAGATCTTTAGAAAACAACCCAAATGTACTTCTTTCATTATGGGAAAAAGGAGTAAAATAAAATGTAGGCATGCATGTCCAAAGCATATTCAAACCTGGGATATCTTTTATGAAAACAACTTTAAAGGTTTCTGACTTTGTTGATAGTAACGCATTTAGTAAAACCAGTGTCACCACACTGTCATCCAGCATGAGTCTTTGTTTTTATAAGCACTGAATTGTACTTCAGAGAAAACACTAAAGTCCTTCAAATAATCGTTGGTTCACTGCTGTTAGATGAGAAATACATTCAACTCTGGGAAACACGTGTTTGTTCAGATCCAAACAATACAGATGCTTTAACACATTATCTATTAGCCGTCCTGAAGGTTTTGAGTTCAACTGTAGTGGACAAACTGTTCAGTGTAAACAGTAAATCCAGAGTTGCATAGAAACATTATCACTGGTAAATCATGAAGCATTTAGAACAAAACAAATCGAGGCAATAACCAAATAAGAAACATTCTGATTGTACACTTTAAACAACGAATCCCTTTTGGACTTTTTTTTAAAAACATTCACACACTTCATAATAAATTAAAGGGAGCCCAAAGACCCACAGGAGCACCTCTTCAGCTGTCGGCTTCAGGTAATGAAACAACAAATATGACTTCACAAAAACCCTGTTTCTTGTTTTTACTTCAAATCATTGACATGGTTGCCTAAAGCCTTTTTGAAACACCACATTCTTCCTTCAGAAATTCTTGTCGTCATTGACTCTGCTTTGCATAATTAAGAAATGTAATTTTCTTTCAAATATTAAAGCAGCTCATGTTTTGTCTTTTACATTATGTCTTATTTTCAGTGAGCAGAGACAGCACTGGAGGAGAGAGATGTTGGAAGTAAGCCACATAACAGCCAAGGAACAGTGATTCAGTCTGATTTTTTAGATATTTAAAAGAAAACTTTGAACCTAAATGTGCCTCTCATTGAGCTAAAAGATCACACCGTCAGATTTGTAGTGTGTTTTCAGTATGATCAACCTCCCCATAATACAGGTAGATGTGGTTGATTTCCCTACGGCAAAGAACTGGTCTGCAAAAAATGACGAAGAAAAGGTTTGCCTACAGCCTAGCATAGTGACCCCCCCCCCCCCCCCCCCCCCCCCCCCCAACCCCAACCTTCAATTGCAACCATGGGGATGCTTACTTTGGCTTGAAGAAGTAACTCAAGGTGCATTTAAGACACACTGTGGTGCACAAAAGGAAGTCACTCTAAAGGAGATTCATCATTCATTCATCATCAGGCAAAATCAAAATCTGGGTCTGTAAAGAAAACCTTACAGTCTTAGTTGCAAGTGGTCTGTTTTGCTTCTAGCATGGAGATCTTGCAAATGTGTTTCTTTTTAAGAGCTTTTTTTCCCTTATCTGTAAAGAAATACTTTTTCTTTAAACCAATATAAAAACGACCATAAACCCGTGTTTAATAAAGAAAAAAACATCTGATTGCATCATGCTACTAATGTTCCTCTATAGAATGTAAATTGAAAATAGCATCTGTTCTCTCATATATACTAATTTCATTTAAAGTTGAATGAAATACTTTCCAAACACAGAGAGTAAAAAAACAAATGAAGATCTCCAGCAGTTAAAAATTCTAAATCCTGCTTCAAAAAACAATATCTACTCCTCCTGCTGAGAGGTTAGGTATTTTGTTGGGTTTAGTTTTACACATTCATAATCTTACAAACATTCAGTTTTCTCCCAAAGTGCTTACTGGCTGTCCAGATTTTAGGATAGGTGAACATATCGCTTTAAAAAGACACTTAAAGTATATTATAAATATATTCCCATAGAAAATGGCTTTGCTGGTTATTTCCTTTGTACAAAGTCCTGCTGTGAATCTGGACTCCCTGGGTAAATGCAGTCCTGGTAGTCTGTAAACATGATGACACTTTGTCTCACTGTGGTAGCTCCTTTAAAAAAAAAAAAGAAACACCCTGTTACAGTTTTTTTAGCGTAAGAAACCTCTCATGTGTTGGCTCTGCATGCATGCCCACATGAACACTTCCTGTGTAGTTCCCTTTGATAAAATATCTAAAAATAAAATGCTTGGAGCAAAAAAAGTCCTGTCTTTTTCAAACCTTGTCTTTGGAGACTCAGCAGATGAGAGACAGACCATCCAAAATGTTTGACATGGCTTCTCCAGAGAGGCAGGTTGAGTTTTTTTTAAGGAACAAACGGGAATTTTAAGCAATAGTTCAGTTTCTTGCCTTAATCCTTCTCCTAGATCATCTCCAACCAGAATGTTACTATCAGTGAGCTGGATCTCTGAATGTCCTGTACATCTGCAGCGATGTCACCTCCACATCTGGCACCTTGGTGTTCTGTGGCCGTCCAGTCGGGCTGTACCCGGCCGATCGTCCCATGGGACTGAAGCCAGTGGTTGTGCGACCAATGTTGGTGAAACCTGAAGGTCGTGACACTGCAGGACGCCTGAGGAATCGACCTGATGTAACCAGGTCCCCGTAGCCCTGTGCGTGCGAGAAGGCGTAGCCTGAACGCCTTGAGCTGGTACGGCGGATGCGTGTACGCCGAGGTGGAGGGGGAGGGGTGGCTTTGGCCTGTCTCACCTTGAACATCACCTGAAAGTTTGGGCAGAAAGTGACAAAGTGAAGATGTTTGATAGAGGTTTACTTTCTGAACTACTTTGGAGATGTATTTGGTCATTTTTCGGGGCCTACAAAGCCAGATGTTTGACAAGTAGTCTATCTTTGTTCTACTTTACTGCAGTCTTGAAGTGAAACATTCAAAATAGAAAAAAAAAAGTAAGACTAAATTGGTATTTCAAGGGGTAAATATTTTGTGAATATCCTACAAGAGCCAGTGTTTGATTAACAATCACCAAAAATGTGCCCTTTCATAAAAAAAAATCAAATGTATTACAGGTGTGAGTTTTAAAAGCAATTCATAAATAACAAGTGCAGCTGAATCTGAGGATGCAAGTGCAATTAAGTGTTGAGCATAGAATAGTTCTGTTCCAACCTGTACCTTTTCATTGACAGTGGGGCAGAGCTGAATGAACAGGAAGCGGTAGGTAACCACAGGAAGAACACACAGGATGGAGGTGAGGAGGATTGTCAGCCAAACATTTGGCTGGCTCAGAGAGTTCCGGGCGGTTCCTGCACAGACATACACAAGTATTATACACAAAATGACTATACAGGACTATACAAAATGATGTTTGCTTAGGGGTCACACTGCAGTGATCCAGGCCAGTTTGCTTTTTAGGTTAGTGGAACATTAGATATTTTGCCTAAGCTAACATACTAAACTTAATTCAGACATCATATTTGGTATCGTAATTCTTTTCATATGAACTATACAGCCACTTATACTCTGGAAGGGTCTTGTTCAAAGAACTGAAAAAGCCTAAGGAGCAGACATGTAAGAAAACAGAATCTCACGGCAACTGTTGAATTCACTACTCACCTATAAAAGGGAAGGCTGGCGGCACCGTGAGAAACATGCCGTTACTGTACATGGTGAACGTGACTGCAAAGTACATGCCCAGACTGCCCAACACAAAGAAAGTGTTCACGGCTGTCCAGTAAGACATCTCCAACCCCAACTACAGACAAATAAGAAAAACATGTAGTTAAAAAAATATATATATACAAGCTAAATGCAAAAAATACAAGATAATCCAGAAGCTCCTCATACCTGGATGGTGACAGCAAACAGAAGACATGTTTGCGTTAGGAGAGCGAAGGACTGATAGTCAGCGACATCCTTCCCATCAGCCCTCACCGTGTCATGCATGGCTGTGTAGGGGATGAAAAACAGCACCAAGGAGCTATAGCAGCTGTGGAGGACACACTTGAAGAAGGTCTTCTTGCTGAAGTACAGGTTGAGTTGACCAGGAACATAGAGCTGAGGATGCTGGAAACTCCACACGTCATTCACATCCTGACCAGAAGAGGGAGACAAAGACTTGAGGCTTGTATAACTGAGCTCCTAGAATGAAATAAGTCAACGCAGCAGCAGCTATTATGTTTAAAAAATTGTAGCAACTGTTGAAGCGCCTTAGGAACGCATTCTTCCTAATGGCCAGCAGGGGAGAAACAGTTACCTGATCAAACAGACTCATTCCCAGAACAGGTAGTGCTGTGTACATCAGATTATAGAGTGTTATGAACCACTCATCATACACGGTCTGAAAAAAAGTCAGAAGCAGAACACCTTTCAAAACTTTGACATTTTTTATTCTTCAATACAATAAAGACATTCAAGAGTTTCCTGGGACATTGTTGTGCACAGATAAGATTGTATTTATTGTCTAATTCATCTCTATAATTTATTATTTAGGTATTTATAATAAACGTCATACGAAGCAACAAAATAAAAGCTAGTATCAATCAAGTCAAATCATTAAGCTACTAAAACTGTCTCAGTCTCACCTGTGCAGAGAAGCCGCAGAAGAAGGCGAACCAGAAGTGAACAAAGGTGAAGGTGAAGTTTTTGTAGAAGAAGTAGCGCAAGAATTTGCACATGCGCAGGTAGGACCAGCGGCCATGCACCAGCAGAAGGCGCTGCAGGAATCGGAACTGAGCAAAGGAGTAGTCGCTGGACAGCACTGCCTGCATGCCCTCCTGACCTGAGATCCCCACACCTATGTGAGCCGCTGCATGGACAAAGGCAGGGAGAAGGAATGAAAGAATGAAAAGTGTTTGAGTCACTTTTTTTGTAGTCAAGATGTTAAAATCAAACTCCAACTTTGTGCTTGAAATGAAGTCAGTTTTAAGTATGCTACTAATCCTTTTTCATCACTGATTTAACATGAAGGTTATCTTGTTGATGAGTTGATTGAATGAAAAAAAGCCAATCTTACATTGGGGATGTGGGGTAACAGTTTTCATTTGAAAAAAAAAAATGCTTCTATATATATGTACAGTATATATCATCCCAATGAAAGCACTCGTCATCCCCTAGTGTAGAGTTTCCTCATAGGAAAAAACAATCCAACACTGAGCCCTTAAATCTGTTAAGCTAAAGATACCTTTGATCATGCTGACATCGTTGGCTCCGTCTCCTATTGCCAGTGTGACCGCCTTCTTGTTCTTCTTGACGAGCTCCACCACCTGAGCTTTCTGCAGAGGAGTGACTCTGCAGCAGATCACTGCCTTACACATGCACGCCGTCTTAAGAAAGTCCAGCTCCAGGCCGCGCTCCAGGGCGTACGCCTGAGGGAAACATAGGGGGAATATAAAAGAGATGAAACATAGGAATTGTACAACTGCCTAAAATGTAACATCTAAACTGTACAATGCCAACAATTGCAGCAGCAACGGTAGCTATTTTGTATTTCTTAAAGGTTCTTCAGTTAATAAAGATATCACTTCTTCCAAGGTCAATCTGAGTAAAAAGAAAGACACGATACAAAAGACACAGACTTACCAGACTGTGTCCGTTGATAACCAGGCCGTAGTCTCCGTTCACCAACTCATCTGAGATCACTTTAGGACCATTACCCAGAGTCCCTTGTGGCAGAAACACTGAATCCTCTTCTACAACTGATTTCATGGTCGTTTGTGCATTTCTGCTCACCAAGAAAATAAACATGGATAATTGCACAGGAAGTTACACAATAAGCTGGTTAAAAAAACCCCCACTGTAAGTCAGTAATTCTTTTTACAAAACATATTATTGTTTATTTACATGATTTAACTTTATGTATATTTGAATGTATTCTATATTTGTCATTTTCATGTTATTCTTGTGATTTACTTTTGTCCCATTATGTTTAAGATTCACTGCAGAGATTGTTGTTAAAAACAAGAACTTAGTGGTCCATGACCTCTTCACTGTAATTATTGTGCAAATGACAAACATTTTTTCAAACAAACGTTTGTTCCGTTGTGGTAAAAAAGTGTTTTTAAGAACTTTTTCTGACCTCAGTTCCTCTTTAACGTCTTCAGGTGAGTTTCCCGAGACAATGAAGACCTCATTCATCTCTTCGCGCAGTAAGTTGCATGAGTACCCGATATTTTCTGCGGTTTCTGCAACACAAACAATCCACATCAGTGAGAACATAAAAACCAACAACATGGAGTGCAGAACAACAATCATTTCAATGTTTGCTATGAAAAGATATCGAACAATGATTCTGCATTAGCTTCCTGTCAGTATCTGAATTAATGCAATAGTTCTTTTGACAAAAAAAACGTATAGACCTGAATAAAGAACATAAAAAAAACCTCATGCATCATCAAAGTGTGTCATTAAAAAGATCATAATGCAAACTTTAGGAAGTCCAAAGGAGCCTTCAAGTTTACAAGGCTTAATCCAAAAGGTAACTGAACTTCGTTAAGAGTTTTGGTCACCTCTTTTTCTGTCCTCTTTTTTGCTGCCTTTACTTTGTGTTTTTAATGTGATGTGTTTATTGTTGAGTCTGGTCAAAGGAAATTTGTCACTGGTGGAACAGACAATAAATTCTATCTGTCCGTCAGTCCGCCCTTCTCCTCAGAGGGCTTCTTTAGTTCTAAAAACACTGGATGAATGAACTTGACACTTTTATTTATTTCATAATAAGTAATTTATTTGTTATTTCATTTCTAGCTCTTTTTTTAGCTCATTCTACCAGTCAGTTTAGAACTGAGGAAGCCTTTCAGAGGGAAGTAAAATGTCTTCATGAACTTTAATCATGTCCAGATGCTGTTGGATCAAGCCTTGAATTACCATGACCGGGATGACTGAGAACTTTCACAGACATCTAGCTATTTACACAAGCTTCTGCCAAATATAAAGTAACTTGGTCATTGTGTCAATATCTGCATAAGTTGTAAAAAAGTCACTTAAAAAGCTAAACAGTGAGTCAAGTAAGGCAGTGGAACAGGTAAAACATAACTGAGTCTAGTTTTGATTAGTGGTTACATATGATGGCTGATTTAGTAGACATGACAAAGCATCACACCTGCTTCTGTGTAAAGGTCAGCCACAAATGTTTTAATATATGTTAACAAAAACATAATTTCTTGATTTAAATACCTTGTTTGTCACCAGTCAAAACCCAGATTTTGATGTCAGCTTTGGACAGCTGCTCAATAGTCTGAGGAACTCCGTCTTGTAACTTGTCTTCAATGGCTGTCGCTCCGAGCAGCTACATAATGACAAAAACACAAAAATCAATATGTTCTGATTTTAACGGAAGAGTAATACATTTAGCAGTATGAGGCTTCTTCTCCTACCAGCAGATCCTTCTCAATTTCCTCATACAGCTCGTCCAGTTTTGCCTCTCGGTCATCCAGAGCTGTGCTGACCTCATGGTGGCGCTGTTTCCACTGGTTGAAATACTCCTCATCCAGATCCTTGTAGGCCAGCGCCAGAGTCCTCAGGCCATCCCCTGCACACTCCTGCAGATCAGCATGTACATACTTAAATGGATTGACCCTTCACAGGTAGGTACACAGGAATAAATAAACATCCTGGAAGCAAAAGGACACACATGAGCTGATACTTGAACACACAAACAGAAGTTAACTCATGTGTCCAGCTGTGTACATTTTGATAAGAGGTTAATAAACTACATAACGGGGGAAGACAAACAGAAAAACCAGGAGATAATCACTGTTTCATTGTCTCATAAACATAAATACGGGAGGAGAATACGGGAGAATACAACATTTGCATTTACAGGGCAGCACATTTACAATTTCACATCACCCATATGTGTCACTATAGGCTAAAGTACAGTATGTGAATGAAAATCATTTTAACTATTATAACTGTTGTCATCTTTGAGTTGAGCATGTCCCTACCCATTCCAGCATTCCAGAGTCCAGAATTGTGCCTGACAATGATTTTGTCCACAAATTAAAATAGTGTCAAAGTGTCAAATCCCCCCCCAAAAAATTCTTCTTCTTCTCACAAACGCACACACACACACACACACACACACACACACACACACACACACACACACACACACACACACACACACACATTACTCACATTAAGATGCTCTGTGGTGACCTCCATCAGCTTGCTGCAGGACTGATCCAGCCGCTCATAGATGATCGTGTCTGCACCTTTACAGTAGAGAGACAGCTTCCCCTCTGGACTCCGAACTAAATACACAAATTCACACATACACACAGAAACATGAGAGCAAAAATATGACAATCAAGACTAGGAAAAGAAGCGATCAAAAAGCTAAAATATCCACACAGTTTGTCTGGCTAGAGACAGCAGTCTGTACTCAAAACCACAACTTTTAGGAAACTTTATTCCCAACATTTAGTTTTCATACCTATGACAGACATCCTCTTGCGGACGTTGTTGAAATCCAGAATAGCGAGGAGTTCGTAGCTGCGCTGCTGTCCCATTTCCACTATGGAAACACTGTCTGGTGTACGTGAGCGGAAGACAAATCCAAAGTTTCTGGCTGCAGTGACCAAAGCTCCCTCATCTGGAGACTGGGCCTGGTAGTAAATCTCACCTGTAGGAGCAAAAAAAAAAAAAAAGTAATCCTTTTTACGAGTCCGATTTAATTATCTTATGTTAACAGTTGTCTGCCACCTTGTTCATAGTTTACATTTTAAGACAACAGGGTGGATACTGAAGAGATCAGGCTTACTGTCTTAAATCAGTTAAATCAGGTAATCCTCTGCAGAACACTTGCAGAGACCACCTGACTCAAAATAAGCACGTCTGTTATTATGCATACCTTTAAGCCTGAATATAACTTCAAATAGTGCCTCCTAACTGTTTTGTTCCTGGAAAGAATTGAGAGTAAAATCCTGGAGGGGCAAAGCCTAGGGAAAATGCTATCTTTAGTACTTAACCATTATACACAAAGTCCTAACAGTACTGTTAGCTAGGAATTGGTGAAAGGCTAATGTTAGCTGTTGTTGCTACAAAGCTTTTTGTAGCTAAAGATTAACCAAATGTGTCGTTTCACCACAAAATATGGCCCAATTTAACTCCAGATTGTAACTACCATTTGTCTTTGAGTTGCTGAACATTTTTGAAGCAGTGAATTGAAGACAATTTTCAGATTCCCTTAGTTTTTCATTTGCAAACCTACAACAAAGCAGTACAAAGGTATAGAAGCGTGTGACAACATAGATGTATGAATTAATGAACTGTCATGACTGAGCGAATAAGCTGTAGCGACCAAAAGGCATTTTTAGTTGGCTGAAAACATGTTTATTGGTTCTGAACAGTCAAGCTATACTAGGCTCTATGAGTATTAACTCTCTTTTGGGTGACAGCCTCAAGTGGTCATTTGAAGAACTGCAGTTTTTGTCCCTACCATGTTGGCTTAAAGCATTGGAATTTGTACTTTTACTGGAATGAGACTGAAATCATCCCACTGGTTGATGTTTTACTTCTTATTACAGACAAAGGCTCCCTTCACAAGCTCACGTACAAACACTTAACCCTCCCTAACCTTCTTTCTTCTCCTCAGCCATCACGGTGTGACACAGGGCCAGCAGTCTGAAGAAAGCTTGGACCTCAGGGTTCTCAAGCTTCACTGCCTCCACCAGGGCGTGGTCATGGAACACGAAGCGAGGGTCAGCCAATGGGTTGAAGGAGAAGTCCACCCTCTCTGTATCCTTTTATAAGAGAGTAAGAGAACATTTTTAACGAGACAGAAGTTGGTAACTAGAGTTCAGAAATGTCTCCACAAGCACCTATTGGAGTGGTTATAAGTTAAAGAGTTTAGAATGGATTTAGTCGGGTGGTTGTTAGATGATAAAGTAAAACTGTTGTAAACAGATGGAGAAGTTGCAGAGGGAAGAACTACGTAAAAGCACACAACAAGATAACAAAATTTGCCATGTAGGTGTGACGACTTGCTTAACCACCAACTCACCTCTGTAATTTCTAGTCTTTGACCAGTGTAGTCATACACATCCCCTGAGAAAGAGAAAGAAAATATCTGAACTGCATGTCTGTTGTCATATTTCCAAATCAAACGCTTATATGATGGATTTTTAAATGTAAGAGCCAAATGACCCCTTCAAAATACTAACGCACAAATCAATGCTTTTTTTATTATCAGGATATTTTCTCTTTAAAGTATTTATTTACATAGTTATGCATGGTTTTGTTGAATTCTCAGTTCTGAATGGTCTCGTCTTTGTGAAGACTCCTGCAACCAAAGTAGTTCTGACTTTGAAGGACTAAGTGTAATCATATCAATCTGCAGCAGTCTAGTACATTTAACATCAACCTTTCTACATTCTAGCAAAGAAAAAAAAAGAAAAAAGAACAGCACAAAAAAGCAGATAAAGGATGCAAAAAGCTGTTAAACTTATAAATGGACAAAATGAAAAAGACAGTTTTTTTCATTAAGTAAACATTAAATGTTACACGGTTTGGGTTATGGAAGTTGATGGGGGGAGAAAAAAACTTTAGTCTTTGAGAGTTTTGGGGCAGAAAACCTCAAGCCAGGGCTGCAGTCATTGATGAGGTCCTTCACTACCAAATGAGGTGGTTAATTTAAAGTAAATTATAAGAACTGAAATGTTTTAATTGACACAGTTCCAACCTGTAAACAACCTAAGAACTTTAGGTCATGTCTCCAAGCTTACCGTAACATTTGCCGTTGATGGAGCACTTGTTGAACACCATGATATTCTGGGTGAGTGTTCCAGTTTTGTCGCTGAAGATGTACTTGATTTGACCGAGCTCTTCATTCAATGTGGTGGTGCGAGCCTCAGCAGGGGTGTCTTTACGTGCGTAGTACATCTTCCTGTCCCAGTCGATGTAGAAGCTGTTCCCTAATCGAATGATCTCTACGCTGAAGAAAGATGTAGATAAACAAAATGAGAGCGAGCATATCATCTTGTTTTCTATTCATTTTGTCTGCCGTGCTCTCTCTACATGTCATTTAAGCTGCTTTAAAATCTACAGTCACACCTAACACGTTTGTACTGTACATTGTTACCTAACATAGAGAGAGATGGGCACCACAGTGTTGAGGATGATGACGTAGGACCAGAACGTGAGGAAGGCAGAGACGGCAGCGTTGTTGTCATTTTGTCTGGGGAGAAAGACTGTGAACTGTGAACCCTCGTTCATCTCCCAGAATAAGTTTCCTATCGCCAGGATGGTGCACATGAAGGCCAGGAAACCAAAAATCTGCATCAAAAGTAAGGCAGCAAATGAATGCACTGATTTCTACTTCATTCTTGTCTTAATCATTTTGGTTGGATGGATTACATTTTACATGTGCTTGTACAAGTTCTAGGAAAAAAAAGCATTTGATAAATCTCCTAAGAAATAATGGGCCCGATTGTACGCTTGGCACAAAGCATCTAGCAAAGAAGCTTTGGCCCACTTAAGCGCCCAGGGCGTGGATCGTGGGTTCCTATCTTAAGGATGCTAAAACCTGGTCTACAGACTGAAGTCCATAGTCTGTAGTGAAGTGTTGTTCCTGCCATTTAGAGGTGTATTAGAGGGATAGGTACATAAAAATGAGTTCATAACAGACTTCCACTCTGCCCGTTAGAGACTCTGCCTGGAGACAGCAAGACTGACACCGAGCACTCCACTATCTGCGCTACTATAACTGGTGTTCATGAGCACAAGCGCCATCGACAATCAAGCCAGCAGAAAAATAACCCACTCAGTTGATGAATTAAAAGTGGACCTCTCAATAACTCTAGTAACAAAATAATTACATTTTTGACCATCCTGAGATGAGATAAAAGGAAGCAATTTGAAGACTCACACAAAGGACGAGGATGTTCATCAGGCGGTCTACGCTGGTCCTCTTGAAAGTGCTCTTCCCACAGTTCTGCATCAACTTTGTCTCAGGACCTGCGGAAGATTAACACAAATAAGCAAAAGCTCGAAAGATGTCCATGCGAGGGTAGGGGATGATATAGTCCAAACAGCGTCGAGATCAGGAGTTGAACATGCAACCAGTGCGACGATGACTATAGACCCTCTAAATGGGGCGTCTGCTCTAAAGCTAAACTAGCGTCCCAAAATCAATGATCACAAGTTGACAACTTCCACTACTTTCTCATCTGAAAATTCTGTCCCACCTCCAAATAGCACAAGTCCAAAGCACCACTCTGTATTCCTCAGGGTGCAGCCTCGCAGCAGGATCTTCTCGTTGTCCAGCGGGTATTTCTGACCAGCGACGGTTAGTGTTCCTGTGAAGCGGTCGAGGCGGTTGTTGGGTGGTTCACAGCGCACCTCACCTTGAGGAGAACATAGGGGAAACACATCTGTAACTATTAATGCTCACAGCAGCTGCAGCAACTCCAGGAGCATACATATAATTATTAACATTTTAGAAAACTGCATTTGCCTCTTTAAATGCATCTTAAATCTACCCAGGTGATGTCTATGATAGTGCTGTAAGTCCCATAACCCCAAAAGGAAGGGGAGGAACTTTGCCACTCCTAATCTTGCATGCTGATGATTTCAGAAACCAGCAGTTAGTTGTCCTGTAATACAATAGTCTTACCGTTAAAGTCAGCTAGTTTTTCAATATCATCTCCCAGGTCTCCTGTCACAGGCAGGGCCTGTCTGACCTTCAGGTTGGTCTCTCTGAGGAAGCAGAGGAACAAAATAAGAGAAAAAGGAAGAAAATGTTTTGAGATGAGGAAGTTGAGAACAGGAATAAAATACCTGTTGCATGATTAACTGTTCAGGTATGTTCAAAAACAGTCTTACCCATCCAGTTCTGCTGTCTCAATGTAGACCAGGTTAAGTGGTTCACTGCTTGAGAGCAACAAGAGGTCAGCCTGAAATGACAAAGACATCAAATAAGCATGCATTACTATAGATCTTAAATTACCCCTCTGGGGACCAATAAAGGATTCTCTTATCTTAATGGTTGTTTTTGCCAAAAGTGTGCATTACAGTAGCTGATAGATTTTCTTTGTTTTTTTAATTACTGATTACAGGAATGTCTCCCAAAAATGATGAGGAACATTTGTATCTACTGGGGTCTGGCAAACATTATTCTTTACTCCCTTTGCACACACATTAGAAAAATGTAGGAAAAAATCACAAATTAAACACACGCACAACAAAAACACTGTGATGATACTATAAATAGGGGTGCAGACTAATAGGACATGGAGAACAGAATAGAATGAGGAGAAGCGTTTATTTTCTTTAGTTGACTCACTGTGACAAACTGGTTGTTTTCCAGCTTGATGATGTCTCCCACCTGGACATCCATCCATTTTTCACTGCGCAGTCTAAGAACAGGAAACAGGTCAGTAAGTTGATGTTTGGACTGTGTGTGTGTGTGTGTGTGTGTGTGTGTGTGTGTGTGCGTGCGTGCGTGTGTGTGTGTGTTATTGTCGAGCTCAGGGAAAGGTTTTCTTTCCCCTGCTGTTATTTGAGGAGTGTCAGGAAATAATAAACAGTTTGAGGGAGCAGAAATAAGCAACGACCACAGAGGTCATCCTATTATTAGTCCCCTTCCTTCACTGTGTGTTCCTGTATCATCTGTCTGCCAATAACAGCACGAGATTTGTTAAATTTGGCTGAAATATGATTATTTTCCAATGAAATGCTTATTAAATAATCAATAATGTGATAAATTATGAATATTGAATGTGATGCATCATGAATGTGATTGAGGCCGCTGTGGCTCAGTGGTAGTCAGTCGTTCTCTCAATCGAAGGTTGGAGGTTTCGAGTCCCAGCTCCTGCAGCCACACGTCTGATGTTTCCTTGGGCAAGACACTTAACCCTTAATTTGCTCGCCCTGCTTCTTCGCCCTTGTATGAACATGCATTTATGAGAGTAGCTAATACTGATGGTCGCTTTACATAGCAGCCTCTGCCATCAGTGTGTGAATGTGGTGTGAATGGGTAGGTGTGACCTGCGGTGTAAAAGTGCTTTGGGAAGCATTTTCTGACTTTCTTGTAAAATGTGTTATAAAAAAACTATATATATATATATATATATATATATATATATAAGTATTATTAATAGTTATATTTCAGGGAAGCCAATAAGAGAAAACCCTGGAGCAAAGATAGACACAGACACATTATATTTTTATCAAGTACAAAATACACAGTGGAAGTCTTAAAATCTTAAAATAACATTGGTGGGTGAGTGTTGGTGAGGTACAACTTGGCCAGAATTGATTATTAATTTACAATCTGGGAGTGACCTCATGTTAAGGTATTTAATCACATTACTCATCATGTCATAGGCTTTTAGCCTCCTGTTTTTGACCCATCAGTGTACTCCTCGCGTGTTTTATAACCCAAAACTCTCTCAAGTACAGACACAGGAAGCTGCTGCAGGATGGTGGGGAGCACTTGTTTTGTATCCTGTTGACCCTCTGTCTGCAAGTTCAAATATCTGAGGTATGCTTAAAATTGAAACAATAAAACAAGATGACTTTGATGGTTCTTTTCAGGGCTTCTTTGAAACAAGGTTCAACAGAACTGATAAGATTCCCTGAGGAACACCTACCACTAAAGAAAAGTTAAAGGATGGTGCCTCTACAAATACACAAAACATGGAGAAGGCTACATAAAACCTTGTATAAATGGGTACTGGTGTACTTCCCATGATTCATAGCATATGACCAAACTTACTTTCTATCAATAAGGACTTCAGCTTTTCTGTTGTTGACTTGATTGTCGCTCCTGTGGCGATTCTGGAAGAAAGACACACAAAGAAACAACACTGGGTTTAAAAAAAGCTGTCAGGAAACTCAATTCAATCACTGAATCACATTTTATATGTGGCAAAAAATTCCCTGTAAACAAACTAACACACTGTTAGAAGTGTTTCATAGAAACACTGTGGTGCAAATGTGTAAAAGAAAAAGGTAGTGTTTTTTTTATCAAAGAGGAAGTTCCACTTTATAACTTGATTAAATCTCTGCTTTGTTTTCATTTATTTATTTCCATGGTGGAGACACAGAGGCGGCACTGGCGGCTCTGTGAGACAGCCAGTTGGGACATGTGGTTTCCCTTTGCATCAAAAGTGAAAAACGTTCACGTTTGGGTAGCATCCAATAACTGTTTTTGTTTCTAATTGTGATCTGATGAGTCATCCTGTGTCATATCAATATCACAGAGTTGATTAATGTCCAGAAGTACTGAATTATCCATGTGTGCTGTTTGTACATTATAGTAAGCTGGTTATATAAATATGACATCATCTTTCGCCTTTTGATTTTTAGGATGTACAATGTTTTTGTGTTGGCCTGTATTTCTTAAATACTGAACCAATGAAACATCTTCTTGATTAAGAATTGTTATGGTGTTTGATTGACAGCTTACCCAGTTGTTAAAAAAAGAGAGTGACATTTTTAAAATGATGCAAAACCATTTAACTTTATCGATGCTGTTTTATAAAAAATAGCCAATGAATACGTCTTAAAGAAAACCTTCAAATGGGAACTGACACATTCTGTCTGATAAAAAGTTGGAAAAAATCTTCTTCTCATCATATCATTGAATATAAAGTAAGTGCTCCAAAGATTAAAATATAAGAAACACAAACCCTTCCTGCATAGTTCAGTAGGTGTTAGCTTGTCAGCAGCTTTTTTAACCCTGGCGTCAGTCATTTCAGCGCTTGTTTTGCTAAGGTCATCCACCTTGCCATACATGGTCAGTGTTGAGTTTCTGTATGTGAGCTGAGATCAAATCAAGCCTGAACCCACCCAGTGACCTCACTCAGGGAACTGATGGGTAACGACAGGCAAGGAACGTTCAGGATGGCCAACACTGCCACACAAAAGGACTCCTGTTCTCCTCCACCAGCTGATGTTTAACCCATGACAGCACTCATTTCCTTGTGGTGGTTTGGTACCAAACACACACACAAACCAACACACGCACACACACACACCACAAACGAACGCACACACAAGCACGCACACACGCGCGCACGCACGCACACACACACACACACACGCACGCACGCACGCACGCACACACACACACACACACACACACACGCACACAACTGACCTTGACAGCTTAATCTAAAAAGAAAAGTAATTTTCCTTTGATTGTTTTCAAGGTACATTTGGATCTGTTTCAGTTCCAAGTAAGCAAAAACCTGTCGAACTTTTTGACCTTTATATATTTCATATATAAGGATGGACTTCCTCAAGAACAAGCAGGAACCACTTGTGAGTCTGGACGGAGGGGAATTTTTGTTATTTCTTAACAAGTTTCAATTCCACCATGACATCATTTGTGTCACCACCATGTTTTTAAAGAATCAACTGATGAAATAGTCTCTTGAGCGACAATAATGCAGAAAAGAGACAAATCACTTAACTTAAAGCTCATGTGAGACAGTTTTTTTTTCTGGTTACGAAACAGAAGGAAATAATATTAAAATATTAAAGCATCTCTATGACCTTCAAATTCAAACTCAGCCATCAACAAGAAGATTGATCATTTCTTCAGTGTATGGTGAGTTTGTATTACTGTAAACACTGCGGCCATGTCAGTGTCAGACGTGGTGACTAACAGGTTTTGTTTTTAAGGTTAAAAGACTTTGGGATTTTTCATGAGAAAAAAACGACTTACACAAGAACAAGACATGATGAGTTGAGTGCCAAGATCAACACAAACAATAAGTTTCTCACAGAAGCTGAATGCAAGTTGAATGTACAGGACAGTTGTATGTTGATATTCAAATGTTATCTATTAGCCAAGTCACTTCTTAAAACAATGGAAACAAAACGGCAGACTGAAATAAACAGAACTTTTTTAAGGCTAATCTGACACTTTGGTTGAGATAACATGAGCTAAGCGCAGTGTGAAGTGTTTTGAACAGGAGACTGCTGATGTTTTTCCCACCGAGCACGAGATAACATAAAAGAACACACAGCGCTGAGTCATTACAATTAGTTCACTTAAGATATAATGAAAGTGACTACCTCTTTATAAATATTTTCTTTACTTATTTTCCATAACACTGACCGGAGGAGTTGTCCTTTTCACATACTGTAAAACAGGTCATATCATGATTTTTTTAATGTTCTCTCTTCAGGTCTAAGAAGTGGTTAAGGAAAGGGACATGGGAAACTACATTTTTAAAGGTACGGTAGGCAGATATTTTTGGATGCAGGTTTTTATACTTATTGGAAACCTCTTTACACCAATAATGAAATTAATGGATAAAATGTTTATGGGGGAAAAATGCAGAATCTGTGTATGTTGCAGGACTATAAAATGTCTGGCAAATCATTTCTTTCTGACTTCATGGAATAGTTTGATAATGTATCTGCCTGTCTACTCGTGTTTACATGAACTAAAGAGGAAACATGTTGAGTATGTAAACGTAGTTGAGAAAGTAAAGCTATTCTGTTTTAAGACAGTGGTTATTAAACTTGTACAGTGCCCTGTTCCATGCTGCTTTGATGGACAATGAAGTATCTGCTCTTGAATTCATTTGTTTTGTACCGTAAAGTGACCCAAAAAGGAACGTTGAACTTGAACTCAAGTACAGTCCAATATGTGTATGATTAACGTTTCGAAGCAGGCCTATATCCAGATTCACATCAAACAACTCCAAATATTTTCTAAAAGCCGATGACGCTTTTGCAGATGTATATTGTCTTTTAATTTCTTTTGAGATCAATACGGTAAATGATCAATCAGACAAGTTCTGGAAATGTGCTTACGATATCGTCAGTGGCATCCTTGGCAGCAGTGACTGTCAGCACGAGGACCAGAGGAACAACAGTGGTAAACCAGGACAGAGAGGAGATCTGAGGAATCACCTGAGGAAAAGACACACGTAAAAAAACTGCATAAGAACAATTAAGTTTAAGGTTTGGTTATATATTCATAGGGAGCAATAGAAAATGAAATAGGGAAAAAATAAGAAATAAAAATAAAAGTTTTGATGCAGAGCAGTAGAAAAATAAAGACACTTTTGTCCCTCGAAAACACACAGAAACCAAGAATATACATGACAACTGTAATTATGAGCAATTCATTTGTAAGAGACCAGGAAAGCGTAAACATGACGGACAAAAACATACACAGGAGAAGATATTCTCACTTAAAGAGAAGGCTGTGGTTTACGAGCAACTGTGATTACGCTGTCTAAGAGAAACAATATGTTTTATTACCTTTCTTTCAGACAAAGTTGAAAATATGGGCAAATGATGTAAAGTGCACCAAAACCGTTTGTTCTGTTCCATCTTTGTTAGTCTGTCTATTTTTCTGAGTCTCATTGCTCACTCAGAGCAGCAGAAAAAAGTGAGTAATACGTACTGAAGGGATTAAGTGGTATAAGTACAGTATACTGTATATTGTGAGATCAAGAAACTTCAGGTTCTGTGGACTGTCAATGAAGAATAAAAACTTTTTTTGCAGACACAAGTCTATTTGACTTTGAACTGACAAAAGATCAGCACCGTTAAAACACAGATTCCTGTTATGAAAGGTTGCCTTCTCACTGCGCTGAATTATCATAAACTTGCAGGTCACATCTCCCAATCCAGCCATTCACAGCATGTTGAGATGTACTTCATGCTTTATAATGAAGCGATCTGACTTCAAAAGTGTCACTTCAGAAGATAGTGAACATCCATACCTCAAACACTTTGTTTAGCCATTCATTGACCACAGTTAAGTACACAAGTTTGAGATGTTGAGTGCAACATCTGGCCAAAGAATTATCTAATGTAAACGTAGTTGTCTTAGTGGTCCTGTGATTGCGTCCATAATACTGTACAATTTTTTGCCTCTGTATGCCTGGTAGTAACCACTATGAGCTGGACGGGTTCCGGCAGTCTTGAGGCTCAGATAATTTAGTCCTGGGCGGTAGGAGCGGATCCAGGGAGTGCCCCGGTGGTCTGGACCTTGCTTAAAATCTGATGCGCCAACCGAAAAACCTTGAAAAAAAAATTAGGGCTGTCTTGCAACAGTCTATTAGTAGCTTTCTTTGCCATTCAACGTGTAAAATGTTCGGTAAATTGGAATTTTAAAAAGTGAAACAAATGTTTTAAAATGTCTAAACCTTTAGTACTAGTAATCTTAAATGTATAAAAGTAAGAAACAAGTCATTTAAAATTGAGATTAATTGTGATTACAATGACATGTTTTATAGGGATAAATGAAAGTGTTGCACAGGATTCATTTAAAACCATCAAGTTCCTTCAGGCCTGTCAGCAGAGAAGACACTGCAGACAGCCTCTTTGGTGCAATATGACTGTTTTCTGAGGCAATTTCCTGTGCTAAATGGCACTTCCTTAATCTCATTGCACTTGATTCATTCACGTCCTGTTTTGTACCCTGTGAGAGAATGCAGACACTCACTAGGGATGTGTTGGTTTGCATTTTTAGAAGGGTGTGAAAACACTGTGGTTATTTTTTGACTCTAGGAGCTGCCCTAAGTAAGTAAATATATATGTATACAGTGCTTTTCATGGACAAAAGTCACAAAGTGCTTTACAAGGAAATACATGGAAAAAATATATGTATAAGTGTGGTAAAAAAAAGATCACATTTAAGACCACAGTTGCCACATACAATAACAGTTAAAAAAAACTGTGCAATGGAGATGTAGCGTAATTAACCAAATGCAAAATACAAAAGCAATAGGTGAGGCTGAGTAATGTTGTAAATTGAACCTTACTGTACGTCCATTAACTTGTTGACAAAACAGGTAATACATTTGTTACAGTCATTGACAGTAAAACAAGATGGGTAGCCGGATAGCCTAGCTGGTAATGACCATGCATTTACGGCACTTCACCCCCTTCAATCACGATTTTGGCTCGCCACGAATATATAAACAAGATAATGGAGGTGAAATGATTACTGTTCCACATGCAGTGTTGTCCACTGGTTTTGTCTCGTGTGGTAAATGAAAGTGTTTGTTGTTGTATTTTGGCCACGAGAGTACATCACCACTACCTCAAAAACACAGTACATTTTTTTTACTTACGGATTGCTTTTAAAAATGTTCAGATTGTTAAAAGTGTTAAGAGTGTTTAAGTTTGATAAAGGCATGTGATGCAGATGTTGTCAAATCAATGAGTAATCGTGTTTAATAATCGTGATCTCAAAATCAATCAAAAAATAATTGTGATGATTTTTGCCATAACCGAGCAGCTCTAATACCAAACACCTCAATAATTTCCCCGACAGAGTAAAAATTGTTTTCAAGGTTAACATTATTTTAAAATCTTTTGTTGCCAATGTATACATCATTCACAAAATGAATTAATCTCATTTGTTAGTTTTTTCTATTTAGAATTGTATTACATATTTCATAACTTCTGTTTGACAGTCTGAAGATAGCCTTGCCTGACTGTGCCTGCATGTGTGTGTGTGTGTATGTTTTTGTTGCTCACCTGGAGCACCAGCAAGAACAGGAAGTAGGCGTTAGCAATCCTCTGGAACTGCTCAAAGAGGTTAAGAGGTAGGAAGGTGAAGAAGTTGTACTTGTTGGTCTTGATTGCGTTTGTCTAAAAAGGTGAAGACAGACAGAAAAACAGTGTTAAACAAATAACATTTGTCCCCCTTAAAAAACAGAGGTTGAAAGTACTTACTGATGTCTATGGTTAAAACTAAGGCAACATACCATAATTGATACGGAAACGTACGTTTTGTCAGGGCAAGTGACAGCAAGCTTTACAAAGTACATTTTACAAGCTTTTTTTTATCATTGTGTAATTTAAACATTGCATTGTAGTGTATTGTTACATGAATATTGTATCACTTTTCGAATACAGATGTGCAGCCATGATGGTTTCCCTCTCCCTTACAAATCATCTGCACCAAGTTAAAAGGGCGGACAGTGCTGTGCACAGGGCATCTTCTTTGGTATGATAACATTTATTGCCAAGGACAAACGGCTTCAGCAAATATCAGAGAGTTTGTTGATTTAAAGTAGGAAAAAAAAAATGAAAATAATTTATACCTACAAAAAGCATAACTGGATAGTTTAAGAAAAATATATTTAGCAAAAATATATTTTAAAGCAGGTCAGTGTTCAATTAAGTAAAGTTACTAACTAATTTAGCATTTCATTATCCCACATATTAAATACCCTTAACACGAGAGTACTAGCCTATATGCGATCAGTTTACAGATTAAGTTGTGTAGGCTGTTTCAGTATTTAGATGTCACAGAAAGATCAGTATCATTCACTGGATGTAACCTGGATGCAAAACAGACACAACCTGAAGGAAAACAGTCGGGTAGTTGGCATGTTGTGGTAAATATGTGCAGCTCGTGTTATTCGGTGGACTTGGTTAATATTAAACCATAAATGATTCATGTAATGTTTTATGGAAATCTGGTTTCCTGCGTCAGTCATGATAAGACTGATGATGGGCTTGAACAAATATAACCTTATGTTTGATGTCCTTTGAATATCCAAAGGCATAAATTCAAATTCAGAACGTGAGTGTTAACGTGCAGATAGATGGGAGATTATGGCGGATTAGTAGATGAGACAGAGGCTTTAATTACACTTTGTCAGATGGGCCTTAGAGTTCAGGGATGAGATATATAAAGGAAAACGCACTACCTACCCCTGATTTCTCAATGTTTTTCTTCTCTGTGGCTGAACGTTTTTCACCTTATATCAAATTTGATCCTGTCACATAATTCATTTTTTCGGCCAACTCCTGCCTTGAAGGTGCAATTTCTTTGGCAGACATGACCGAAGTAAATAGCTTTTCCAATCTAACTCTAGCTAGAATGCACAGACTACTTGTTTAATACACCTGGTTGCTTAACATGATTCATATATACAAGGACAAACATGTCCTTAATGAAACATTTCCCCACATGTTGGATGTTTTTTTTTTTTTTTTGTATATCTCTGTTATTCTGTACAAAACACTTCATTGGGTTGTGCAGAATTCCTGAGCCAGATGTTTGTCATCATGACTGTAAGATCTAGTGGGAGGCGTGTAGTCCTGACCAGGTGGATCTTATCAGTAAACGCTGGGAACTCTGACTCTGTCTCGCTGACTTTATCTCTCTGCATCTATTTGCTAACAAAACCACCCACAGACTGGATGTGTTGATCTGGATGTACAAAATCATGGAAAAGGAGTTTACACTAATTTTGTTATTTTACACTTGGTGGGATGATCATGACCTAAAACATCGTTAATAAAAGTTTAGTCCTTTCATTTTCCATTGATTTTTTCAACTACATACTGTTTGTTTCAGGTTTTTCAGTTTCACATTGGGTGTTTGAATTCTTGTAAAGTTACAATAATAATGTTTGTGTCTCAGTGTTTCTACAGTACAGTATGTGTTTACGTTACATATCTGGATGTGTAACCTGAATGACTTCCTGGTAAAGATTTGTTTTGGTAAGGATGAACCAATCTTTTAAGAGCGCAAGTAATCTTTCTTTTACTCTCATAAAGCTTAAAACCAATTTTGTTTTCAAGGGTATTATTTCAACTAATGTGTCTTCATTGTCTGATGAAGCAAGAATATGTTTAAAAGTGACATCATTCAATCACTGTTTTTACAACATCATTTTGTCATTTCAGTGTCTAATATCCTCTCTACTTCTGTAATTGTCAAAACATAATTTTTCTCCTTTTTCCATTTTCTTTTCTAAATAAATGATCTTTGACATTGGCTCATGTTTTGTTTCCAGACAACATCCACACAGTCAAGCAGCCAGACACAGACCAAATACGAATTTCTCTTGTAAACCCATGCACTGACCACATCAAGTAGTAAACTGTTTGTGGTGAAATGCACAGTATGTCGGCCTCATCAGCTGTACATCCTGTGTTTCTTTCAGAAGACATTTCTGTGGAAGAGAGCAGTACTTACTGCATATTGAAAGGGGAGGTTGTACTCGCGGTCGTTTGCGCGCAGCTTCCTCTCCAGCTCTGATTTTGTAAAGACAGAGAGAAATAATAATCATTATTGTACATGTCTTTAAAAGAACATCAATCAAATAACAGCTCTGACTTTCAGTTTTTATCTTCAGAAAGAAATGTAATATAATGGTTATCAATCAACCTTTTGGAAATAGACAAATGAAGCAATCAATCTGGTGAATCAAGTAAACATTACATCTGCTTAACATTAACATAATACTGTATATTGTAGGTGTTTATGTATGCTCATATCGTGATAACAATGAAGTTATAGGAATAATTGCACCGTCCAAGCTGAGATGTTTTTAGAAATGTTCAATTCTTTCACCACTGTACTCAAAACAAGATGTAAATGTAATAAATAAAATCTTCATCCAACAACTTTAGTATTATGATATTTAAGAACTGGAATGAAATCTGGACAATTAAATCTTCTTAGAAGTTCATGCTACCCGATAGAAAGCTCTACAATTGTTACTAGTTAAAATGTTTCCGTTTACAGCTGTGTATTAAGGTCCAGAATAAAAGTGTATGTTCAAATATTGATTGTTATGCGTTATGTTCTGAGCATCCATCAATTAAAGTCCTACCTCTCTCTTTTTTCCTCACACAGTCCACGCCGAAGAACGACATCTTCCCCTCCTCTTCTTCTTCTCTATCTATCCATCATAAAAATCTGTAGAGGAGGAGGAGAAAAAAAGCTGTTTAGTAAAAGGATAAATCTGACTCGCATCATTTTCTCATTTCCTACCAAGAAAATAAACACACACTCGTACACTGAACATCCACTTTCTCTGAGAAACGGGGACTTTAAACCTCTCTGCTGTTAAAGTGTGAATGACTGAGTACCCGCCAGCTGCCATCAGGACATTTTCCATAATGTGCTCTATGAGGTAATCATTCTCCAGCCATGCCCAGGCTTTTTAAGGTGTAAGCGGGTAGTAGCCGCAGAGTACAGCTGTTTTTTAAAACAAATGTGAGTCTGGAAAAACTATGCAGAGAAAGTATAACATTTAAGCTTTGCAGAAATAAGGCTGAATAAATCTGATTCTTCTTTGGAATTTCTTTAAAAACACAATCTTGAAAAGGCTTTCTCATCTAATCTTGCTCTTGAATTTGGAATCACTAAATTGATATTGTAATTCCTATATATTTCTAGTATTACTTACTTACTTATACAAAAAAGGCTAAATGCTTGTATAGATTTCTCTATTCTTACTGTACTTTTTGTCTCAATCTTAACTTAACTAATGTCTAAGAATGTGTGATGTCAATGGTTCATCATGGAAACCAGCAAAGGACACTTGTGCTTTCACTCCCCCTTTCTCTTTGCTTCAGGTTTGCATCAGCCACTTAATGTTTTTCCCATGTAGGGCAGAGTGAGTCAGAGGGAGGCTCCCCTCTTAGGCAGACATCCAGTCATTCAGCTATCTGCTCCTTCTGACAGCAAAGAGTTTAAAATCAAGAGCCCTGCACAGCCCCTGTGGTCTGTCTCTCAGCTGAGTGATGATGGGACTGAGAAGTGGCTGTTGGTATGCAGCGGTTATTCTAGCGGAGTCTCCACTAGAGCCATGAAACACAAAGCCATAAATCATCAGGAGTCATCTGTGGCTGCTGCAGCGTGTCCAGCTGCACCATCCGTCTTTAAACAGTGAACCCAAACTAACCGCTGAATTCACATAAGATCATGCAAGTGGAGAAATAAACTGCATATAACACCTTAAATATGGAGACCAAACAGAAACCTGTGGGACTGAGACATGAATACAATGTGGAAGTGTAAAAACTGCAGTTCCCAAAGTGTCCACTTGATGCTGACTTCAAAAGCGAGTCAATCCCCATAAGAAAACATATGAAAATATTGAACTTTATAGCAGAAAAAACCTAATACAGCCTGCTGTAAAAAATACAACTACAAAAAAAAAAAACAGCTTGGATCTAAATTTGAGCTAATTTCTCTATTAAAGACAATTCATTCATGGTATTCATTGTTATGAAACTCAGGGTGTATATGCCTTTTTTGTGTGGCCGCTCTGAGCGCTCAAGTTAAAAAACGTTCAACTTTTCAGAAAGGCGCTGTGGACGTCACCGGCTCTCTTTTCCAAATGAATGATATTCCCTGTATTCTTGCCGCCTACGGATTGTGTCTTGTACCCACATCCTCTTTGCTCCATGTCTGAGCAGGTAACAAACAATCTCAAATGTAAAGATGCAGTAAAAAGTAACGTAGCAGTGTCGGTCATACAGTGGCCGTTGTCAACAGACTGTTGTCATAGAGACAGGACAGGCGTGCTTTTTCTTCTGAGCGCACAAACGCTTCATGCAAGAACTCCCTGCTGTGTTTTCCATTTGTAAGATTTTCTGTGAACGTGTGTGTGTGTGTGTGTGTGTGTGTGTGTGTGTGTGCATTAGATCAGACATGTATACCAAGAAATAAACTTAATCGGAAAACTCACCAGAGCAAAAATCAATAAAGGACAAATAAGCATGAGGGAGGGAAAAGTACGTCTTTGTGTGTGTGAGTGCTCTCAGTCCATGTTGAGGATTCCCGTACAGGAAGACATCACACCCCTCGGCATTGGTTGCCAAGGTGACGTCAGCGCTGTAGCTATAAATAACTTCCAGATGTATTTGTCAAAGAAAGTGTTTAAACAAGGATGCCTAGGCTCTGAAAACACACCATGTTTTGTCTGCATCATTGTTTTTATGTGTGCATAAATATGTGTCTATATGTTCCTCATGAGGTAATGCAAACATAGTAATATTAATATGAGTCAAGATAGAGTAAACACACTTGTAACTGCCTGCTGTATGACACAGTTTCACTATAATAAAATACCTAAAACAAACAGTTCCCCTTTAATTGCACTGTAAAACATCAAGTTAATTTACTAAACGGTTTATTCTACAGCCAAGCACGTGGGAAAAAATGACATTTAACTCACTACAGTCATCATGATTAATAAGGCTTTAATGATGAATGTTAAATAGTGTGGGCTGTTAAATGTTTAGGGGGATGTTTTGGACCGACACTGAACTTTCCAGATTTCCAGATGAAACAGATAAAAACTGTCTCTAAACAGCTCTTGATTTAACCAAAAAGGTTGCTAGAAGTTCTTGTTATCTGCATATTCTTCCTATATTGTAAGACATTTCTGTTTTACTTTTTACTCCAAAAACAAAGATCATTATGTTTCAGTTGACAAGATAATCTCTTTGTCTATTCGTTTTGTTTCAACAGATTATGGATTAAACATCAGCCAAATCTTAGGGGAAGTTAGGAGAAGGGGAGAAGTATGAGCCCAGGAAGAAAGCACTACAATTTGGACCAGATTCTTTTTTACAAATAAGAAGTTTTGGATAGAATACGGGTCAAATATTTACATTTAGATCCTGTTTATACAAGTAATCACTTCTCCCTTGTGTAAATACTTTTTGTGACAACAATTTGTGATAACGCTCTGCCAATTTCATAATGTTGTTTGAGTCACTGCTTTCTTTATTTTTTCATCGCTGACATATTCTAAATGTAGTAATACATCCACAGCAGAGACAATGTGTGAACAGCCATATTTTGACATACTCCTAGCCCTTTTGGTTTCAGTTCAAATGACCCAAGCTTCTGTTAAATAATACGTATATTTAGAACTTTTCTATGTACAATAACGCTGTCACCTAAACACCAATAAAAACAGAAGTGGCACACTGTCACATTAGAAGTATTCCTCCACTACAATGACCACTATGACACCAAAGTTTATTCCTCTCTGCACATAAAGCCGTTAAAAGAATAATACAAAACAGATACCTGAGAGTTGATATGGAGAGTAGATTCTGCGTTTTAGGGCCAAATGTGTGATTGCATTTTTCATACATCACTTTGGACCATTAGAAATTGTGATAAGCGTTTATTAACAACCGACACGTCACTACATCTTTAAGGAAAAAGTCATATAAATATCAGTAGATCAAACAGTAATGATTCTAGGTTGTTCAGTTGCAGCCCTATTAAGTCAGACTTTAGTCACACACACACAACACACACCTAACAGTGGAATTAAAGCTATTTCAGGCAAACAAAGATGTGTAACAGTAGCTGAGTGTCACAGTCACCTGTGACTGGATTAAAAGGTCAAAAGGTCATACACATGAATGCGTGTCTTGTCCGATTAGTGATCTCTGGTTTCTCAGACGAACAGAGCTCTATTCTCCGAAACTGACCGCTCGTTTGCAGCTAAAGAAAGAAGCTTTTCCTCTGAGTGAGTGTGTGCATCCATAATGTGTTGGTGTCAAAATGCCCAGAATGCCTTTAGTGTTTCATTAGTTTAAAAAGAGTTCTCCTACCAAAACTCCGGCTACTCCAAAAACTGCTTCGACTAGAGTTTTCGTCATCTGAAGATCATGTAAACTACTACTATTCACTTGATTTATCTGGAAGCTTTATGACTATTTTTATAATGGGGTAAAACTTTTAATAAAATACCAAATAAATCATTGTACTTCTTCACTTGATAAACAAAATCTTTGAAATCCACTCACCGGGTGACTCATGATATGATACGTTATGATCATTGAATGCCTCGAGTCAGGAGGATATAACTTCATGATCATTTTGGCTATTTAACTTTAGTGAGTCAGGTAATGAAGACTTTCTCCCAAATTATCAGTAGTCTTATCACGTTCATCACTACTCATCCGGTGCTAAGGATGTGCGCATTTAGTCGACTGAACGATTCATCATTTGGTGGTCAAATATGTCCAAGCTCTTACGCAGCATAAGAAATACAAAATGACCCATACAAAATGGCAAGAAGACATCTGAAATATTTAAGTTGAAAAAATATGCTGCCCTAAGTAACATGTATCTTTGGGTTTTAATTTAAAAATGATATGACTTCAATAGAGCTGAAAAAAGTGCTTAAAGAATATATTAAAGTGAGACTAGAAAACAAAGAAAGCAAAGAAGGGAGAACAGTATTTTAAGGGTCCAGCATATTCAGTGCTTGAATTTATTCAATAGATTTGTTGTATCTGTCTTGAAACTCGCTGCTGAACTTGTTCAGCACCGCCAACATTACCACTTTGTAACCAGTTTGACCTGTGTCCAAACTGCTCTAATCAAAATGAACACCAGAGAAACATGACCCTCCCTGCAGAAAGGAAAAGAAAACAGTTCCGTACCCACAATGATGTACTGACTGTTGAATACACTAAAAACTTCCAGGCACATATACGAGCTGTTGCATAAAAGTTCCCGTAGAACAGCAATCACGTCATGATCTGCAGTAAGTGATAAGCCAACAGGCTCAGTCGCTCTGTTTTCAGCATGCTTCTCGGTGTGTGTGTGTTTAGTGTAATAGCAAACAGAGCCTGATTAAGGAGGTCTGTTTACAACAAGGAGATGAGTCCGAGGCCATTAACTTTCTTAATGTTACTCCAGCACCAGCAGAGAAGCTCTTTAAGAATAAACAGAATAAACCTTGAGGAATACACTTCTCAGGCTACAACAAATAGGGTCATAAAGATTTATTGGGAAGAAAACGGGGTACAAACACATATGTACCTCGCAGACAGTACATATTGGGGGGGGTCGTCTCCTGAAGTAAAAAAAGACGCGGAAGTAGCAGACGAAGCAACAGAGTCCGCTATACGCTTGCCATAATGAGAATATTTGCCTTTATATCAATGCTATGTGTAGTTCGGTGGAATCGCGATGTCAACAAATGAGCGGAGAACAACATACTTATGAACAGAAAACATAATGCAGCCGTTTATTTACATGCACGAAGATCGTAGCGGTCGCGTGCAAACAGTCTATGTCTCCACCCTCTCCTCCTGGCTTGAGTTTAATTCTCGGGATTATATCCTGCTGCGTTCTCACATCAACTCACTCTGACTTGCTGCGGAAAAAAATACTAGAAGGGCTGGCAGGAGAAACTCTGGATTTAGTCCAAGTCAAAAATGCGGCTGTTTGCGTTCACACATACAGCTCCTCCGGTAAAAATATCAGGAGTTTTTAATGAGTTTTGTGCAAGTGTGAAAGCCCTAAAACTGTCTCTTTGAAGCCATTAAGTGTTCGCTTGAGTGTTTTCATGGTCACATTTATGTCATAGTCATTCTTTGAATCTGAATACAGATCCTGTCTCATTTTGTGGTCGTTCTGTGCTTCTTTGGATGTCTTTCTGGCTGCTGTTAGTCTCTTTGTAGTCTTATCTCGTATCTTTATAAGAATGAGAAATGTGAACAGTCAGACTAAACAGAGGCTCTGGCGCAGGGCCCCTGTGACCCCTTTGTGCCTACATGGGACCTGTGCCCAATAGGTGTTCAAAAATCCTTCTATGATACAGTTTTAACACAGAATGACTCCTGAGAGAGCTCCTTTATGAAGCGTTCAAAACTCTGACAAAACTTTTATGAAACTTGTAGCACTATTTCTGATGGTTTTTAATTCTTAGAATCTTAAATTAAACCCTCAGAGTCCGGGTTTGGTTTCAAGAGAGCTCAGTGTTCCAAAATACACCTGTCAACGTTTTCTGTTGCATCTCTATCATCAGGTACTTCTCCTATCAGGCTGCAAGCTAATAATAGAATAATAACAGAACACACACTGCACTGTACTTTTTACAACTCGTCAAGTCTTAGCAATAGATCAACCTAACTTATTAGATCAATGTCTAATATTGAGCATTAACAATGAGCATGCTCTTTTTTTCCATTGGTCCTACATGAAAGCAAACTGGTTGGTCAAAACAAGAAATTTGAGGATGATGTGATGTTGACTTCCAAAAAACGGACTGTCACGTTTTTATACACTGAACAACTGATCAGTCAATTAATCAAGAAAATACTATGCAGATTAATCAATAATTAGAATAGTTGTTAGTTGCAGCCACGGAGGGAAGAAAGACTTGTTTCTTTTGTGGTTACATTCTGAAATATTACTGAAAGCCTCAGATCATCAGCCAGTGTTACAACCGGTTACACCACCATACAGAGGAAGGGCGGGGAGGAAATATTGCGCGGTAGCACAGATTAAAAACCAAAATTGCAGCTTGATCAAAGATATCACAGTCTATAGTTCATCATTTACATTTTCTCTCCAAAGGCAGGAGAGGAAATCGTCTTGCATGAGAAATGCAAATTTAACTTTTGGTTTCGCAATATACCGTTAGTCTTAAAATTGTATTTCTGTGTTGTTTCATCACATCTGACCTCTGACCTCACATTTTATCACAAAAATCAGTTACAATGGCTCAACAATAGCAGGAAATCAGTGTCAGCAACTTCTTGCTAATTGCTCATAAGAGCTGCTTCTGTCGAAAAACAAGCCTTGTATGGGATTAAAAAGGGAAGCAGTGAGCCAACACAGAAACCGTGCTTTTGACAAAATTGTTAATGACATAGAACTATTTAAAAACGCAATGCTGTATAAAACATAAACAGTCATTAAGCCACTGATGCCAATAAATATGGACTGAAAGAATGTTCTATACAGATGTGTTAACAAGTTAAAAATGTTGATATCTGTAAGCAGAAGTGTCTACACAATTGATTCTGAAAGCAAATTTAAGGTAAAAAAAAAAAATTTAAATCACAAAACAGAGGGAGAAATTTCAAATGTCAACGGCAGCAGCAGGAGAGCTGATACAAATAAAAACAGAGTACATAGGTTCTACTCTTTCAGAGTTTCTAGTCCAAATGTAAACAAAGAAACTGCACAGGAAACAAAGTCTTGGCTAAATATCCTTTATTGCCCACCACTGGCCTGAACAGTTAACCACTCTCAGAGGCTATATCATCATCAGACAATAGCTAATGTGTTCTGAGAATGCTGCAATACAAGAGAAAACACTGATGAATTTGACTTTTTATTTTTATTTGGAACATGATGAGAATGGTTTCACAAGAACAAAATGCAGATCTGTTCTCATTGCTTGTAGGAAGTTTCTTCAGTATGCATGATAAATTTGCACGTGTGCACATAGGTACCACCTCAGCCTTATTCAGAGCCAGGACAAACTCTGCATATGGCGCCCATACGTGTCAGAAAAAAAACAATTTCACTCCAAACATTTGAGGTAAAAACTAGAGATGGGTACGGTTACTATAGTACTCGTTGTTGACTTCATTATTTAAGAAACGTTTCACTACCTGCACACCTGGATGTTGTTCTAGGCTAACTCAGTTAGCGTAACATGAACCATGTCCAGGAAAAGTGATGTCTGGAAGTACTTCAATACAAACAGACACTAATGTGTAGGGCATGACATGTGACATTTAACTTGCATAAATATAGGTTGACGCTTAAAGGGATACTTCACCCATTTGCATTAAGCTTTGTATCATTAGAAACCTGGTAGTATTTTTGAATGGTCGTGCATCCCGCACTCATTTTCCCCTGAGATGGGAAAGCTCCGTATTTCTTGCGTCATCGGAGGCTGCTTTGGTTAGAGGGGGTGAAACTACATTACTAGTTCCTCTACAGACCTATTACAGGGTGGGACCTCACTGCCAGAATCTAAAAGCAATGTCCGCCATCTTGCTAGGAAGCTATGCTAACAGGCTCTGTGGAGAAAGCTGAGAAGAACCGACAATGGCGAAAAAAGTATGTTTCAACTTCAAACTGATATGGATGAAGGGGATTTTAAAGGTCTTGTGCTCGAATCGGATGTTCGTGGCTTCTCTGTGAGCCGCCATAAAGCTACAAGCAGTTGAGGCTGATGGAGGAACAGGAGGCGGCTGCTGCCGACAGGCAGGTCTTGTGCCTGCAGCAGCCGAGGATCAAGACCTGGGGCCGGATTCACAAAAGCTTCTTAAGATAAAAAAAACTTCTTAAGTGCTGATTTCTTCTTCACTTCAGTCTTAAGACAAAAGTTAAGAAGATTTCATATTCATGACAAAAGTTCTTATATATTTTCTTAACTTTCTTCTTATGTTTCTTCCAAAGAAAAAACTTAAGAATAAATGAGATTCTTGAAAACAAAGTTCTTCAATTTCTTCTTAACTTTCTTCTTAACTTTAAGATCACACTACACTTGTCCTAAAATAGTTTTTTTAAGTAAATTGAGTGGAAAGGTAAGCCTCTAAATTCTTAAATTTAAACACATTTTAGACAATCGATTTGAATATTCAGTTTTACTAAACTTGTCTCAACTTTTATTATTCATTTTAGCCACTTTTGTTTTTGGTGCGAGTCTCATGTCTCTGGTACTCCTGAAAATAAGCTAGCACAAAACAAAATGTTGTCACTAAAAAAATCCCCAACTGTTTTCTACAGCAATAATGTTGACAAACAAGCTTATTATAAAGTATTGAAATAACATTTCAGTCCTTTAGTCAATGATTTCACAACAATATATATAGGCATATGTACATAGGTCTATTATATAGGGATATAAGCCTGCAGCACCAGAGAAGTTCTTAAGTAAGAAAATAAAGAAGTTCTTAAGAAATGACACTGTTCTTAAGAAAATATTCAAGAATTACACTTAAGAACATTCTTAAGAACTTCCTAACTTTTTTCTTAAGAATCTTTCTTAATTTTATCTTAAGAAAATGTTTGTGAATCCGGCCCCTGCCTGTCGGCGGCGGTGAGGACGAGGAGCCGGCTCGAGCTGGGGCAGATTGGTGTTGTCGGTGCTCTCACTGTTTGCCTAAGGACACAGACATAGAGTCCGTTTGCTGCCAGGAATTTCTAAGATGCCAATTCCTTTTGAAATCTCGGAATTAGTAGAGGAAACGGCCATATCTGTTGTAGACAATAGACTGTAAATAGAGCACCGTAGCTTCAGTGGGAGCGGCCTGCGGTGCTGTGCATTCTGGGGGTTGTTGTCTTTCATCCACATGAGCCAAAATACACTTTCTGCCTTTTCTCGGTCAAGAAGGCACCAACTTCAACATTTATTTCACATTTACATATATGACCCAATTTCAATACAGATTAATGTTTCAACGGGTGAAGTATCCCTTTAACCACATGCAGGAGAAGAAAAGGAGAAACCAGTGGGGTCAGGCAACACATTGTTTGCTGGCCCTATTAGCACATGTCATAGTGGTGAAACCAGAGCAAAGATTAACCTGCTATCAATGAAATGTTGACTGGAGACAATTTTTGTGGAAGGCTTCTGTTGACTGATGGCATTTTTTGATCTGAAGTACAAACAACCATAGTGGCGAACAACAGCTATAAGAGTGGAAAAGGTGTGTGAGGAAAGCGCAACAGAGTTGAGAGCTGATTTACAAAAGGTTGTCAAAGCTGCTACTACCAAGAGGCAACTTCCAGGTTTCTACAGACTTGTGGACGGCTCTCACCACAGTCATATGTTACCATCACTGTCATGCAGAACTGGATTTGAAGAACCGTGTCCTACAGACATGCAGTACTGCTGTTGAGTCGCACACCACAGAAAAAGAAGTTGGCTAGACAGGAGATCTGTCTAATGTCTTTTTTTTAGTAAAAATTTAATTTGTAAGTAAGTGATAGTGAGAGTACACAAATATTGCAATTATTGGGGGGGGTCACCTTGTTTTTTGTAATCTTTGGTATGCTAAAGATGCTCTGTGCTTAAAGACTGTTTAAGACACAACAGCATGCTGCAGAGATGTAAGAGGAAACAAATCCTGTATTTTTGATTGTAAAGAAAATTTGAATTTAGGTCATGCAAGTACAGAAATGAGTCAGACTCTGAGTTAGAGGTGTATGGTTTTCCCCTGGCCACATCCAACCACAGCTCATCTCATACCCGGATCTCACAGTTTTTCTTAAGAGGTCTTAACAGTTTGAGTTGCACAGACAGACTGTATGCTTTAAATTGATACACTTTTTGCTGTTGTGTACTTAAAAAACATTGACCAAAAGGTCTCCTGTGTAATGCTGTTACTATTCGTTCATACATATACGTTATTGGAAACGGCTGACATTGCGATATCTTTTCTTTCTACGATATTGCGGTACGTAAATACAGAAAATCAAACCAGATAAATGCTGTGTTTTTTATGTACATATAAGGTCTGCATGATATTAGAAAGTTGTGCGACGTGTGATTACTTTGTTCGATATTTCATAATGAAGTGCTGTAATTAAAATTTAAAGAATTCACGTTAGCTATATGTCAGTTTTTATATCTATCCCGGCAGTAGCTCAGTCCGTAGGAACTTGGGTTAGGAACCGGAGGGTCGCTGGTTCTAGTCCCTGTGCGGACCAAAGTATGGCACTTCTACGGTAGCTGGAGAGCCACTTACTGAGCACTGCCGAGGTACCCTTTAGCAAGGCACCCAACACTCCCCACGGGGAGTTCAGGAGCGCTCGCTGTGGGCAGCTCCCTCACTCTGAAATGTCTCCATTAGTGCATGTCCATAAGATCCTGTTTGTGCGTGTGTGTTTCAGCCTATGTGTGTGAAGCATGTCTCAATAACGGAGTCTAAAATTGAATTTCCCCTCACGGGATTAATAAAGTATATCTTCTTCTTCTATCTGCAACATGTCCCTCCTGATTCCTGAAGCCTAAAAAGCTATTTTTTACAACACTAAATTGGCACCCATTAATCTGAAAGTAGCTAATAGTTAACTTTGGCTTCATCTGACTGGTGACATGGTGTTGAAGCATGACTATCATACCTGGGTCTCCATCAAACAGGTAAAGTGTTCCCATACTGAGTGAGAAATAATATCTTCTTTAAATATTGTATTTTTCCACTTTGTTAACTTCTTTTTAGAAATATCAAACTTTAAACTTGTTATAAAGCATATGTTTATTAATGCCAGTGTTGGTTTTATTGAAATGAAAGTATTTCTTCAACCACTCTACTGTTAATTCATTTTCTGTGTTCCATTATATCTGTCACTCATAACACTTTTCACTGACCACAGAAGCAGTTTCGATGTGAGTGAAAAACTAGGTTAAATAAACCAAACAAAGGCATCCGACTGACGTGTTTTCCAAAATGTTGGTTACTGATTAATGACAGTTAGTCAGTAGAAATGACTGTGAGGGAATGAGGACATTTTCAGATTGAGTTCTCGTTTTTTTCTCATTCATCTCAGTAAAGAGAAAATAAGACAAAAAGGAATATAAAACCATCATAGGAGTAAAAAAAATCGTACATTTTAAGGGAGTTATCACATTTAGAAGATGTAAAAACTGAACTGATTTTGATGTTTGTATAAATAGAGATGTCTGTTGAGACCTTTTTCTCACAGACGACAAACATTAACAAAGCACGAATGGGAAAGTGAGCTGCAGTTATGACACAAGGACACAATACAGCAATGGCCCTTTGAGCGCCGCACCAAAAGACCCGAACAATCAACCTCTGAATAATTCACCTGACCTCTCAGGACACAGAGCCGCTCCTCCTCTCGTCTTACCTGATAAAATGCTGACATTTTGATTGATCTTTTTTTTTTGCCTAATAATCTCCTGCCTGTCTCATAAAGAATCCTGCAGGGGTCTCATCAGTCCATTAAACACTCAAACTTTGATTTTTGACCCTGATTAAATACATTTTTGCACTTCTGGGAAAGTATAGATTGAGTTAAACCTATATGACCTTTTCAGATCTCCTGTTTGGGTTACGTTTAGTTTGGGTCTTTTCCAAGAGAACAGCTCAGACAACGGTCATGTTGGTCAGCTTGTTTGTTGGTCCCATCAGCTGAATGAATTAAGTGGATGTAACCACTGTGATGACTCTCTGTGGTTGTAAAACCCTCTTTTGAAGACTTAACACTTTGGTACTCACCATCTCTGTTTTTTTAAGCCTGGAGGGACTAAGGTTGTAAAAATGTTGCTTTGATACTTTTTGATACCATGAGTTTTAAAACGATTCAATCTCCATTATTTTGATGATCAATAGTATCCAAACGTAGAGCTTTAAAAAAGCTTAAGGTCATCAGTCATATACAAAATTCCGGGATCGAGGAAAAGAGAGAGCATGGTGGCAACGTGTTGGTACAGAGGGCTTATATTTTTGTTGCCGTGGTATCAAGACAGGTATCGATAGGCTACAGGTATCAATATCGTTTGATTTTTTTTTTAACCACAATTTGATCTATGTCTAAAAATCTTCTATTATAGCAACCCGAGAAGGGACCATAGTTGACCACCAGACCATCTTGACAGGTTGCCTTGATAGAAAAATTGATGGCCACACCCTGAAGCCCGTCCTGCTTCATTGTAGATTTCTAACTACACTGAACGGATATTTAAAATTTCAGAATAATATTATTGGTTTAATGCATTGCATTAATGATTTATGCATTTAAGCGACACTGTTGGTAAAAAGGAGCTAATAATAACAATAATAACTCCAGTTATAAAGCACTGTTCAAAAACAAGTTTCAAAGTGCTTTAACAATAGATTAGCTAACTAATCACAAGTAGCCTACTTCACATATTCCTGGATATTTTATTAAATTGAATCTACAACGTAGGCTAACTATTTTCAGGAGATTTTAATGTAGTCAATACTAGTACTAGGGCCTATGCTTTCAAATGTGGTGGAATTAAAGTCTTAGCCTATAGGTCTACTTCATTATTAGAAACTGTGTTAAGTAAAGTAAAATAACCTCAAAAATACAAAATGAAATACAATACTGTCCCATTCTCTCTCTCTTAATAGGAAACACTGCAGGATATGTTTGATTATGAGTACTTCACTGTCTTCCGGAAAACGAAATTACTCATCATTCATCACTGATAAACAAACAATATGCAGATGTACAATTATCTAGGCTACCTGTCATGAGCATCCTCCTTATCTTCTCTCTTCCTATTCATAAAGATGTCGTCATCATTACCTTCAGCACACTACAGACAGGACTGCAACCTTCAGCTGTGAGCGTAAATACGAAGTAAAATCACGCTTAGAGAACAAAACAACCCTGTGCAAGTCGAAAACATTCACATAAAAACTACAAAACACATTTTTGGCGGTAAAAATTCCAGTATCACGGATGAAAATAATATTTGAGATAAGTTTTGGAGAAGTTTGCGCAACTAAAAAGCCCTGTTAAAACAACAGGGAACTAAAGTTACTCGTGTTGTGTGAGAGCACACAATGAGTTTAACTTGTTTCTAAAAAAAAAGAAAGTGGAGTTTGCTGAACTTTCCAACCTCCTTCACCCCCTTTAACTCAGTCTGTCATACTTTCCGTTACTTTCCTGGTTTTCAAACTCCCTGGAGGGCAGCAGAGACGAGGAGAGTGAGGAGACACCGCTCAACCATTCACTTCAGCTTCCTGTTCACCCGCCTGCCTCTCTCAAGTCCTCTTCCATCTCTGCCCTTTCTTCACCAAAATCCATCCCAGCATGCCAACCAACCTTCCCCCTTATCCCCTTCACCTTGACCTCTCAGTAGTTGGTAAAACAGGGAGAGTCAGTGCGTCCTCTTACCGTACGTCCTGTCCGTACGTCCCGGTTGATTCAAGAGAATCCAGCAAGAAAAATCTCAAAACTCCGAGAAGAAACGAGGGCTAATGTTTTCCTCCTGGCTCCCCCACCACCCGCCTCTCCTCTTCCCCTCCCTCCCTCATGCTCTCCCCTCCTCTATTTTTCTCTACTCCTCCCTTTGTTTCAGAGCGAAGCGTATCATTGCTCCAGTCAGATACAAATTGAAGTTTTCGTGCGTCAAAAAGCGGAAACGGTAAGTAGCCTAACGTGGGAAAACAGCACGAGTGGAGACGACACAAAAATGGCCACTACAACGATTAATAAGGACTTTGTGGTCACTATGAGCTCAAATTAATGGACTTTAAAATCAAACACTAGCATTTATTTGTGCTAAGCACAATCAGGAAAACATAGCCTACTGCAGCCTATTAAAAGTACTGAAGTAAAAGTACAGAAACAGAAGAATTGCTAAATGATTTTAGGTTCATTAGATCATTATTACTGATGTATTTAAGTGTAGCCTATGGAGACATTTGCAGGCTCCTGCTAATGATCATTTTGTTTTTTTCTTCTTGACATATGGATTGTTTGAAAACAATAAAATCAGAATGAAACCTTAACAATGCTTGTTTTTTCTGAGTAACAGTCCTAACCACTAATTTGGCCTAATGTAAACTAAAAAAGAATTAGCCTATGATAATTAAAATGAGGTATTGTTGATTTGATAAGCTGTAATCAAGCTTTAAAGTGATTTATTTAAACAAAAAAACAAACTAAGAAACTGCAATGTTATGAATTTACTTATGCTATTAATAATGAACTATTTAACGAATTCCCACCTGCTTATTTGAATATTTGTTATTAACCCTTTCATGCTTCTTTGTCACTACAGTGGACAGCTATTCAAAGGCCAATTGCCTGTTCTACTATACGTATTGGTGTGATGAAATGGTTTCACATCAGCCGCACTTTGTGAACGTTAATTGGCTCATCCCATGCACTGCCACCAACTGGCCAGCCCTAGTAACTGTACCAAAAATGGCTTCAAAAGCTAGATGTCAGACAGAGGTCAGAAATGCCATGCGATTCAGGTATATCTTGCAAATGCTGCTATTCAAGACCCTCACATGTGATTTTATTTGGTAACATGAAGTAAAAACTAAGGAGCAATACTAAAATGTCCAACTATTAATTTCATATTTAGTGAAAATGATGATAAGGTGTACAAGGATGACGTAAACTTTCTTGAAAGTAATCCAATTATTTTAACATTTTAAATTCTTTACCATAATGCAATCTTGCGATCATTTTCATGATGACACTGGATGCTCTCTGGGATGCAGGAGAAGGAGATGTTGCAAGTAGGTGTCTGCAGCTTCAGCTTTGTTGGATTCACCACTGTGGTTCAACACAACAAACAGCTGGATGTTCACTATGAAGGTCAGCTTGTTTTTGCTGATGAGATCAATCTTCATGGATGTGGAAACTTAAAACAATGAATACATTTCCAAACCTATCGAGACACTTACATCTTTTCTTCTCCCAGTTTTAGTTTTTCCCACAATCAGGTTAACTGATGGCCTGGTTTTGTGTTTGTCAAAATGTACTGTTAAGAAATACAGACATGGGGCTTCTTTTCTTTTATTTATAGTATCAGAGGCAAAAGAGAACTTTGCTTTTTGTTGGGTCAGGAGAATTTCTAGTACACCGCAGTCAACTTGAGGACTGGGGAAGAGGAAACAGAACTTTTTTGTAGCTGATCTCAGCAGGGGAAGGGATCCATCGACAGACATTTATCATCTAACCAGACAAACTCAGGTGTGGATATAGACCATATGTGATAGTGTGAGCTCAAGGAGGTCTCCAACACTTTTTGTGGTGTTTGCAGGCAAATTTTGTTAGGGAGAGAAAAGTTTCAGAAGACTTTAACTAGTCAGAGTTGGAGAACTACAGAGGCTTTATAGGCTGGCTAACAGATATCAATAAGACTGCTGCATCTTTGGTAACAGAAGCAAAGGATGAGGAGTGAGTGGAGCACAAGAGGAGGCAAACAGTTTCAGTAAATTAATATTTCTGGATTGATGTGAGAAGGAACTTGAGGATGCAGCGCCGAGACCGAAGGCTGGATAAACAGAGGCCAGGCTTTTTCGCACGCTGATTTTGCAGGGAGAAGCAAACAGAATGTGAACAGACCAATGGCAGGGGACAAGAAGGACTGCAACTTGCATGACAAGTGAGATATACTAATTTGGAAAATGTTCACTGATGATGAAATGAACTGAAAAGTGGGGTAATTTTCCCATCTGGTTTTACACTACTTGACCTGTTTTGAAGACAGTAGTCTCCCTCTGCTGGTTATTAGACATTATGCAAGTTAAAAACGTTCCTGCATTTGCTTCACTTTTGAAACCAGAAGCTATATCCATCTCCGAGTACATACAGTGAATGACTTTAAAGTAGCAGGCATCATTATATGAACATTAACAAGTGTCTACTTTCATAACATTTTGTGTGATGGTATGAAAATAGATTTTCTTACTGCCAGATGTGATAAACCATTCCTTCTTGTAGGTTTTGTCATTGGCTCTCTTGCTTTTGTGGATCCAGATATAGGGTCTTGAAAACAGGTCGACATTGGGAGCCTTGGACTCCTCTTTGTCCTGATTTATCTCCTCTTTCTTCTTCTCTCCCTCTACTTTTCTCTTAGTACAAACTCTGACTGTCTTTTCAGTCTTCTTTTTGTTTCTTCTTCTTCTCCTGTATTTTTCTCTCCTCCTTCTCTCGCCTTTTCTTCTCCTTCTCAACCTTCTCACTAGCCTCCTTCTCCTTACTCTCCTGTCTTAACCTCTCCTCTTTTTCCTTCTCTTCCTTCACTGATCTTTCTATCACCTTCCTCTTCAAATCCTGTCTCTGACACAGGAGTGTTTCTTTCTCTTCCCTCAGTCTTTCCTTCTTTCTAAACATTTTTTCAATCACCTGTTTGTTTACTGACTTTAGAGCTGGAGACAGAAACACAAACCCCGGTCATTTCACTGAAAAAAAAATGTTCCAATGTCTCCAAATATTGGTTCGGGAATGAGTCTGGTGGAATTCGGTCTCCAGTTTGTTTTCTTATAAACCATTATGATCTCAGAGAGAAGAGAACAGCAGTATTCTGATTCAACTCTTACTACTCTCTCAGATCATTTTATAAAATAAAAACACTGATCTGCCCTTTTTATCTAAACATATCTTTGAATATAAACCTATATAAACCTTACTTCTAATAACAGTTTTAATATTACAACCAATATAAGAGCTGTTCATGCTGCTGGCCAGCTTTGTTTGAAGCCAAGTTTAAGCTCTTTTGTACCCCACATGTATCTGCTGATATTTCCTCAGTCCTTTTAATAGATACACAGCCCTTTATGCTTTTAGAGTCCAAAAATGTGGCTTTTTAATTGTTGAATGGGTTGTAATTTCAACACACCACCCTCATGTAGCAAACGTAAAACACTCAAAAGAAATCTCTGTACTATAAGCCCTGAGTCGGTATACACTTGTTGTTGTTTATCTTTCAATGTTGGTACAATTTTAGTCTTTGTCAAATGAAAATGATGCCAACACTTCTTTGTCAGGCAGTATAGCCTACATGCATACACACACGCACACACACACACACACACACACACACACACACACACACACATTTAATCAAACAACTCAAACAAACCCTTCCTTCGTAGTTTCTTCTATCAAACATCCTTCATTCACTTAGCCTTTTATCTGTAAACTTTTATTGTACATTTAACTTGATAACAGGAATTTAGAGTAACAGTTTTGTGTTGTTTCTGTCACGTTTAACCCCTTTGAATTTTTCTCAAGTTTTCTTAATGAGTTATATTTGTGGTATATGGGCTAATTTGAAATAAACACAAGATACTTCTGCCCTAAAGGATATTCTTAAAAGAACGTCACAGGTTTCTCAAACAATCAGTGTATCACCTCCAGAGGGCGGAAGAGGAGCATAAATACAACAAGTGATGCTTTTTATTTTGTTTGATAACTTTATCAGAACAACAATGAACTATGTCAAGTAGATATATACTTATTTCATCATAGCAAACAGGCGTGTTTAAAATTGTTTAAAAAATGTTCTGCTTTCTTTTTCTAAATTAAATTCAGAGACCCTTAGTAAACAAGTAGGTCTTTACCTTTCTGATCTCTTTTATGTATACAAAGGTTTGTAATTATTGTTTATTACAGTCAATTTCAATTGCTTTTGAATAAAAAAGCATTAAATCAAGATGTTTGAGTAGGCCACTTGCTTATAAATTCAGTTTTAAATTCTTTCAGATCTGCAATTATGAATAGTGTCTGAAACATTCAAATAACTTAATTGAATCCTCTCTATGACCGTGTTATCAAAATGGATCCTCGAAACTTACAAGCTACTTAAAAATTGTGAAAATAAATCAGAGTTAAAAAGTAATGAGCGAAATACAGAAAAAACGGACACAGTCCACCTTAAATGAAAATATACCAGTCTAACTTAAAACGTAAAATGCAGGGGGGCTCGGTCAATCTCTTTAAGTGACGTTTCCTCTTGTGATTGGCTGCAACTTCGAGGTTTGCTGGTATGCAAATGAGAGGGGTGGGCGCGTGGAAACTAGTAGATGACGTCAGTTCCCCCGTTCGCAGAGAGCGAAACAAACATGGCGATAGACTCGAGTGGACGGAGGTTTACGCTTACTTTTTTCGTGTTTTCTTGTGTTTTTGCGGGCAGGGAAGCCGAGGCGGCCGTTTCGGAGACAAGAACCCCCCCTCGGATATTGGGCTACAGGCTGGAGAAGAGCGACACGCCGGCAGAGACCACCGAGAGAGGGGTTATTCAGGTGACCGAGGGGAGCGACACACTCCTCAGGTTCTATGGGCTCCACTTGTCCCCGGAGTGCTCGAAGATTGTCGGCTTCACGGAACTTTACTCCAGTGATAAAGAGGATGACGCTTTCGGCGCTATCAGTCTCCCCTTTAATAGGACTTGTCCCGAAATCACGAAGGATGTAGTAGTGAAGGGGTCCATGGATGTACGAAACCAGAACACCTCCGGGGTGGTCAGCCTCCGGATCAAGCAGCTCCGCAAGAGCGAGATGGTGAAGGTGTTCGGTTTGTGTATCCAGGACCCCCAGGACAAGGAGTGGTACTTGCTGGACGACAAAGACGGCAGACTGCGGGTGGTGGAGGAGAAAAAGTCCCTGCTGCCCACATGGCTACAGGTGATCATCATCGCCTTCCTGCTCGTGCTGTCCGGCATGTTCAGCGGGCTCAACCTGGGGCTTATGGCGTTGGACCCGATGGAGCTGCGCATCGTACAAAGATGCGGCACCGAGAAGGAGAAGAAGTACGCGGGGAAGATCGAGCCCATCCGCAGGAAGGGAAACTATCTGCTGTGCTCGCTGCTCCTAGGTAACGTCCTGGTCAACACCACCCTCACCATCCTCCTGGACGACCTGATCGGCTCCGGGCTGGGCGCTGTGGTCGCCTCCACAGTTGGCATCGTTATTTTCGGGGAGATCGTCCCGCAGGCGCTGTGCTCCCGACACGGCCTTGCAGTTGGAGCGAACACCATCATGGTTACCAAGTTGTTCATGTTGTTAACTTTCCCTTTATCGTGGCCTATTAGTAAGCTCCTGGACTGCGTGCTGGGTCAAGAGATCGGCACCGTCTACAACCGGGAGAAGCTGGTGGAGATGCTGAAAGTCACCGAGCCTTACAACGACCTGGTGAAGGAGGAGCTCAACATGATCCAGGGAGCGCTGGAGCTCAGGACCAAAACAGTGGAGGATGTCATGACAGCAATCGGCGACTGCTTCATGATCCACAGCGACGCCGTGTTGGACTTCAATACTATGTCCGAGATCATGGAGAGCGGATACACCAGGATACCTGTGTACGAGGACGAGAAGTCCAACATCGTGGACATTCTCTACGTCAAGGACCTGGCCTTCGTGGATCCGGACGACTGCACCACCCTCAAGACCATCACCAAGTTCTACAACCATCCGGTCCACTTTGTGTTTCACGACACCAAGCTGGACTCCATGCTGGAGGAGTTCAAGAAAGGTTTGTGTGAAATGTATGATACTCAAGTCCTCAAATAACTTCTGTTGTTGTCAATGACAGGCAGAAGGAATTTGAAGCACTGAGAGTCAGCTGCAACAATTTCCCCCAAAGGTACAAATATCTCACCTGGAAAAAGGCAAAAGCCTTTTTTGAGATTGGGTTAGTGTGTGTTTAACTAAAAGTAACACATGTAAGAAGCATTTAATCTCAAATTAGTTAGATATGAGTCATTTACTCATATCATAATTTAATCATAAGAGCTCTGGGTGCTTTCGTACAGGTATAATCGCCATAATGTTTTTGATTTACACAAATAACAACACAAGTGCCGGATTCTTTCCCTTCATTACAAACCCAAATTTTGATACAGGAGAACACTTAATTATCGATGTTTATTCAGCCTGATTAAGTGAGCAGTCAGGCTGTGTTTAGGTAATAGCAGAGCAAGACCTTTGAGCTCTTTGAGGTGTCGGCAAGGCATGAACGACCAGTTATGATTGAATTTATTCCGACTCTAACACAAGGCGTCGAAAAATTCCCAAAGTATTAAGTGTTGTTTTGTTTACATTGGCAAATACAGTCTGTGTATCCCATCCTTCATGTACTAGTGCCTATTGTTTTGCTAAAATGATTAAATAGACTTTCAAAGCATATTCTTAGTGTAAGGTACCGCTGGACAGTCACCCAACAGATTAAATACATCTGGCCAAGTGCAAAATACATTCTCAAACGCTGCATTTAAACACGACTGAACAGCATGACAATGAAATATTGTAGAGCTGCAGAGAAACCTTAACAACATTCACAACATGTTTTTCGGCCCCATAATGTGCAAACCCACTATCTCACAATGAAACAGACATTATACAGCTTTGTGTGCATCATGTCTTTTATTAGGAGCTGCCGCTGTCTGCCAGACTAACTCGTGTTCTGAGTGTTTGATATCAAATATGTATTAGTTTTCGATTTCAAGAGGGTGTTTGGCTGGAAGCATTTTCTCTTAGAGCAGGAGAGATACAGAGTCGAGTTGCCATCTAGTGAGCCTGGAGACATTTTTGGTTTAAAAACAAAGAAACACAAGGTTTGTTTATTATAGTTGGAAGTATAAACAGCACCTAACCACATTGGGGATTAACGTGTTGTTAAAGTTGTTTTTCTGATAACCCCAGGCAGATTTGTGATATCAAAAACACTTCCCTCTTTTACATCTGTTGTACACCCTGCTGCCTTTCCTCTTTTAACACACTCGCACATGCACAACAAAAACACACACACGTGCAAACTCCCTTTCTCAGGAGGACGCACACACACACTGACGCCATCCCCCGCAGGGATTTATTTTTCCTCTCTCAGGGATCTTGTCTCAAGGTCACAGACAGTAGAGAGACACCCCCCATCCCCCCCCCTCCCCAAACACACACTCACACTTTCTGTTTATCAGAGCACAGTGAGTAAGGATTGATCTCCTCTCTGTCTTTGTTGCAGTATCCGTATCCTACTGTAAGATGTAGTAATGAAGGATTACTTTGTCTTAACTTTGTTGGCAGTCTCTGCCTGCGCCATGTTTGTGTAAGATGTTGCCTCACAGAGTGTCTTGATTCCAGTCGTGTACTGTCACTTTGCACAGCTCTCAGATCAGCTGCTGTTGACTGAGTTTGGAAGTGTTGTGGTGATGGTGTTGGTGTTGTGTGACATTTAGCTAAGAAATGGCACTGCAGCTCATCCAAGTAGGCCTGGCTGGTGGGAGGGTTGGCAACAAGCTTCAGCACCTGGGCACACACACTCTACATTCTACATTGGCTCACAGCTTGGCAGAGAGATTTACTGTAAGCAGTTATGAGAATGCCCTCAGTTATTAAAGTGTATACAGAGATGAGGAGAGGAGTTTGAGGTTTACCGCAGTGGAGAAAGGCCTTAACGCCTCTCAAAAATGATGGTCAGATTTTCCCAAGAAGTTACATTTTTGAAGACCGTAGAATAATAATAAACATTTAAAAAGAAATGTTTAATTAAAGAATGTGTCTTTGTTTGCAGAATCGTGTGAATACTGCACTTTTTTTTTTTTTTTTTTTTACTTTTGAAGTTTGCCCAGTGAAATTTAGACTGCAGGTTTTGTTTCATTATTGGAAGGTGTCACTTATTCATTATTACCTCGATAGGAATAAAAACTAGTTATTTATTTACTTCAAAAAATTCAACTGCTTGAAAAACCCACAGTCTTTATTTACAATGTTACAATTCACTTAGCAGACGCTTTTATCCAAAGCGACGTACATCAGAGAGTAAGTACAACACTAATCCATTCACACACCGCCACCGAAGCAGCGGGAGCAATGCAGGGTTAAGTGTCTTGCCCAAGGACACATCGGACATGTTGCTCAGCTGGGGATCGAACCCTTGACCTTCTGGTTGAGAGTCGACGACTCTACCAACTGAGCCACAGCCTCACCTAGAGACAAGAGATTTAGGATGTAATGTCTTTCTAATCTAGTCTTGGACATATCAACCATCCCCTTCTCTACATTCACTGACTCACATATTCAAGTGCGAGAGAGAACTGTTGGTGAACTTATGACACAGTTTCAAAGGTAAAATTTTCAAATCTACTCGGACATTATTTTGGAAGGTTAGCGACCTGTAAAGCAACATGTATTCCTTCAGGATTAAATATACAGAGGATATAAGAGTGGGTGGTCACCTGTGTTTACATTATGTAAATATTCTTATGGTAAACCTTAAAAGGAAATGAAGGGAGGAGAGGAGAATCTTTATATTAGTTTCCACTTTGAACCAATGAAAGTGCATATATCTATGTTTGGAGGGCCTGAACGATGTATTAAGTTAAATAAAGGCTGATGATGTGGAACTGTGATTAGTAATGTAACCTTAAAGTCTAACGTAGCTGCATGTAAGAGCAGATTATATCTATTTCCTGTCGTTCCTCTGCTGTGTGCTCATCTACTGCTTCTTCTTGAGATCCTCTGACACACAAGGGGAGTGATTTTTTTTTTCTCTCTAATTAAACTGAAAAAGGGCCAGTGTAACAAAATAGGTAAAAACAGACAATCAACAAGGGATCGATCTTAAAGAAAATGCAAGAGCTCACTGATGATGACAGAAGCAAGCTTTCTTTCAGTGTAAAAACATTTGAACCACGTCAACCCCCACGCTGTGACCGTGATGATGTGGTTACCTACAGGCTTAACAGCCCCCAGCCCCCTGCCTCCTCTATGAGCCAACTCCCCACATACAGCTCAAGTTCCTCTCTATTGCAGCTTAGCATCCGTTTCCACAGTGATGGCATCCAACAGCGTCAGTGTGTGTGTGTGTGTGTGTGTGTGTGTGTGTGTGTGTGTGTGTGTGGTTACTTCAGGACGTAGGCAACATAATTAGATCTACTCTGTCAGCCCAAGATTGTAGCTGTTTACCCTTAAGAGTCCCACTGTATACTCTGACATTTTATCCCTCCCGCTGTGTGTTTGTGTGTGTGTGTGTGGGTGTGACCTTAAAGATGGACTAAGCTGTGACCTTATTAGACGAGATGAAAATTTAATGACACGCTGACTGTAGTGGCAGGAAATAGAAACCGCAGACATCAAATAAAACAAGAATGTATGCAAGACAGGTAACTTTTGGTTATGAAACTAAATGTTGCAAATGTTGTGATAACCAGGAAGGAGGTTTAAATCCAGCGTGCATGTATTGATACATTAACCACTTGTAATATAGAAAACACACAAACACAAGTGCAGCATGAATTCACTGGAGGCACAAAGCACTCTACATAAAAGTATTGTCTTGTTTTTTAGCTTGCTGAAATATTACCATCATACAAGCAAAAACACATTCAAGTGAATATATTCCCTTTGTATCTTATTGTTTGACCATTTTACGTCTTTATTGAGGGTCATATTAAAGAGGGTGCAGATTCACAGTGGTGTTGTATTGAAGAGAGACAAATGCTTTCTTTAGTGTTTGATATCCAGGAAGGTATCATCGTATAGCCATAATGATTATTAAATATCTGTGAGTTCAGTAACAATTTCAGCCTCATAAATACATTTTATATCCATATTTTCTGTTTTTTTTCTGTCCTCCTCTGATAAGTTTTAAACACCTTGTTGGGCAAATAAAGTCATTTGAATATTTTCACTAAGACTTTTAGTACAGCTGAGCTGCTGCTCCTTAAGAGTGAGCAAATAAAAAATCATCAGTGTGGAAAATCCAGAGTTGTCCTACATTTTGTCAGCTGATATCTCTTCACTGCTGTAGAACTTTTTTTTTTTATGCATACAGAGGTTCTTACCTGGGCCAAGTGATCAACAGAGGCGTCCCCCCTCCTCATAAACAAAAACATCCTGTGATCACAACTGATAAAAACAACGAATTAAGCTATTTTATGTTAAATATCAGCATCTACTCTTTGCTTTGTGCTGCTACTAACGTTTTTCAAATGTTTTTGTGATTTAAAACACCAGAGAAAAACTCCACCACTTCTCATCGAATAATTTGTGGAATAATTTAATGGTACAATTTGAACAAAAAAAAAAGGAAAAACACATTTGAGGATCTCTGTACTGATCAGCTATGGCTGAATTGACTGAAAAATTCTGAGAAGATTTTTCTGTCAATGCGGATTTATTGACAATCAAAGTTACATGTGGTGTACCATAAGTTGAAAGCATGTACTGTATATATTACAATATTTTAAACAACAGTGGACTACATGTGGGTTAGTGGGCAGGTGTACTTTCAGACTAAACACTTGTTGAACTTTGAGCCTCTCGGGAAATGAACCAGCTTGTGTTTAGTTTGTGGTTGTCTGGAGCGTCTGCATTGTCTGCTGTTTATCACTTATCTGTTCAGCCCAGCCGGCCTTCAGGATCATGTTCTGTATGCTACTGCTCCATGACCGTTAGGTAGCTGTAATAAAACTAGAGTTTATCTCTATTTATTATCATACCGTAACACAGTATGTGCAAGTACCTAAGGAACTTATCGTCATGAAATACTAGAGCTGTAGAAACATATTGTTAGACTACTCTTTAAAAATCTCTCTTTCTTAAATTACATTGGTTTACAATTTTTGTCGTAAACATATGTGTGAACTTATCTTTAAAGTCATATTAAATACAGAATTACGTGTTTGTTGTAGATGGTATGTTTTAATAATTCACAACTACAGCTTCCTGTGTAGAAAACATCCCGTGGTCAGCTCTCCATCACATATAAGGAAGTTCATTTGGAACAGTAGTGAACTCTTTATTGTTGTTTATTACATGGTACCACTCATTCTGTATTCTGGTTAGACTGGTATGTTCGCCCAGTTACAGTTATACAGACCCCGCCTACCAGGCAGGACCTGAAGGGAGACACAGAACACCAGCAGCAGCCTGAAGCAGGTCTCGAGCCTATTGTCTGAGGCTGAGCCAGTCACAATTCAGTCATGTGTTCTTCTGAAAGACTGACCTCAGTGACCTTTGAACTCTGCACACACACAGGCACTCACACACTAAGCAATGAGCACACTTCTGCTCACAGTCTTCTTCATAATGTTAAGCTTGTTGTGACACTCTCTGCTGGAAGACACACAACTTAATCCTGAATAAAACCTGACCTTAACCTTTGGCCCAACTGGAACTGACAAGACTCTCTTAAGAAGCATGTTAAGTTTTTTTGTCTCTCTAAGCATGAAATAACATAGTTTCACAACTTTGAGTGGAAGATTATTCAATCTCAGCCTGATAAGTGCTGCTACAGGGTAGACCTGATTCTCCACGCCTCCTTTTGTAAAATGGGTGTGTCACCCTCTCGTATGCTCTGCCCTCCACGTCTACCTCCAGTTATGCTGTTGCTTCCTGCAGTCTGTCCTTCCCCTTCTCTTTATTTTTGTGATGTCTGTCTAGGTAAGAGGAGTTTCAGTTCAGTCACTCTTCAGGTGGAACAATACCAGTTCTCATTATAAGTGATATATATATCAAAATCTAACTTGTGTAGAAAGCTGTTACTATGTAAGAACAGAGCATGTTCATGTCCGGGCTGGGGGTGTGCCAGTAAAGTGAAAACAAAGGAGGACCAACACAATGAGAATCTTCCACATGAAGAATTATTAAACATAAGCCCACATAAACGATCACCCAAAAGCTTTTAACTTGAACCTCATCATGCTTTATAAGGAAATAACATGCTAAATAAGGAAAGAACAGTTGTCGGTATTGGTTTCACATTAGTCTCCAAATACACAGATGGTTTCATCCCGTCCAATATCTATCTATTCCATTTCTACAGTATTTTATTTCAGATCAAAGAATTGGATTCAGTCATCCTTTAGTGGAGGGTTTGCCTTCAACCGCTTTCCAAATCTAACCAAACAATTGCATAAAGGTATTAATTCATCATCGGTCGTGAGTTTATGTGGGCTCATTTTTGTGTAATGTGCAGCCTAGGGATGTAAAGATTAATCGTAAAATTGTGAAAAATCGATTCAAAGGTGGGAAGATTTACATTGGTACTCTGAAAAATGAATCGCAATAATATGAAGAGCGTCAGCAGCTGTAGAGCAGAGGCGGTTGGCAGCTGCAGAGCAAGATTTTGAAATTGAGGACGCACCAATACCAACCAAATATTGCAAGAAGACAGGGAACAACACAAATAGCACAACCAACATGATGCAGCATTTAATCGACACCACAGCGAGAAGCTCCAATCGCCTCGCCTTGTTGCGAGAAAAAGAACATTAAAAAGGTCAAACCACACTGACAAGCGGGTTTGCAGCCCCTAATGGAATCTTTTTCAGTCATAATTTGTCTACAGTCTCATTTCGTAAAATAAATCGTGAGAGAATCGTATCGTGAACCCAGTACCGTGAATCGTAGCGTGAGTTTAGTGAATCGTTACATCCCTAGTGCAGCCACATACCTGTTCAAAGGGTAAGCAGTATGGAGGGAGAACGTAATGGCCAACTGACTTCCTGCAGGTTGCTCTGTGTGTGTCTGTCAACGAATATTTGACTTTCTATTTTAAAGGGACAAACCCTCAAGACTCACTGACTCACTCACTCACTCACACTCTTCAGCTGACTTCCCTGTCTTTTGTGCTCTGATTCCAGTTGTTGAAGACAAAACCTGCATGATTGATTCAGGTCTAAAACCTTTTACATACACTCTTCTGTATTCCCGATTCAAAAACCCTTCCACTAGTTGACTACAAAGTCGGATGATTATTTTATCTCCTTAAATGGGTTCAGTGCCAGCTGAGAAAAACAAAACTCTTAAACTGTCTGTTGCTATTTTTAGGCTGTAAAGCATGTTTTCTCACAACAAGTACATTTATTTTTGGGGTCCTGCAAGAGTTTGAAATATTTGAAGACAAATCCTTGACCGAAAAAGATTACTGTATAATAAAAATAGTAATTGAGATGACACACACACACACACACACACACACACACACACACACACACACACACACACACACACACACACACACACACACACACACACACACACACACACACACACACTCCAAAGGAAAAACACATCTTGACATTGAGAACAGTAGCTGGCAAAATAATATGTTCCTTTCTCTACCTTACATCTCCTGTGAACTTTCAGCTGTTAGGGATGCATTATTAGTCATTATATGGATACAACTCCTGGGATTGTCTCAGTTTACACCAAGTCCTGATCCAAAGCCAGTGTTATATATAAGACCTGTAGTCTTCACTTTGTGTGTAGGACATCGCTAAACATTGCTTTTAGGACTTTGTGCAACAACATGTAAACATTTTGCAGATATTGTAAACAGCCATCAAACTGATTGGCACATCATGTGTGAAATTGCTCCTAACACATGACATTGTAGCCCCATTTATTGTGGTGGGGTAGTTCCATCTTCATCCTTTTAGAGAGATGGCCCTGTGTCATATGAACACCTCTTGGTGCAGGTGGACGTTAACATAGAATTGAATGCTAGATTGGCACTGGATTATCTCCTTTTTCACAGATTCAAGCTCTTAGAGAGCGTGTCAGATTGGTGTATTCTTAATACCAGAGAAGTATCTACGGGTAGGAGACAAAATATCATTACAGTCGGAAATATATTGTCATCCTGACTAATGTGATACCAGTATCTAATGGCAAACAAAGATATAAAAAAAAGTATTCTTCCATCAATCAGATATCGTGACACTTCATCAAATGATTTTCTTGCAGTCTATCACTTATCGCAGAATCCTGGTTTCGAAATTGTAACACATTTTGTGAGTTACCCTGCGATTCCTGCCCCCTACAATAACCATTATTTTACAGCCTTAGAGGTACTTTTGTTCGCTAGTAATCCCATGACAGTCGAGCCTTTTTTTATGAATGACATGCCTATAAAAATCATTCATTCATTCATGTATCTGTGCTGGACTGGCTCCAAACTGAAGCAAGCATGTCTACAAAATCCCTCATGCGGTCTCGTGCAATCAGCAGATGGAAATTAGAAGCTTTCTTATCAGCCTCCCTCTTTGCTCTCTTTTCCTGTCCCTCTGTTGCTGGTCCAAGTGCTGACGGTGCAGCTGCAGTCCTCTCAGCTTCTACTCAGTGTGTATGTTTGGTCTGTGTGTCACATCAACACTTCCACACTGTGTGCCATAATGATGTCAGTCAGCAAAAGAAAGACCAGCTCAGCAAAAGGGACTTGATGTCTCAAACACGAGAACGCGGCTACACGGAGCTGCTTCGTCTTTTAGTATGAGCTAAGAGTCTCCCAAACATCATTTTTAAAACAATACCTGGGCACACAGCAGGTCACTGTTGTCTCTTTACAGACCAAAACCCCAAGACAAAACATTTAAGATGTTGACACCAGCACATTGTTAAACTGTCATCAAAAGAGTTGTCAAGATGTTTTCTCTCATTTTCATATTAAGTGTTCATACAAAAAAGTCAAAAAGGCACACACATCCAAGAAGGTTAAAGTGCTGGGTGCTAGACCAAAAAACAACAAAGATAGAAAGAAGTACTGAGTCCGCACACCAGAAGTTGCTCGAATAAATGAAATATAATGGACTCTCGCGTGTAACGTTTCGGGCCGTCGCCCTTCATCAGACATGTCATATTAAGTCTTTTAAAGTTTCAACATCACAACTGCCCAGAGTTTTAAACTTCTGACTCAAAAGTAAAGTGCACCCTCTTCGAGATAGATAAACCCTCCCAAAAATGTGGACTTTATTGGTTGTACTTATGTTTTTCTTGTGGCAACACATCCACACAAACAGCCTGCCTTTAATTGTCTTTCTAGTACAGTTCTGTTGCAAGTCTGAATGAGTCCAAAACGTCCCTTTTTGCTGGAGCCAAAAGTGCTAAATGTGTCCAAATGAGATGAATGTTGCGTTATGCAATCAGTCTTGATTAAAATAGTAATCTATTCGTCAACCCCACTGTCCATTTCTGCCTACTGTCTGTGACAAAAACAAGCTCTGAGAGGCGTGTACAATCAGGGATAAAGTCCCAGCCATTACAGCCTGTTGAAGGGTAGCCAGCCAAAGCAATTCCAAACATTGTGGGCTAATTATACATTGACTTGTCAATATTTAGAAATAGGTTCAAGTTTTTCAAATATAGGAACAACCTATCAAAGAAAGTCTATCTGCAAAGGTCTCCAGTTTGGGCTGGAAAAAAACAGGTGAAGGCGTTGACCTGTCCCACACAACAAGCCGGTTTGTGTTATTACTGTGTTCAAGCTAGTGTCAGTGTGTATGAGTGTAGTGTGCATATTTGCAGCTATGCATTGTTGTTTCATCCCCACTCAGTGGTCATGTTTTGCAGTCACTGCTGCTGATATGTGTCCGTCTGGCTGTGTGTTGGTGGTATGCGTGTGGCATTCCTTTCCCATACAGACACATCACGCTCCCCCTCGTCCTTTTGTCGCCGATGTTTCATGTCAACAAACAGGCCGGCTCGCAAGGCTGGTGCGGGAGAGCAAAAGGGCAGAGAAACAGGGAAGGTCACCCGACCTGCTGGGAATACTGTATCTGTGTGTGTGTGTGTGTGTGTGCGTGTGTGTGTGTTTGTGTCCGATGAAGAGTGCCAATTCACCGTTTAAGTTCAATTCATGATCAAACAAAACTTAGGAAAGAGGACAAATCTTCACATGTTAAAAACTAAAAGGATCAGACATACAAACACAATCTTGTGTGATTAAACCTCCTATAAGCTCTGAAATCTCATGCATAGAAAAGTGTGATTCATTTGCTGGTTCGGATTGTGTATTGTTCCTTAAAAAGAGAAGCTGCAGCCTGAAGCTCAGCAGAGTTGAGTGTTTGTCATAAAGGTTAACGTGTTTCTCGGTTCCTGTTTTGTACTTCTCTCTCAGCTCTCATGGAGTTTGTTGAATCTTTGTGTGGAGAAAATCTGCTGTTGAACCATTTTTTTTAAGCACAGAGTGCCGGCTATGATTGTGAAAGACATATAAACAATAATCCTTCATAAGAGTTATCAGAAAATTCCTTAAACAATAATCATGAGAAACACATGAGCTAATGCATTAACGGCCTTTATTAGAGACCCATACCTGTCACTTTTTAGCTTCCACTCTGGAGAAAAGATGAGTGATGGAGGGATGGATTTTTTACAAAAAGAATACTCTCTTGTCACATCAGATACTCAGATTGATGTTTGACAGCTGTTGGTATTTGTGTGTGTGTGGTAGCCTGAGGTGAGTGTGCTGCATCAGGACAAACAAACAAGCACATCTCGCATGGAAATCAGCAGCTGCAGATGCACAGGAGCAGGCTGACTTTGTGGGTTTTCTAATTGTAGACTCAGCTGATAGAGGTCAGACACTGAATGCATGACGAGGCCTGTGTATGGCTGGACTTCCTTGTACAGTTTGTGTTTGTTAGCCCTTGTGTTTCCAATGGAGTCAATATAGACACTCAAGTGACTTTTCAGTAACTGGGGGTAAGTATGTCCCCTGGGGTCCTACTTCCTCTGAAATATTGACTCAGCACCGCAGGGAGAGGTCACACACTCAAACACTCCACACACAGAGTTTCTTTTCCATGACACAATGTCTCTATTTCTGTTTCTACAGTGGTCTCGTGTGGAATGAACAGCGCTAAGCTAATGAGTAATGTTCTCAAAGGGTTCTTATGATGGGACACTGTTGACTCATGCTTTTGTCTGGGGGAAATAATAAGACTAAGGTCCCATGAAATCATATCCTTCTTTCCTCCGTTACGTGATGCCATTCTAAGGAAACCACATTTTTGGGTAGGATATGTCAGGAGAAAAATATTACGGAAAACTGAGCTAAATATAAACATTTCTAGGAAATGGTGCCAGAATCTTTTCACCCAGGAAGTAGTTCTCACTTACACCTTAACACCATGGGTTGCAGTATCAAGTTCCAAGTTTGGTCATTGTGTCAAAAATGAATGTCCAGACCTAAACATCTCCAGACTAGATAAACAGTCCATCACCCGCCTGGCTCTACCGAGGTATCTCATGTTGTGACATCACAACAAGCCAGCCTTGTTGGAAATAAATTCCTCTGCTCTATATATGCAGATAAACCAGGCAAGGTCAAAACTGAGAGTGGTGGAGTGTGTTTGTGTTGTAATGGGCAGGTGTCAAGGACACACGCACACACACACACACACACACACACAAAGACAGCCACTTAAAGCCTCTGGTCTTCTTTTTTAATCGTTTGTCATATGAGCTCTTTGTAAATCCCATTGATCTCTTGCTCTCGCTTTGGAAACAAACAGTTGATGAGTCCTTCTACCTTTTGCTCTCTTGTTTGGTTCCTTATCATGATCTAGTACCTTGTGGTTGCAGGCTGGAATGACAATGAAAAGTGTACCGAATGAATTAATTTATTTTCACATCAGTTCATTTAAAAGACCCATCCCACATGGAATTATTCTGACACATTGGCTGAGGGTCAATCAAATGTTTCAGCATGTCATTTAGCCAACATCACAACAGCGCCATTAACATGAGCCATCCTCCAAATAATAACAGTAATAATGTGGTCACCTTCACAGATGCTGTTTTCTTAACCAAGATTAAAGACTAACTAAATTGCATACCCCTCGACAAACTTGCCGTTGGACACAAATCTCTTGATGATGGCATGTCTGTCAGAGAGGGGGTATTTTAGACCAGTTGTTGAAGGGGAACCCTCATACAAGGCGCTGAGTTGTCTGGATTGATGAGGAGAAAATGATCAACATGGGGTCCAAATGATCCTGATATAGTCTGAAGTGCATCATTAGTAATTCAAAGCATGGCCTGACGCCAACTTGATCCTTGTTTGGACACAAGTCTGCAGCCGATGCATCAGCGTCCATCTGTACTTTGAACCAGTTTATCTTGTGAGAAGTTCGGCTGGGTGTGTGCGTCTTAATCTACATGTTTTTTTTTAGTTTTACTGTAACACTCTCGGCCAAAGTCCAGACCCAACCCCAACCGTAACAACCCATAAACATTAACAGGCTGTATGTGGTGCAAGCACAAAGAGTGGTCTGATGGGTGAATGTTAGAAAAGACCGCTATCAGATAGAAATCCAGCACGATATGATTGTTTGTCATAATGAGGGACTTAGAAAAAGTTTGTAGGGTAGAGCATACAAAGCAAAGCTGAGGTATGATGACAACATGAAGTGACTGTGTAGTTTTATTTTGAAGGAACATGCAGAATACAGCTGCAAGTGTTTTTAGAGACTGTACATACCAGCAGGAGCAAGACACGATTATTTACTTTTCATTTTTAGTGTATTTGTAGTTCTGGTTTGGGTTTATAGAGAAAATGTTTCCAATAGTTGAGATACTGATGTTTATTCCTTACTTCATATACATCATCATAGTTGTAATAACTATTATCTTTTGCTTCTCTGGATGGTCATACAAAATCAACAGGTCAGGAAATGTTAGCATAACCAGCACAAACCTTTCTCCTTCCAACCTGCTTTTGCCAGAATTGATTCGAAGGCGTTATGGAGTAGATGTATTTGTGAGCTGAAATCCCCACTTATGTTTCTGATCTCTTTCTTCCACTTTAGGAAAATCTCACCTGGCCATCGTCCAGAAGGTGAACAACGAGGGGGAGGGAGATCCTTTCTACGAGGTGCAGGGGTTGGTCACCCTAGAAGATGTGATCGAGGAGATCATCAAATCAGAGATTCTGGATGAATCAGATCTTTACAGTGAGTTACCGACAAAGCTTTTCTTTAATCAGCAGGGATGACTATTTTTGTATCTAATGTGTGTGTCTCTTCTCAGCTGATAACCGTAACAGGAAAAAGGTCGCACCCAATAAGAATAAGAGAGACTTCTCTGCCTTCAAACATGAGAGCGAATCAAAAGTGAAGGTCTCCCCTCAGCTGCTGCTTGCTGCTCATCGCTTCCTTGCTACAGGTAGGGAATGGCCAGATGCACACAGACATACACACAGAGTCATTCATCACAATAATACTGGACGCTGCCAGTAGATTATTTATCGCTTGTAAACTGACTGTGCATTTGATCATTTATCTGGGATTTGAAGCCCCAACAGATCATTCTTATTATGTCAGGAAGGATTCTGTCATTTTGCCATCTGACGAGCTCAGCAGGTTCAAACATGCTTGAGCCTCAAGTGAAGAAGGTTGTTCAGTCCTGTTTTTACCAGCTCAGAAATATAGCCAATATAGCACTTTGTATTCGTATTATTGTTGTTGTTGTAGGCAGGGACAAGGTTTAAATGTGTTTATTGACTTGGAAGGCCTATTTAAAAAGTACCGGTATGCCTGCCTGTGCTTACCACCACAAGGAGACTCTGGATTCAGGCCAGCTGGATGTGATGCCTCCACACTGCTACAAATCACCTGAGAACATGTTGCAATATGTCCAGTTAGGGAGCGTTAGCTGATATGCTCTGCCAGAATTAGCTAGCCAATGCTAGCATGACGTAGCACTTTCTAGTCTCACAGACACTTAATACAGGTGGAAGTCAGACTCTAATCTGCTGCAGTGTCTGCTGGTTTTGTTTTGGTTTTCTTTCTAAGATTGATGCTTTTATTTTTCTTTCTATTTACATTACCCAGGACTTTTTTTTTTCTCTAGCTGTTCTGTTTTCAGCCCAGGAAGTTTCTGTTCTCTGATTTTTTTCTTGCTCATATCAACAATCATCACCCAGCTGTTTTTACATTCATTTGATCTTGGCCTTTTATACCTGGAGTGTCACTGATCTTTAAGAAATATATTCCAGACACAGGTCAGAGTATATCAAGGAGCTTTCTTTAAGTGGATCATGGCATTCTTGTGTAAAGCTTTATGATATAACTTAAAGGACATTAGTGTTCGGCAACAGCAGTGATTTGTAAGCGTGATGATTTTTCGAACTAAGAAAAAAATGAACAAACCATGACGATGATAAAATGTATAGGCTGTGAAAATGTTTTGCATAATTTCATATGCTCTACCGCAGTGTCTAACAGTTTATTTATGATGAAATAAACCCGGTGGAACTTGTTCATGTAATACATCAACCAGAGTGAAAGGAGTTTGTTTGCCTTCTTGATGATGAATGCCGACATCGGTCGTATACGCCTCACCTCTCACTGTGCTTTGCAGAGGGTTTTGTTTGCATGGTGGACTGTTGTTTTGTTCTCAGTTTGGGTGGGGTCGAAGACACTTTGGGTTGAGCCTTTATTGCAACACCCTGCTCTACGGAGAGTTGAGATTTCACCAGTTCTTTCTTTTAACAGGAAACTAAATCAACATTTATGTTAACAAGAAGGCAAATAATTAACAATTCACCAGGCTTATTTTAGGAATACATTTCTTTAAGGCCACTATAATCTACTCACTATTTCTTGTCTTTAAAAAGACTAGTATAGTTAGAAAGAATAGTTAAGAAATGCTCATCAAATGTATGGCCCTGGCTTGACATGTTCCATTGGCATTAAGATTATTTGTTTAAAAGTGAGAAACTAGAGTAGCAAAATATTTTATAATTTGTGAAGAAAGATCCAAAAAGGGTCTCCACTTAAGTATTCCAATCATTAGTCACTGAAACAACTTGATTAATGAGCTATTGTTTCTGCTTTACAATTTTTCATTCAACCATCGATTGTTCTTAAAAAAAAGAGAAACGCGTGATCATCTTAAGACATCACAGGTTACAGAAATGATTACACAAAGAAATAAATCAAAAGAGAACCGTAACTCTAAATAAAAAATTCGCTGACATAAAAAAATTCAAGATATAAAAAGTACACAAAATATTGAAGACCTTGTGTAATAATTTTCCCACAGGTACTTAAACGTCTTGTTTAGTCGATTAGAGAGTCGAAGGTAAAATATACATTCAGTTTACTATTTTGAAATTTTAATATATTTATGATGATTCAATGATGGCAATAGTTGATGACCAATTGTCTGTCAATAAACTAATTGACACATTTTTGCAGCTCAGGCTGATGTTCCGAGTGAAAGCTCTAATTCATGTAAAACCCATTTATGTCAATTAAAGCACGAGATGTTTAATGAGCTTTGTAATTCGTCTTGATCACTTGATCCTTTAATCCTTTTCGTCGTTAAGTTTGTCACAGTAAAGTTTACGTGTTACACTCCTTTGTTCAGTGGACATTAAGCTGTGTGTAACAGATGTACTTGGCACGCACCTTGTTACATAATAACATGTTGTACTACAGACAAAAGCATGAATGACTCATGTGACAAGCACCTGAATCTGATGTCAGCAGATAAGGAAGGAGCCACTACACAGTTGTGTTGGTGCATCACATAAAGATGTGTGGATTGAACTATATTGACATCCAGAAAGTTAGGGTGATATTTGTGTTGTGTGTCATTAAAAATAGTCTTATTTAACATAGCAAAGTCTCTTAACATCTTTTCCTCGTCTCCTCCTGCAGAGGTGAGCTTGTTCAGCCAAGCTCAGATCTCAGACAAAGTGCTGCTGAGAATCCTGCGCCATCCTGACGTGATCCAGGAGATCAAGTTCAACGAAAGTGACAAGCGCTCGTCCCATCACTACGTCTACCAGAGGGGCAAGCCCGTCGACTACTTTGTCCTCATCCTGCAGGTACATTTTGATAACAATAAATGGGGTGAGGCATCAGTTCAATCTGTGACTGCTGGTTGCTTCAGCGTGGGTGAAATAGTAGGTCTGACCTTCGAAAAGCTGATTAAAAGGAGATCAGGCTCTTTTAAAACCTCTTCCTACTGCTCTCATTGTTTCAGAGATAATTCTTGACTTTTGACATCGCTGTTAACAAAGCAGTCTGAACACCGTGTCCATTAAGTAGCTGATCTGGGGCCAGTTGCACCAACTGGTCTTAACTAAAAGATGCACAGCAAACAGGAGCTCTTTGGGGAGGCTGGAATGAAACGATGAAAAAGTCTTCTGAAGAGTTTAGTAAGCTAACACAAAAAATATATCCAAGGCCCTCTGTTGTGTTACAAAAATTAAAAAGTCTGAGTTCATGGCTATAGGTAAAAAAATGTGTGGCAGAACAACGTGTTTCATCTCATCAGAGCCTTCATCAGGGTGCAAAGATCATGGAAGTACGTCATTATATAGCGGCATAAATCAATTTAAAAAAAAATATATAAACAATAGTGTACAACATAAGTACAGAATATATGAAATTATCCCTTGTAAATCAGGAGAAAAAATAATAATAATAGAGAAAAAACAAGTGCCCAATAGAAGAAACGAAGGAGTTACAAGTTCAAAAATTGTTGAAGAAAACGATATACAGGTAACAAGGTAGGTTTTTGTAACAGATGATTGTTTGCTGTCCTTTCTGTTATTGGTTAGCTAACATTTGAGACCCAAGTCAAGACACCAAATCTGTTCCCAGGTCAAACAAACAAGGTGCTGTCAGTAGAAACTAGTGCAGATAAATCTGTTCCTCACCACTGTTCTTAACTGCCGTCTTAGCTACTGCAGCAGGAACATGCTACTGACAATAAAAGGGCTAAAGTCGAAAGAAAACTTTAAATATTAAAGGCTTGATTTCCAAAACACAGTCACTAAAGAAACCTAACAGAAGTGTGCTTCATGCTCTAGTTTGGAGCAGTCTAGTCTGACTCATTGTGAGGAACAAATCCCGCCCCCTAAATGTCAAATTCACAAAAGCTTCAGCCAGAACCCTGATCTCCGTCTCCATCTCATCTTCCTCTAACCCGTCCACTCATCATTTGAAACTGAGCGGCACTCAGTGCTCTGTCTTGTTGTTAAACTCAGCTCTGAGTTGTAGCTTGGGACAGATGGAGGTGGGTGTCACACTCAGCAAAAAAACCCTCTTGGGTCCAGAAACTGTTGATAAAGTGTGTCTGTGTTTGCTAAAGTTTCTGTTTGCATGTTTATAGCTTTCGAAGTTGAGTCATTACACAAGTGTGTTCTAGTTCATTTGATGTAGAGTTAAAAAAAACATTCACAGCTCTTCAGTAAATGTTGAAGCCTCACTGAGCTTAGTTCTTTAAAAGACCCAAGTGGCCTTAATAACAAATAAAGGAGTTGGGGTTGCATAAAATAGATATTAACTTGACATTTGGGCCGGGCATTGTTAGAAAAACTGGCAACACGATAAACATGATCCACAGTAACAATAATATCACTGCGATAAATGAAATGATGACAATCATAACATGATACATTAATACTTCACAATATTTGATAACCTGAAGAATTTAAAATGCCCCAACAAGGTAAGCTACAGGATTAATGTGTCTTATTTTGCTTCATCTCTTAACTGCTGCTGTCCAACATTATCCGTTCTTTTCTTCCTCTTCTTTTCTCCTGCTGTCAACTTCTTCTTTATCCAATAAACGTAGGTTTACGTTACCCTCATTCATGTTGTAAGTGCCACCATGACGATTCATGAAGTAGCCGAGTAAACAAAAAATTGTTATGAAATGACACAATTAGCCTGGACATGTTCAGGGTAGGTTTTCAATGTATCCAGACTTTTTGCTGTGGTTTTGTCTTTTTCCACCTTTGAGAATACTCTACCTTCAGATTACCCACTTAATGAGCAACAATTGTAAATCCTTAGAGCTCTTCCTGGCAACATCCAACTCTGGTCTTCAAAAGAACTATTGGCAAAAAAATATAATGGCTCCATGCAGGCCTTTAATTATTCAGATGATATTATGCCATTCCCAACACACACTGTTAAAACAAGTGTTGGTATGCACTTTTAAGATAAATAGCAGAAGTGTCCTTATTTTGCTTTAAAAAATATGCAATTCTAATTTTTGTATTTATTTAATATCTACATCTGCACAAGAGTTTATCAACACTGTATGTTAGTTCCACTACAGTGGAGGCTTGATGGGCCACTTTTTTCATCAAGCTTTCATTTTAAGTAGATGTTGATGATCAATATACAGACTTCTGTTCCCACCCATCACATTAAAGAAGACATCAAGCAGTCATTTTACAAATGCAGAGTCTATTCTCTAAACTCTTGAGTACTTGTGTTGTCAACAACAACCACAAATGATCCAAAGTCAATCTACTCTACCAGGAGATTATCCGGGTACTTAAAGATGCTTTATAGCAGGATCTGGTGGAGTGCCAGGCTGCAGGAGGTTAAAGCCAACCTTCGCTTGAAATCTTTCAGGCACTCAACACCTCTGAACTTGGTAGTAGCCTTACGATGTTTGAAATTCTGTCCTGTTGGTGAAGCCTGTAAAAGCAGATTGAAGTTTTATTGAGCCAGTTTTGAGTCATTGAGATTAGACATTTCTTAGCTGGATGTGTCCAACAATAGCACTAACAGTTTCAACAGTTAACAATCTAACATGCACGTTTAATCCCTGAATAGTACCCAAAGAAAAATGAATGCCATAGTCTCTTACTGTATGTACTTACTGTATGAAATACGTCTGTTGAAGCACTAGAAAGCAATGTTTTAATCAATCATGAGTTATTTAAGTCTTTCAAAATGTCATTTTTAACACAAGCAGGAAGAAATAATGAGAGGGGTCAGGAAAGTGGGGTTACCAATCCTAAAGGACATGCTCTTAATTAATCCTCCTCATTATATAGGATGCGAGTTGAGCGAGGAGAACATCTTACTCACTTAATGTCATTCAGAAATGAATGCACCTACTGTACCTCCCTCTGCATGCTCACACACTGTAAACATACAAGCATTACCCCAACTGCTTTTGATCTCCTGCTGTATCCACTCACTGTGTACATGTACACGTGTGCTATTATCCCACTATGTGGGAAAATTCTGCTTCATAGTCTTGAATTTGCAGTTCCCTGCACATTTATTTCTCACTCGTCTGTTATGCCACTGTGAAGAAACAGTAATTAGTTCCGTAATGCAGGGATCGCTTCCACTTTCTCCCTGCTGATCTTCTCTGTGAGACCCCCCCCCCCCTCCCAGTGTGAGGCTGGATATGGAGGATGTTGTGAAGAGACCCCACATGTTGAATAGTAATCCTCTGAGACCTTTTTGGAGAGAGTGGCATTTAGTGTCAGTGTGCCAGGAAGGAGATTTTCACAAGAGGAAAGATCCTGCTGGAGCCAGTATTTGGGAATAGTTGTGTGTGACTGCAGTACCGGTAAATCCTGTGGGCTTCAGGCGGATTTAAAATGCAGCAGCTAAAGACATGAAGTGCCTCAACTCAAAATGCTGTTTTGCTTTGTTGGTCAATAAAAAATACTTAGGTAATATCTTATCAAGGTAAAAAAGGACACGTTTTTTTACAAAGATTAAATGGGAAAAATGTACACATAAAAGAGACTACTTTCATTAGATCGTGTGCAGATTAAAATGTATTCCAGTAGTTACAGATTCAATGCAGACTACTCCATTACCTTTTAGGTTCTTGCTCCTGTGAGGAGTCAGTGACTAAGCCTGTGTTTGTGTGCTGCTCATATTTGTCCTGTAAACACGTTTATGCTCTCACATTCCAGGAGTGCTTATTTGGAAACGGAGGAAGGGCAGAGATGTGGAGAGGAGGGGTAGTGGAAATGAAAAAGAAATGAAAGACACAAAGGGATCATTTTAATTTGACACCGGTTATTTTTAGATGTATGACAATAGCGTATTGGTTCCAAAAAAATCTAAAAGTATGTTTTGTTGAATGTTGGGGAATGCTTGGGCGTTTTTTCATGTTTGAGAACTGAAATGGAAGTCCAATGTAGGAACCTCATGAGGAACTCTATTTCAACACAATTTTCACCTTTGTACTATATCAAGGATATAGATCTTACATCTGATCTGGGTTATACATCTTACATCTCATGCAGAATTATGAGGTCAAACAAAGTAAAGTTAAAGTTTAGCCAGAGTGATAAAATGCTTCTCCTGTCATTTACATGGCTCTGTAGTTTTCTGATTTAAAATTCCAAAATTACAGTCCTCTTTTGCAGTGTTTTTAGAATTGTATTTCTCTTTGTTTCTTTAAGTCCAGTGGTCTGTTTCAGTAAGCAGGTTTAGTGCAAACACTGAGTCAGTTAACCCTGAAATGAGGGAGACTCTGGGTTTTCCGTTTCAGTGAGGGAGGTCACTCAAACCCGAGAAAGAGGGGTAACTCAAGCCCGTTCAAGAGAAAGAGGTTACTTTAGCTCTGAGTCAGTTACTATGGTAACTGAGTCTGTGAACCTAACCTGGCTTGGAGCAGGTTTTCTTCAATGAACCCCGAGTTTCTCTCTGTCTCCTCCCTCTTTCAGAGCCAGAAACACACTTTAGTGTCCTCATTCTTTCATTCAGTCTGTATCACACGCCTGTTAGTGAAGATTCACAGTTTGTCTGAATAAAAATCCAGGTTGTTGTATGTTAGGTAGGCTATACTATAGCCTATAATTAAACAAACTTTTGTTGAACATTGCATGTCTTTTACTCATTACCTGAAGATGAAGGGGCTGCATTACTCCGCAGGGAACAAGCCTACATTTACGTCAGGAGATGTTAATTTAATCAGGACTAATTAATAACTGAACCTGCAGTCTTTTAAAGAGGCGAGCAGCTGAAGGCTGAATTACCTGCTACTAGCACAACACACTGGAATCACAGAGTCACTCTCAATGGGTGAGTTGCATCATGGGTAAAGTTGGTTTCAGGTTTTTTCAATGAGGAAAATGACATTATATAACTGTATATTATCTTCTGCATTGATTTGGAGTTGTGTTTTTTTTTAACTGAGCCTTTTTTAAGTTTAAAAGAATGACATATTTGTGGTCAAAGCTTGAGTATCAACAGAGGTGATTCAATGTGGAAGAATGTGGAGTGTGTGTGTGTGTGTGTGTGTGTGTGTGTGTGTGTGTGTGTGTGTGTGTGTGTGTGTGTGTGTGTGTGTGTGTGTGTGTGTGTGTGTGTGTGTGTGTGTGTGTGTGTGTGTGTGTGTGTGTGTGTGTGTGTGTGTGTGTGTGTGTGTGTGTGTGTGTGTGTGTGTGTGTGTGTGTGTGTGTGTGTGTGTGTGTGTGTGTGTGTGTGTGTGTGTGTGTGTGTGTGTGTGTGTGTGTGTGTGTGTGTGTGTGTGTGTGTGTGTGTGTGTGTGTGTGTGTGTGTGTGTATGCATGTTTCTTTTTTTTAATCATTTTTGTGTATGTCCAATGTGTGGGAGTGTGGTAGACTCATGAGAACTAAAACCCTCAGATACTGATTATTCACTGACCTTGTTCCCTCTCTTTTAAAGTGTGTATATCTGCATACGTGTGTGTGTGTGTGTGTGTGTGTGTGTTTTCCAAGTTGTGATCTTCACTGTCAGCAGACAGGCTGTTTGTTTATGACCAGCGTGATTCATGCATCTATAAAGATGCTCAGTGTTTCTCATAGAACAAGGTCAGACTACACAAAGGCAAAGTTAGATCACTGGTGTGTTCTCAGGCCTTCTCCAGCGTCTGGAAAAGAGAATGATGTTCAGACCATATACTAAATATCCTGTGTTTTAGTTATTTGGTAATAAACAGGAAATATTTGGGAAAAGCAGGCTTGTTTTTTTACAACTGAGACTTGTAAACTTCTAACAAACATTCTCCCTTTAGTTGTTTTAAGTTTCCTGGTTGACACTTTGCTCATCCAGTCTACGTGTGATTTGTGTACAGTACTTAGACTTTTGATCGTGTCCCTCGGGGGATCATGTGGGGGGGAAATGTGAGATTATGGGGATCAGGGGCTGTTGCTACGTAAAGTCGTCAATTTTTTCCTTATTGAGAACGTAATTTACACTGAACATGTTGTATTGAATAAGACTTGAAACTATCACATAAGGCTTTAAAGTCATTGCATTGTGCACATGCGTGTGTGTCTGTGTGTGTCACGCAGCATAAATGACTCAGTGACTTTGCACAAGCTGTCAGAGGAAACTGTTTAGTCTTACATCAGCCCAAAGTCAGTTTTGAGGTCATCTGATTGCAGTTCATTTTATGACAAGCACACGGTCACAAACCACTAAACCAGTGGTTCTCAAACAGTGGGGCAGGTGGCCGGGGCAGCAGCGTGGTCCGGGCTCTGCTTAACTGGGCACCCTAGGTGTCACTCGAAATCTAGAAAGCCTAAATAATTGCTATTCATTGTGTTTTACATGTCATGGTGAAATTCATGTTCACAATCTTGCTGGTATTTCAATAAAGTAGAACGTTGCCCTTTTAGTCACCTTTTTGAATGAATGTGGCTGAGTGTGGAATCACTGAGGCTAGATAGACAAACACAACCATAATCCCACACACAAACACACACACACAAACTTACACACAATCACACAGTGTTTGTGCCGTTTAAGGCAGGGCCTCCTACTGGTTTCTCATAAGTTATTAACAAACCAGTGACTCCAGACCTCTGCAGGGTGTCTTCACACACACGCACGCACGCGCACACACACACACACACACACACACACACACACACACACACACACACACACACACACACACACACACACACACACACACACACACACACACACACACACAGTACACTCATTTTATATTGATATTTTCATCTTTTTGAGGTCATCTGATTGCCATTTTCAGAATTTATATTTAAGCCCAGATCCAATAATCTTTCCATCTCTTATAGTGCCTATAAGGCCATTTCCAACTCTTTCCTTATCAATGCCTCCGTTATCTGGCTCTCTTTCAATACCTGTTCTCGGTCCCAAGTTATTGGTACCACTTTAGCATCATATGTACTGGTATCTCTAGTCTAATGTATTGATCAAGCTGCAACCTGCATGTTTTTTTTTTTCAGCAGAAACAACTGAACTACATGTTTATTGTTGTTACTAGATAGATAGATAGATAGATAGATAGATAGATAGATAGATAGATAGGAACTTTATTAATCCCTTGGGAAGGTTCCCTCAGGGAAATTCAGATTCCAGCAGTAGGTAGCACCAAAGGATAGAACAGCACACAGACACACAAAAAAAAATAAAAAACACAAAGTTATATAAAAATATACTGTAGCAGCAACAAGGTCACAGGACTTGTGTAATAATTACCAGAACAGTCACTTTATTTCATCCCTTCCAGCACATCCACGTCCAAAATTCAACGAGCTGTAGAAAAACAAAAGAAGTCATCGTTGACTGAGCTTGATGTGTCTCTTCACTGAAATAGAAAAACTCCTCACAAGCACAGTTAAGTAATAAATAACCACTGAGCAGGCACAAAGAGGGCTGTCGTGCATAACATACATCATGCAGAGCCTTTACTGTATGTCTTGTTTGTTACAGAGACTGAAGCTGGGACACAAAGTTCTTACTCACGTTGTTTATGAGTCATATCATAGCGACTTGAACTTTGGCCAAGACCCACCTTTAGCTCAGTTCCTCCTGCACATTGCTTAGCAAAAACACGCCATAAACACACATTCCTGTTTAAACTTTAAGCAGAAAGACACAGCTCTCAGTTATAAAGGAGAAAGGGATATTGTTCTGCTATTATTAGGTCAAAGTATCAAGTTTTCTAAGGTGTGTTACTATTCTTATTGTCACTTTCCATTAGACTTTTCTGGGTTTATGCATTCTGGATTCTTTTTCCCCTCTTATTTGCCCTTTTTGTCATAAACCAGTAATGTTGGGTTACAGTCATAAAGGCCACTTTGTCAGGCTGATATACAAATGTGTGTTTTGTGCACATTTTTGATAGCAAATAATGAATAAACTGTTGCTTGATAACATTTCATTCTAATGCCAAGACATAAGACAGTAAATAAAGGAGTATAAGAAAAGTATTCTGTGGATAGTATCTAAATCGCAATATCGGTTCCTTGACCAAACTGCATCCCGCACTTTTGATAATTCTTGTAACCTTTTAGCAATTTTAACAACAAACACAAATAATCCCACAATTCCACCAAATCTTGACTCAAATATAGCTAAGCTCTTACTGGCTCTTTGAGGTCTGTGACTTCACCTTTAGCCAGCAAATCCTGATCGACTTTAAACCAGTAAGAAGGACGACAACATTAGGTACGTGAGAAATGTACATATATAACTTGAAATGTACATATATAACTTCAACTGTTTTCAATGTGGTAGATAATGTTGTGTTCATGTTGGCAGTGCTTGTAATGGGATGAGCGTCATAGACGGCCATATTGCACTGCTTTATTTCTACAGAAAGAAAAAATCAGGCTAACTATTAGACTGACTCTAGAGACGGCCTTTTACACCTTTTTTTTTTCTGTTGACCTGGTGTCCTGCTTGTTTGGAGAGAAAGGCTGAGTGGAGGAGTTTTCAGTTGTCTGCAGTCTCATCCGACTAAATCTGACACACTGCTGAAATTTGAATAACAGTTTTTAAAGGGCTTTTTTTATCCCAAAATTCATCATATGCAATATATTTGGCACCAGTGCTTTTTATAATAGACATAAAGAATAAAATCGATGTAACAAGTGTTTCTTCATTTGCTTTCATCTGCAGCCACCTGCCAGCATGCACTGTTTCCATTGTTTGACATCCTCAAATGTGTTTCAAATAGATTGCAGTGCTGTCCGAACTTTGTCTTATGAAGGTGTTTCTTAGATCCAAGTTTGAGCTGGTTTTTGGGTTGATGTCTCAGAATATCTCTGCAGATGCTGCACAATACACAGTTGTTTGTCATACCAGACAGAAATAAGAAACATAGCAGCCTTTGACAGGGGGATACTTCTGTAATAAAGTATCTGGACCGTATTAGCCGTCTCAGAGCCCTACTTTTTAATAAAAATGTTGCTGCAGTATATTGTATAAGTGTTGGCAGGCTGTACCGTCAGTGCAGATCAGGGAAAACTGGTCTGACCAGAGCCCTATCAGGTTTTACACCTCTCACTTTTGTCCTCCGCCTCCCTCTGTTTCTATTCTTTCTCTCCTCCCTCCCCCCGTGCCTCCCTTTTTAAATTAAACTCCAGCCATGCGGCAGCAGCAGCAGCGTGGAAGACTGCAAAGCACCTCAGAGTCTGCATGCTTATTTGCGCTATTTTTTTTGTGTGCGTGTGTGCATGTGTTACAGGTTAAGTATTTGACCCTAGCTGAAGCTCTCACACACGCATAGTCAGCCATATGTTGAGGGGTGATTAGCATATTTCCAAATGTGCTCATATATCTTAAGCTAGGGACAGAGCCAAGAGGTTTAACCTCAAGTGTCAAATGAAGAAGTCACGCTGCTGTCAACCTCCATACTTGCAGGGGCAACAGTAGCTTAGACGTTAGTCGAATGTAGGATTATGAAAGAAACATCAAGAGCTCATATCACTTGATGGAAAAACGTTGTTTTGTTTTCTTATTCTAGGCAGAGAAAAGCCAGAGGCGGCTTGCAGTGAATCGCTGCTTCTATTTCAGTTGTCCTTGAGCAAGGCATTTGACCTCTGCTTACTCAGTGGCCGAAGGTAGAAGTCTGTAGTTGTTTTGAGCAGGTGTGAATGTGTGTAGCGTTGTGAATTTGGAACTGTGGTGGCATGGAGGCATCCATCCTCACTCTATGAATTAACCTTTCAGAATAAAGACCGAAAATAAGTATCTCCACATGCAGAGCTGACAGATGACAGATGGAAGTGTTGTCCTCATTAAGACGACATGTTTTCACTTTCTGTACAAAGACTGCCTGAGACTCAGATCTATTTGTGAACATCAAAGTATAACTAGGAAGCACAAAGGAAACCAGGAAGAAAAAAAGGCCTGAAAAAGAACAATGAGAGTGGTGTGTTTTAAGAAATAGCCTAGACATGAAGGATTAGTGGACTCATTGCTTCGTCAAGTTTCTATAATCTTTAATCATTTACACTTGAAAATGAATTGGCTCCTCCCTCAAAATGTGAGGATTTTCTTCTTTTCTAAGTGAATAAAATGTATTCATGTGGATTTGCTTCTCACAAACGTGAGTCACGAGGTTTATTTACATGGACACAACACGCTGAACTAAAAAATCGCCATGGACATTATACTCAGGCATCCAACTTATTGGGGACAATGTAAACATGCTGGGTGAGAAAGCATTGCTCGTTTTCTTTAGAAGAATTGTTCTTATTAATAATAAGACGTGTGCAATGAGCTTCTTGCTAATCCTCATGCAACAGTATCCATTAAATGTGTGATCAGTTGTGCTGGCCTAATTTGAAAGCCTTTCTGCTGAGCCAACAATGAATAGATATGTGTAAAATATACTTTCAGATGAACCAGAAATATGTCAAACATTAAGGTACAACCATGAAGAGACAGATCATGACAGAAGGAGCAACCTGTGTGTTTGCATAGACTGAACGAGACTTTTTGCAGCGTCAGAGTTCATGCACAGTTTACATGTGATCAGCGTTGACATCCGTCGAGATGTTCCCTGTTGAGTTTCAGGAAGATGCTGTGAGATCATTCAGCTCAGTGTTTGTTATTTGAGAGGTCTACTTTAACTACAGTGACAGACACCCCGGCCCCCCCACCCACCAATCACACTCTCCTGTAATTTCCAAGTCAGGTTTCTAAAATTGGCTTGCAGCCTTAAATTGCAGCAAGGGTGGCTGTCTCAGACTGTTTATGAATGTGAACATTCACTCTCCGCTGTGGTAGTTACTGTCTGGAGATCTTGAAGAGAAACTTAAAACAGTAAAATAAAGACAGTAAGTCTGAGTAAGTTTCATTTGATTACCTTGATAATGTAAACGCATTCATTTTAGGGCACATTCCATTGAGGCTGAGCTCTTATTTGAGTCATTACTATTGCATTTCTCTTTTTATTATATCACCTGAATATCCTCTGCTTTCTCTGTCAGACAAAAGCAAAATGGAGGAGGTAAAAATCTTTTTTCTTTTTAATTTTTTTAACACAACAATTTCCAGGAGTGTGTTGGCTGGTTTTTACATTGCAGTTGAATCTAACAGGAAAACACATTTTGAACCTTGGAAACTCTACATTTGTGCATGAAACTTTACTGCAAGAGTCCTTGCATAACAGAAAAAACATCACTTGTTTCTTTTTCATCATGGTCCAGCTCTGCAACAAGCAATGACATGATGGATTTTATGACTTCACGCTTACCATAGAAGAGGAGGATGTAGCGACTGAGATGTCACCATGTAATTGTGGACTGCTGTTCTCTTTGATGCCATTTGTGTTTGTTTGGTGCCATAAGTGAGCTTGTTCTGATCAGGGTGGATCTGAGGGAGAACGAGGGGAGGACAAATAACAGATTATAAATTGATAGTAGCACTAGCTGGATGAGCGTATTGCAACCCGAATTTGCAATAACTGTAATATTAATAAGGATGCTATTTACTGTCTTCAGAGAAGCTTTGAGTTTCACTAGATTCCAAAATAAGCAATTTACATGGCTGCTATTGTACCTACACTTATTTTGTAAAAGCTATAGTTGTTGCATTTTTTTTATCATGAAGAGTAAAAATCCCTGCAGCTCATCTGGACATATGTGATGTGTTTTGAATTAAATCTTTGAATCCGGACCAAAAATGAAATGCATGTTGGATTGGTTGAGTTCAGACTTTGCAGAACATCATGACATCTAAAGCCCAACTTTATAGTCCACAAACTGATCACCTGCAGAGCATGTTAAACTAGAGGAAATTAGTTGTACTAAAGAAATGGTGATCTGAGATTGACTTTGATCATTTTCATTGTTAGATATGAGCCAGCTCAATGTGCTGTCTTGTTTGTCCTTTCTTTTTGTCGCCCTATTATTTTACCACCTGTTCTGCTTTCATCAGCCCAGTCCCTGTGTGTGGGTGTGTGCATGCGTGCATACACGATGCGTGCGTGCGTGTGTGTGTCTGTGTAGGGGAAATGTGGGAGGATGGAGGGAGGACGGTGTGGATTAACTGTGCTGTGTTGTTGCTGCAGTTCACACATTCCAGCGGGCCGATTCAGGCCAACTCACTGTACCAACACAGAGGCCTCCTCCTGTCCTCTCACCCTAACCCCCCTCTGACTTTAATATCTTCGTCCCCCTGCTGTGCCACCTTGATTATTACTTTGACAGAGAATTCAATCTTCCCTCTAGAGCCACTTTTCTTTTTTCAAATTGTAAAGCGGTCGGATTCATAGTGTCTTTAATTAAGGCCAAAGTAAACATGTGTCCTCCCACAAATGATGCTGAGCCCCTCTGGAGGAATCATTTAAATATTTACTACTATACTGTAAGTTACCCTGGTTTAACCTGTAACTGTACTGCCCTCTACAGACCAGAAATGGTAAGTTCAGAAAGACTTGATCTGTCCAGTCTGTCTATAAAAATTAGACTTGTTTGGTCCTGCTCTGTTTCGACCTGAGACGTTAACTGGACCCGTTTTTGGTTTTTTTTTGGCAATGTTTTAGGCATTTTAGAGCTTTTATGAAACATTTCCTGTTTCCTGATTCTGAAATGTCAGGATTTGATGCATTTCTTTTCTGTTTACAACGTTAAACTGAAAAACTATCTCTGGGTTTTAAAGTTAGTTTAAGCTTCCCAAAAAAAGCCACACCACCTACCTGCCAACTTTCATCTGTGAATTAATGCAGCTTCAAAAAAACTGCATTCAAAGTAAAATAAACATCATCTTCACTCATTTCTTTCTTTGAATTATGTCCATTTGGTCAATAATACAAACAGCTTGATACAGACAATAGATTAAGAAAGGGATTAAGGGACTCACTCTTGTGCTTCATGTGAGGAAAGTCTCTGTGTGTGCTTTGTTAACATCATGTGATATTGCAAATAACTTCTTGGTCTTTGATAAATCACAAGTTTATAAGTAAGACAAGTGTGCTACTCTATACGTATATGTGCTGCTTGTTATGTATTATACATATCAACTGAAGTGTCTAACCCCATTATAAACTATTTGGACTTTCTATAGACTACATATGAATCCAACATGCAGCATTTTGTGGTGTTATGTTGTTGATACTGACACAGCTGTGAATTCATTTTAAACATGTTTTTTGTCCCCGTTTTTAATCAGGGACGTGTGGAGGTGGAGGCCGGCAACGAGAACATGAAATTTGAGACCGGACCTTTCTCCTTCTACGGCGTCATGGCGCTCAATGCTCCCACACTGGGTTAGTGTAAATCTCCTCTCCTCTCCTCTCCTCTCCTCTCCTCTCCTCTCCTCTCCTCTCCTCTCCTCTCCTCTCCTCTCCTCTCCTCTCCCCCTTTAAATTAATGTTGCTATGACTTGTTGACCAATATCTTATATATTTTCGACCCTTTGTACTAAAATAAAAGTCTAAGCCAGTTTGCAGCTCAGCTTGAAGCATGTTCTGATGTTTGGTGGCTGAAAATGACAGAAGTTGATGGATTCATGGCAACATGATGTGAGGATCTGAGTTTGGAGCAGGTTTTGTTGGACACATTTAAATAGCTCCATCTGGTGTTTGGTGTGAATCAGTCAGTCAGTTGTCACACTGTGTCATCGTCCGTGAAACGGTGTGTGAGAAATCAAATCTGCTATCTGCAGACAAGTCCCGCTGGTATATTAATGAGTTGGAATAAAATCACCATATAGGTGGTGGTTGTTCTCTTCATAACATTCAGCTGATGGACTGTTTGTCTGCTGTGCATTTGTGTCCGTTTCATCTTTCCATTCCTGTCTTTTTCCAAGATTCAAACTCTGTTTAGGCAAACAAGTAGGGCAGGAGGATGTAAATGAATATATACAATATATTATCAGGGCCTATTGCTGCATTACTGTAAACTATGGAGGATATAAGTAAGTCTTATAATGAGTAGGCAGGCTTTTTGTCACACAACACTCTCTTGAATCAAACTGATTTTAAGGTGGAAACTCAGGTGAATGATCAGAATTATGGGTAACTTGACTCTTTCTTGACTTATAGCAGGACCTGGACTTCATTGCTCAATTCTTTAGCTGTAATTTCCTCTCACCGGTGTCAAAAACATTCATCCATGTCATCAAACTTCTGATTGATCAAATCTTCAGAAGCAGCTCAACAACATCCACCACGACTAAATATTACTGTAACATCTCATGTGTGATGTTCCCTGGAGGAGGATTTCACCTGTATTTTGCATGTACTCTTCCTGTTTGGTCTCAGATCTGTAAATCTGCCTCCCACCTTACCCCCTTCAACCCCCCCCCCCCCCCCCCCCTCTATTCCATGGATCTCCTCCTCCCTTGACTCCTCTCAGTGGCTGCTCATCGTCCTTGCCTTCTCTCCTGTAAGAGGTTTTCTCTGTTCTCTCGGTTGCCAGGTAAAGTCCGGCATGTCTGGGTCCTCTAACACCAAGGAGGGGTAGGGCTCAAGGGTGGGTGGTTCTTGAGTGGGTGGGTGGGCGGTGCCTGGCTTTGATTCGCCAGGTATGCCTTTGAGGTTTTGTTACGTTTTTTGCCTCAAAAATCTGTTAAAAAGCTAATTCAACATCTGATCATAGAGGGCAGAAAATTGCTGACACACTGCTCTTCATGGGTAAAAACAAGTAGTTTTGTTTATTTTCAATTCTGCAATATATAGCAAACATGATATTCTGACTGATAGCTGTTTGGCCAAAGGTGAAAAACATCCTAAAGGATTCGGCACATAGAGTGCAGTGTAGCAGCAGTTGTTGTCCCTGTGTGATTGTAGTAAACATTTATCCCTAAGGACAGCGAACGGTTACAAGATGACAGCTTCTTTTTGGCAAATAAGCTCATTGAGACACCAAAACAACCAAACTTGCACCTGATTTTACTGAGTAAGCAATCTATTTAGCAGGACTTTGCAGAGAGGATGAGTAGGAGGTGGTGAATCCATCTCATATCAGCAAACATGTGTAGGTGTTGGTCAGTGTTTGTGTAACTGTACAGCACAATGTTTTTCTGTTCAGGCTTTAGCAGAAGGTAAAGTGACGAGTATCTGCTTTTTGGTCTCTATTTGGAAAAGCCATTCACTTAAAGGCTGATTTATGCAGGTGTGCCCAGAATAGAAGGGATAATGGAATATAAAGGTCACTGGAAATACTTAGGTATCGGCTTAATACTTAGATAGGTGTTCTTTTTCAGCAATAAATGGCGACATGAAAGCCAGACAGCTCAAATGAAGGACAATGAGCAGACCATTGTACTGTAACTTTACAGTAGGTGTCAGGAATCAATGGATGTTCTGCAGCCACTCAGAATAATCAAGTTTTCACCAAGACCTTGGGGTATAATTGCTTATCCTCAAGTTTGCCAGCAACTAACTCCAACTCCAACATAGAGAAGCAATAGATACACTATATTGCCAAAAGTATTCACTCACACATCCAAATAATTGAAATCAGTTGTTCCAATCACTTCCATGGCCACAAGTGTATAAAATCAAGCACCAAGGCATGCAGTCTGTTTCTACAAACATTTGTGAAAGACAGGGTCGCTCTCAGGAGCTCAGTGAATTCCAGCGTGGTACTGTGATAGGATGCCACCTGTGCAACAAGTCCAGTCGTGAAATTTCCTTGCTCCTAAATATTCCACAGTCAACTGTCAGTGGTATTATAACAAAGTGGAAGCGATTGGGAATGACAGCAACTCAGCCACGAAGTGGTAAGCCACGTAAAAAGACGGCGCGGGGTCAGGGGATGCTGAGGCGCATAGTGCGCAGAGGTCGCCAACTTTCTGCAGAGTCAATCGCTACAGACCTCCAAACTTCATGTGGCCTTCAGATTAGCTCAAGAACAGTGCATAGAGAGCTTCATGGAATGGGTTTCCATGGCCGAGCAGCTGCATCCAAGCCATACATCACCAATTGCAAGGCAAAGCGTCAGATGCAGTGGTCTAAAGCACGCTCCCACTGGACTCTAGAGCAGTGGAGATGCGTTCTCTGGAGTGACGAATCGCGCTTCACCATCTGGCGATCTGATGGACGAGTCTGGGTTTGGCAGTTGCCAGGAGAACGGTACTTGTCTGACTGCATAGTGCCAAGTGTAAAGTTTGGTGGAGGGGGGATTATGGTGTGGGGTTGTTTTTCAGGAGCTGGGCTTGGTCCCTTAGTTCCAGTGAAAGGAACTCTGAATGCTTCAGGATACCAAGAGATTTTGGACAATTCCATGCCCCCAACTTTGTGGGATAAGTTTGGGGATGGCCCCTTCCTGTTCCAACATGACTGTGCACCAGTGCACAAAGCAAGGTCCATAAAGACATGGATGAGAGAGTTTTGTGTGGATGGACTTGACTGGCCTGCACAGAGTCCTGCCCTTAACCCGATAGAACACCTTTGGGATGAATTAGAGCGGAGACTGAGAGCCAGGCCTTCTTGTCCAACATCAGTGTTTGACCTCACAAATGCGCTTCTGGAAGAATGGTCAAAAATTCCCATAAACACACTTCTAAACCTTGTGGACAGCCTTCCCAGAAAAGTTGAAGCTGTTATAGCTGCAAAGGGGTGACCGACGTCATATTAAACCCTATAGATTAAGAATGGGATATCACCTAAGTTGATATGCTAGTCAAGGCAGGTGAGCGAATACTTTTGGCAATATAGTGTATGTTGGAAGCCTTTTACGAAGAGTGTGAGTCCATTGCACACTTTGTCCAACAGGGAGCGCTGTCAGGTTTGTTTATCAACCTAACAATGTTGCACTGAGTAAAAGATAGACGGGGGAAGAGGGACTGTTAATTTAAGTCACCATTTTAAACAAGAAAATACCTTTAAAAAAAAGTAAATATTGCTGGTTCTCCTGATAAACTTTGTGATGAACTTTAATTCGGGGAAAACAGGCAATCTAAAGTCAAGAGCCAGGTTCTTCGTACTACTCTCTGACACTTCACAGAACAAACTTTTTATAGAAATATAATCTGCAGAAAAAATCTGTATTGAAATAATCCTCATTTGGAGTTGTGTGGCAGGAATATTTTTTGCATTTCATGTTTGTGTAAAAATTGTACAGTGTATTTTGAAGGGTTTTATAAACTCTCAAATATCAGTGCATACAAGTCTGACAATGAAAGCCTGTTTCAAATAGAGTTCTGATACATCGTCTACCCCTTTAACTTGTTTACCTTTTAATGCTTTAAGTGCTGGAAATGTAACCATTGTTATACCAGGGTTTGCCTCTTAAGTACATATGTTTCGTCAAACATATCCCCTCCTTCATATTTTTTGGCAAGGGGGCTATCGCTGCATCATTCGCTTAGCCCAAGATGGTCCTGATTTATTTAAAGAATTACAACAAATTTAGAGTAGTTTTTTCCCGTTCAAGTGGATTTGTTATGGGTTTACCCGGACCTTACAGAACTCTACAGTATAAACATATGCATAATAAAAAGGGGACTCATTGTTGAAACAGGCATGGACCGGGTAATTCAAAGTCACAAGGAGGTTGATCAATGAGCTTATCTGCCTGAAGGGGAGCATAGACATTCAACCTGCAGGCTACTTAGGGATAGAAAATGATCACATTATCTCGAATGTGAAATAAGGATAGATGAGACTCAAGATGGGACTTAAAGCCCCTGAAGCTGTATGATCTTTGCAGCATCTTTAGATGGATGCATGATAGCCTCTGATGTTTTTCTCCTTCCGTTTGTTCTGTAGGATTTCTTATATGAAATATCACTTTAACTATTCAATCAATAAGACAAGTAAAGGAAATACTGCAGAGCTATTTAGATGCAGTTGTATTGTTTTTGGTCAATGTTGTCCTATCCCTCACTTTAGAGTTAGGTTCCAATCATAGTTTTCTAGATAAAAGGCATTAAACCTGTAGTCATTTCTTTTCCCTACAAAATCACAGACGCCCAGTTCCAAATGTGACTCCATCCTGTTTTTATAAATGAAGATGTTTTTTTAAAAGGTGTTTTAAAACTGAAGGAAGTGGGATCAGTGTGAGGATGGTTGTTTGGAACTGGGTCCATCACCACACTTCATTTATTTTTTCATTTCTTTTGTTTTTTTCTTAAATTTTACAAACCCTAACACAGGTCACGAGTTTGTTAGCATCAAAACCTTACAGATTTTTTTTTTAACTTGAAGATCCAGCAGGTCACTTTTATTTCAACGCAGGGCTGAACAAAATAGAAAGAAGTGTATTTTAATTGTTATTTATTTAATTATTGTACAAAATAAGATGGAATTATCATTTGTGGATCCAAAATTCATTTACACTTGTAAAAAGTATCACGGCAAAGTCTTGCTGATGTGACATTTGGGCTGTTTGCCGAACAAATGTTTTCTTTTTTCAGTCGAACAAAGTTTGTAGCATCTCTGTCGCAGCAAGGTGCTTCATTTTGATGCTATTTATTCAAAAATATGACCTTTTTTCTTTTAAAGTTCAACGTCTACACTTTGGACATTGCTCTCTGCACTCTGCAATATTGTAATTTTAATGATGTTTCAATTTATTTTCAGCCCTTTTTGATGCCCAACAAGGACCTTCAAATCTATAAAATGCACATATTTGTAAACCTAGATATTTAGTATAGAGCTCTGTGAGCTCATTCATGGTGAGTTCTCTTAAATGTTGATTGTCTATCACCATTTTAGAATATAAAGAAATGAAATTTGATAAATAAATCCTTCAACCCTGCAGCTGTAGCCATCTCAAAGTAGAAAGCCTCCAGTTGGGTCATAGTGACATCTAGCCAAACATCTCAACTTTTGCCAGCTTCGGCACGATGAATTACACGATGAATCAAACAAATATTTGGACAGCTCTGACGCTGTCTCAGAAGCTTACTATGTAAAAGCTATGGTTTTAAAAGTTGAAGATGAATTTTAGGTTAACAGGATCTTGTTAAATAAATGTGACCTGCTGGATCTTAAAATTCAATGTTTTATTATCAAAATAATAAAGATTGTCTCTTGACTAAATGAAATCTAACCACTAACTAGAAAACATAGCCGTAGATTTTTAACATTAACTAGCTAGCTTAATTCAATGAATGCTAACGCAGTTGACGTGTCCAGGTAAAACAGTTTCCTATGACTCACTGAGGCCCCCTGCAGGACGACTCACACTCACTGGTAATAACACACAGCTGGTAATGAGCATGAGTGTGATGTCAGAGTGTGTGAAACATTTTGAGAGTCTGGTTTCGTTTGGATGGCATGCAACAATAAGAACTGAACTAAACTGTCAGCTGGATGACTCCCGTGGTTTGTTAGTCATTGTGGTTTAAGGTTAATTGAGCAGAGGTGGAAAATAACCAGCTGAAGGATTGATGTGGGGTGAAGGACAATTATTAAGTGATACTGTTATCAAGAAACTGTCAACAACGTAAACGAAGAAGCCTACAGTTACAGATTGAAATATTTTCGACTGTACCTACAACAAATGAAGCAGCGGTTTTAATTTGAAACGATTTGACTTCAGAGCGCAGACAATAAACTGGCAAGAATTTAGATTTTTGACTTAACATTTGGGACACGTTTCATTCAAAGTTACAAAAACAGTTACCGCTCCTGGCTTCTTAAACGTGTGCTTTTTCCGCTTTTGTCTGCTGCATATCACTGAAAACTGTATCCATTTGTAAAGTTTATGCTTGAGCCCTGGGATATTATTAATGACCTAGAGGCAGATTATTGATAAAGACAAATCAAGTCATTCTGCCTTGTACCTAGATCATTCAAATACCTGGGTATTTATTTAACAAAAACAAGAAGACAAAAACAGACGGAAGTCTTTTGTGATAAAAGATCTTTTATGTTCATATTTCATCAATGAACAGTAGTAACTGTCTGTATCTATATAATGCTGCTTTGTAATATGAATGCATCTGGTATTAACAGGACAACTTATCTGCACTTTTTATTTTTAACATGTTATATGAAATTCGGTCCATGGATACATTTAATTATACAATATTGTATTTAAAAATTGAATTCACTTTTTCAGGGTTGTTTTACAGTTTTAAACGTGTCTTCTGTTAATGAGGCTCATGTCTGTTTACATCTTGCACTGGCCGACAGATGATCAAAAATTCTTTGTAAGGATGTGAGTTGGTTTGAGGTAATGACCACAAATTGAGTCACTGCTTGTTATGCTGTTGGAAAATTTTGTGTTTCATCACCTTTGGGTGCGAGGCAGGCCCCCACGATGCTGCTGTGATAGTGAAACAAAGATTACATACAGTAGAGACAGTCATGAGACTGTTTGAAATGACTTAGCATTAAGTGTAATTACCTTATTTTTAGCTTCCTCTGTGTAACACAGATATGACTTGTATTTGTTTGTTTGTTTGTGCATTCATTTGTCACTACTTATTCATTCATATCGTTAATATTAACCTGCATTGGAACCTACACTGCATCTTGTTGAAGTCTTTCATTGATCTGTATAGAGCCATTAAATCACCAATGGCTTTGAATATTCACCCAAACTGCGTCTCTCGGTAGTGATAAATATGATATTCTATCACATAATTATGCCTCACGCTGCAAACAGGTGTTGTTGTTAACCTTTTCTGTATTTGTGTACATTACAGAGTTTCGTTCGCCGTCCCACGTCAGCGGGTTGAACCGCACTGCCTCTCTGAGCGGAGCCGACAGGACTGAGTCGCTCTCCGTCAGCGGCAGCAGCAGCCAGCTGAATAACAGCATCCCGTCGCAGCAGTACACACCAGACTTCTACGTCCGAGCACTTACAGACCTGCAGTTTGTCAAGGTTGGTTACAATTCAAAGCATGATGGAATTAGATGACTGAACGGTATCTGTGCGATTTCCTTTAAAAAAAAGACCGCAAACACACAAACCATATTATAGTGTTAATATGATCATTTATAACACAGGCAGGGAAAAAACCTTCAAAGTGAATCAACTGTTCTTTTTCAGTTCACAAAGGATATCTAAACTAAAAGATGACTGGCTACAAACTTTCATATTTCATGATTTTGCAGAGGTGTATTTAAATGGATTGAAACAAAAACAATTTGGGAGTGTTTCAATTAAAGCTTTAACAATAGTTGTCTTGTTGTCTAATAGCATGGTCACCTCACAGCAGGGAGGTTCTTGGTTCAAACCAAGAAAAACAAAAGAAGCAAAATTCCCTAAATGTCATTCTGCTCCCTTTCAGATTCCTTTGGTGGAATTAAGAACCAGGAGCAGCATTAGATTTATTGCAAAGCTCTCCTGTATCAGAAATAGCCTAGTTGCTTTTTGTTTTCTGTTATTGTACGACACAAAAACAAACAAACAAGTCATGCAAAAGTCAAAAACCAACGATATACATTAGGAAAAAAATAGGAATAATAGACAAACAGTTAACACATTACTCTTATCTTCTGTCTCTCTCAGATCACACGGGCTCAGTACCAGAATGGCCTAATGGCGTCTCGTCTTGACAGCACGCCACAGTCCCCAGAGAGCGGCCACAACATTGCCCGCATGGATCAGACCACTCCCCCTGCCACCACTGCCAACATCCCCATCACGGACCTGGGAACAGACTTCGCCCCCATGGAGAACGGGCCGGACGAGACGACGCTCCTCCTCCTCAATGAGCAGAACTCTCCGCACACAGCCAACCACCACAGCCAGCTGGAGAACAGCATCTGACCCCCCTGTCATACGTGTTTCTGCTACGTTTGCACGCATGCACTACTACGCCAGAATGTATGCTGAGGAAGGGAGAGGCATGTGTGCGTTTGTGTTTGTGTGTCAGGGGGATGCAGATACATGCTTTTGCACAGCTGGCAATACATGCAAAGACAAGCCATGTGCATGCATATTGTGTAAATATGCAAGGATTTAACACAACACTAGCAGACAGACATGCCAAAGTGTATGTTTTCCATCATGAACAGACTTAAAACAAACACAACACTCATTTATGGTAGAGAGGAGTACCTGTATGTGTGTCTGTGTGTTTCCACATGCTCCTTATTGTATTATCTGACGATAAACATCTTAAGGACCTGCTTGACTGGACCAGAAAGCTCCTTCTCCTCTCTCTCGCCCATCAACATTTTCTGTGATTTGCGAGTTTCTTCCTCTGTCTGTGTGTGTGTGTGTGTGTGTTTTTAAATGTGTGTGCGTTGCTTCCAATTTCTTGTCCCTATTCAGAGACTCAGGGAGACCCCATACCCAACCACCCTGCGTGCCGCATGTGTAGCAGCCTGCAACCCCTTCCCAACACCCATACAGCTAGAAGACAAAGACGACCCAATCATGTCAGCAGAGTTCACACAAATTAATATATGTTCCTTAAAAACCTATAGTGAGATATTTATTGAAGATTCTGTGAGAGATGAACACACAAGAGGCTTCTAGTGACTACTTTTCAGGTGGAGATGGGTGGGAGAGGTTTGGGGTGGATTTATAAAAAAAATAAAAAATATATTTTCCTTCTTGTTTCCTGGATAGAAGCAGTGATTAGTTGAGAGCCTTTATCCCAGAGCTGTTAATAAATTCATCAGCAATTGACAGCCTGTCTGTACCGTGATTAAGACAATCGATTTGATCATTATGAATGTGGTAAATTAAGTGTGTAGGGTACATTAACTGTTGCAGACCCTCTTCTCTTGGTGAAATCTTTTATATTTTACCAGTGAAAAAAGTCATGATGAGCAGTTTCCGTCTCAAAAAGGTTGTAGGTGTTTCCTGAGTTTGTAAGAGAGGGTGATTTGTATGTGTATACGTATGTGTGTTTGTTTATGACCAAAATGACCGTCGCCACACTTGGCGGCAACAGAAACCAAAAGAGGGAAGCTTGATCACATTCTGATTAGAAAATACTAGAACATCTGAGACTTTTATTTATTGAGTTGGATGTGTGTGTGTGTGTGTGTGTGTGTGTGTGTGTGTGTGTGTGTATATATCCTATATGAGGGAGAAATGTGATTTTTATTTAGCCTCGTGAGATTTTATATGTTTAATGATCATGTGATTTGGTTGTGTTTGGGTTCCTTTTTTACCATCTTTTTCTGTGAGGGGGTCACTCTTGTCATACTGAACAGCTGATATTTTTTTGTTTCGTTTGTTTCTGCAGACAAACACACCGTTCAACCCTGGCGTCAGCCAATTTCATGGGAGACAATTTTGTATATTTACTGATTTTCACAAGGTCTGTTTTCACAGAAATGCACACACTCCAGTTTTATTTTACTGTAAATTCTGGTGAGATTTAAAAGGAAAATCAATCCTTATAACTCAAGTTCTGTGTCTTGAACGAATTTTCTTTGCCTGATTTTAAGCAGAGCCACAGTGGTGTTTCATTTTTTGTGTTTTTGAAGTACATCAAGAAAAGTGATTAATTTTGTACGCTTCTGTTCTGAAAGCCAAAGAGAGACAGCTGGGACACCTACAGTAGAAACTGATGCTCACACTAACTACATGTACCAGAATGCAACACAGCCACATGAAAAGTCGTGTTTTTAGTAAGTTTCATCCCTGGTTTTACTTACGTCTTTTCTGCTTCGCTTTGAGTATCTCTGCAAGTTAATTTTTCATGTTTTTCACATAAATCACAGGTGAATCAAAGGAGTTTCCCCATCTGCTCTTCTCTCTAAATGTTATTCAAAAAGGGATTTGGGGAAATGATAGGACATGAGGAGAAGAATAAGAAGACGCATAATCTATAGGGATGTGCCTTCACCAAAAAACAAACCTTAATTTTAACACTTGCATTTAAGTTTCTGAACTTTTCTCAGATAAAAACACCCTAATTTTGAACACACATTTTGTAAACACTGAAGTCGACCTCTGTCAACAGACAAACTGTGTGAAAGTACAACTAAGAAGCACTGTTTTGGTCTTGGTTGAGCTTGCCTCCTCTTTCTACCCTGAAAGAGGAATGATGATTTCTGTTATTACAACTAATCTGAAACCGAAGCTTGACCAAATGATGGCGTCATTTCTGATTTCATGTGAATTTGGAATGACATTGTATCTCGAGGTTTTACACTTGAGGAAGCTTAAATGTCACAAGCCCTCTGAAAGAAAAAGCACAAAAAACTTTACAAACATTTTCAGGAATCTTTGCTGATTATGAAAATGAAAAGCAATTTAACAAATGAAAAGCAATATAAGCACGCACCCAGCATCCTGAAATCCTGCATTTGAACATGGGAATACAAAAGTAGCGTTAACTAACGAAAGTTGACGACAAGTTGTTTAATGTGTTTTTATCTTTCCAACAGTACGCCAATGATTTATCTTCATGTTGCAAATATTTGAGCTGAATTTGATGATTTGTCTTTTACATCCAGTTTATCAACTTCCAAGTCTTTTAAATTCACCTAAAGTTTAAGAACTAATTTTGCGGCTTTTTTTTTACACAGTGATGTAATAAAGTTTGCCTCGCACTGTGCTGAAAGCAGTAACATTTGAGTCCAATTGAACTTTTCCTTGAAAATAATGCTGTACTGACAAATTATTGTAACTTGAAACGTTCAGTCACATAATTCATATTTCACAACAATGAAATCAAAGCAGACTGGACCTTTAGTTTTATCATCGGTTGAGTTAAATTTCAGTGGAGCCACGATTGCAGACTTCAATTTCAGGCAAACAAATTGAAATGTGAGAAAGTAGGATGAAATCAATCTGAAATCACTTCTATCGGCTCCTCATGATTTGGGGATTATTGAAAGTTAAGTTAAATATTTTGTGACCAATACGGTTGTTAACAACAGTAACCCAGTAGGCTAGATACAAGAAGATATATATATATATACATATATATATATATTTATCACAGTTAGCTCTTTATGGCCTTTTGGCATAAAACAGCTCATGACATTTTTGCCTGTTGTAGTCACTGAAACTATCTGATTTTTGAAGGTTAAAACCCCTGTTAACCTATTTGTATACGGTAAGTTTCAAAAGCTATCTCGGAATAGCTAACATCTGCTAAACTAGCTAGCTTGCGAACACCATGAGCAAAAATGTTGTGTTCAAGGTGTTTTCATCAATTCTGAAAAGCAGCAGCACTTTTCTTCACTTTTCTAGTGTCCATAACAACATAACTCAAAGATATCTGGGTTGTTTGATTTGTTAGCATTTGAAAACCACAACATTTAACAACAAGCTAACAAACCTTATGTATTAGGGTATAGGTGGACTCCTTTTTTATCAGTTGAATTAACTCTTAAAATTGATTCCCTGTGATCATGAACATTTTCACTGTGTCCCAAATGATAAATGATAAAAACTGCCTGGACCAAACCAGAGTTTAAATGTTAACAAGCTAAAGGCAGCTGCTGCTATAGCAGACGTGTGTGAATATTGGACTCAAAAACTGGTTTCTTCATTGAAACGTTGCATTACCTCGGCCTGTTGACACCTGTGATCTCATGAATTTATCTTTAAACATACCGCTTGCTGCTTTTTTTTGTTCATTATGGGGCATTTTTGCTCACAGAGAAATGTATGGAGTACCAAGGTCACAAAGAGGGCATGGACTAAATGAAATAAAAGTGTTTTTATTTGCTTTCTACATACTGTTGTTAATGTAATCCAGTTTAGTTGTGGATTAAACAGCTTGAGCAATTTGTCCAAACCTTTTGAGACAATCCCAGGGAGTAAAAGTGAATTATTTGATAAATATAGCTTTATTTCGAGAGGAACTTATGCACTACCCATATTATTATAACATTATAACATATCAATATCTATATTTTACTCTCAATAGCCATTCATCTTTTGTGAAATGTTTTAGTTTATAGATATTTCAAACATGAACTTCTACTTTTGTAAGTGAAGAAAATATAAACAGTCCATTGAAAATGAAAGCACTTTAGCATAGACAGCAGTATTTTCCCACAAAAAAGCCACAAATTTGCCAAAGTTGCTGGCTCAGTCGCTCTGTCTTAATACAGTTAGTGACCAGGATTTCATAATCGTCTTGTTTGCAGACCCCTTAACATGAAACAGCTTTTTTATATATATATATCTCTGTTATGTCTCAGAAACAAAAAGCTAAAGGAACTCGCTGACTCATCGTTCTGTTGCCTTCAATGTCTTGAAACAACTGTACTGGATAATTTTTGTGCTCATTTCTGAGTTATATTTCACAAACCCACGCACACACTCTCAATCCACTTTTTGCTGCTTTGTGTGGATTTTTATGACTGAGATTGTTGTTGATTTTGTGTGTACTAATGTTCATGTTGGAGCATGCCATTCCCCCTCCCCCTCCCTCACTCCTGTTCAATTGTTCTGGGTTTTGGGTCATTGTGTGTGTGTGTGTGTGTGCGTGTGTGTGCGTGTGCGTGTGCGTGCCTGTGATTCACAGCTGTTTTCTTGTTTTTGTACCTCAAAACACTGTCAGTAATTGTGGGAAACAAAAATCATTTTTTTATTTGTGGAATTGAATTTGGGATCGAAGTGAATAGAGCAACCACAGTTGTGTTGGGGGAAAAAATGAATTGTCCTTCATTCTCTCTGGCATGCTTTAACTTAAAACAACAACGAAGAAACAAGGTGTAAATACTGTTTTATAATCCCTGTCTTAATGAGCTTTGAAGATGAAGAAAGTTATTAATAAACATGAGATATATTTCTCTATGGATCGTTGTGATTGGACTACTTTTTAGGTTTCTCTTTTTTCAAAGATTTTCTATTTAAAAGGTAGATTTACAAAGTTACACAAAGAGAACACAAAGAAAAGGGAAAATAATGAGTAACTACAAGAGCAAACAAGCATATTCAAGTACGTTTTCAGCAAAATTAGCCATTATACCTTAATTTAATCATACTAGGTTGATATTGTCATTATTCTCAAAAACTTCAATGTAGGGTTTTTTCAAGAAAATGGAGGGATTGTTGCAAAGAGGAAAAGACAAAATACAAAAGTGCAAATTCCTCATAATGTACAAAAATGGTGGAGTTGGAAAATAGAGGAGTGAAAGACTCAAAACAGTCTTAACTGATGCTTAAAAAAAACTGATTTCTATTTAAAAAAAAACATATAATGGAAAAACTGGCATTTTCTCTCTGTCCATCTTAATTTGAGGATGTGTATTGTTTATAATGTATTCAGATACATACTGTAAGTGACTCATCCTATAACCTGTTTCTGCATTTTTGTACTTGCTGTAAATCATGTGTCATTTGTAATATTTACAACACTTCATCTTAATTTTTCTCATCTAAACATGGTTAAATAGTCACATTTACTTCCTCTTTCCTGGTTGTGAAAATTCTTGGAAGCAGAAATGATCAACATGAGGATTATCAAAACCAGATGACATGTCCTGCTTTAAGCTATATACTCAGACATACAAGACACATGATGAAACATCCATTTATTGTTTTGTTGGTTGCCAGTCTGGCAGGTTTATGCACACACACACAAGAGGGTCGGGTGTGGACGAGAAAGAGAATTCAATAGTTGAGGAAAGGGGGGGAATATTGAGGTTGAAAAATCCTGAAGCTGCTGATCCCCTTTTACATCATCTGGGAATTTTTGTTGTCAAACTAGTTTTGTAAGAAGTTAACAGGGAGATACAGTGTGTAGAACAAAAAGATTTCCATTACACCTGGGCAGATGAAACTTTCTTTTGTCTAAGTAGGGCGAGTATGATGTAGAAACCTTCCGTTAGGAGACAGAAGGAAGAGTTCTCTAATTACAAGGTGTAATTTTTCGACATGTCTCATCACATTGTTCTTATTGTATGAAATGACTTCCAAAACAACACACCAAGAGGGCTCAGCAGAGAATTTAACCACCACCTCAAACATGTGCTAGCTCAAACACACAGGCAAGAGGGTTCAAAATGTTTGATGGTTCCCTGAATCAAACATTTTCATGTGTCAAAGCTGACAGAATAGAGACTATAAGAGAAACATAAGAAATGATTGGCAATATCTCAGTGCTAAAATGCTTTACATGTTTAAGTGCTGCTTTCATCAAGAAGAATTTAGTGAGTATATTGTTCATAAAAGTACCTCATTTAAAATTGTACTACTGTGATTCTTGGGGTGGCCACTAGAGGTTTTCGTTCAGTGTCTAATATATGCTGAAAAGACGTAGGACGTTTCTCCACCTCTGCCCATTGCACAAAAGTCAATTTATCATTTTGGAGTCATAGTCATCACTTTAGAGATCGGATTGTGGTACTGCCGTATTGACATATTTAACTTACGGATAAAATGTCCAAGATCCCTCAGGTCAGTACAGTATAACAGATTGTTGTGTCTTGTGTTTGGAGCAGACACTTAAAGGGATACTTCACCCATTGAAACATGAATCTGTAGTGAAATTGGGTCATATATGTAGTAGAAATGTGAAATAAATTTTGAAGTTGGTGCCTTCTTGACCGAGAAAAGGCAGAAACTGTCTTTTTGCCTTATGTGGATTAGAGACAACAACTCCCAGAATGCACAGCAGCGCAGGACACTCCCGCTGAAGGAGAGGTGCATTCACGTGGTATCGGAAAAATGAGATTTCGAGTTGTAAAATGCACATGAAACACCTGCTCAAGTCGGTTTTGTGTTTTGTTGACATACTTTTTATTCATGCACGTATTGCACATCAACTTTTTGCTCAAATATACCTTTTGACAATAAGTTTTCTCTAAGTACCCGAGCAGTACCTGAATGCAGCAGTACTCGCGGACATTTACTAATAATCATATGGCAGTTTCCTCAACTGAATCAGAGATTTCTTTCAGAAGGAATTGGCATCTTGGAAATTCCTGGCAGAAAACAGACTATATGTCTGTGTCCAAAGGCAAACAGTCACAGCACCGAAAACACAAGTCTGCCCCGGCTCCTTCTTCCTTGTCACAGCCGCGGACCTAGCCAGCTAGGCTAGCTAGCCTGCCTGTCGGCACCAGCAGCTGGCTCGTAGAAAGAGCCACGAACATCCGATTCGAGCACAAAACCTTTAAAATCCCCTTCATCCATATCAGTTTGAAGTTGAAACATACTTTTTTCTTCATTCTCGGTTCTTCAGCGTTATCCATAGAGACACCCAGCTTGAGCCCGGCTCAGGCTCCCTGTCTCACAGCCGCTGTCTGTCTGCAGAAGGCACCTGGCAGCAATATTGCGGGCGGCTCGTAGAAAGAGCCACGAACATCCTTTTCGAGCACAACACCTTCAAAATCCCCTTCATCCATATCAGTTTGTAGTTGACTTTCCGCCATTGTCGGCTTTACTCAGCTTTCTCCACAGAGCCTGTTAGCACAGCTTCCAACTAAGCAATATGGCGGATGTTAAGTTTCGTTTTTGGGAGTGAGGTCCCGCCCACTGATCTGTGATAGGTCTGTAGCTTCAGTGGTTGAAAACATGAGGAACTAGCAATGTAGTTTCACCCCTGCTAACCACAACAGCCGCCAGTGACGCAATATGACGATTTTTGCATCACTGGAGGCTGTTTGTCAGAAAATAAATTACAGATATTTCTCATCTTAGGGGGAAATGAGGGCTGGATGCAAGACCATCCAATAAAACCACAAGTTTACTACTGATACAAAGCTTAATGCAAATGGATGAAGTATCCCTTTAAAGTTATGAAAAGTTTAAGGACACAAACTTGTATTCGTGTTAGTTACGTTTCTTTTGTCGCCCATCCTCTACTCTGTTTATGGTGTGCACAGCGCTGCAGGAGTTGCATTTGTCAACAGAGCTGTCAATCACGGTGTTGTACCCCTTTTTAAAGTATTTAAATAACTCATTAAAACTAAACTTAATTATTAGAATTAACACATTATTTGATGATAATCAGCATGGTAAGGACTAACTATTAAGACAGAAATTTATAAGATATATTTCAGTTATATAGTTTGACCTATGTCCCATTCTGTAACATGGTGGAGGCGGGCCTTATGACCTATGCTGCAGACAATCAGTAGAGGGAGCTCCAAATGTTTTGGCTTCAGTTTTGTCCTCCGTATTTGAATGCAGTGTATGACGATAACTTACTGTAATATTGATTACACTGTCGGACAGATGATCTATCAGTCACATTTTGGTGCAAGTAGTCTCACTCTGCTCTTTTATATCAATGTGCTCATGTTTTTTTAAGCTATTAATAAAACTTAAAAAAACATGATGACTTGAAGTAAAACATGTTCTTAGGCATTGGTGGAGACCAAAAACCGAGCTAAAATTGCAGGGAATACTGGACTTGTGGTGTTGCCTGAGCGTTAAGTCCAAATAAACGCTAGTGTTGTTCTTTGTCTTATATTGACATGTTAAAGGGGCTATATGTAACTTTCTCACATAATTAAATCGTGTTTTATCGCCCATTAGTAAGAGAACGGTTAAATGATGTTAAAAATGAGACATTCACTGCTGTGTTGCCTGTATAACTTTTTATTTTTTGACGAACCCGGGTTCGATTTTACGCGAAGCAGCAGGAAGTGACGTTCTATGCGTGTTCTCGACGTTCTCCTCACACAGCTTTACTTACATAGAGCAACAGTTGTGCCTGACAGGATGGAGAATGAAACTAAGATGGAATCTGTTATTACGTATAAACGACCGGCCTCTAGCACAACACAGACTCCTTCGCAGACTCCACGTAAGCACAAGAAACCAAAAAAGGGTTTTATCTGTAGAAGCCCGTTGAGCCAAACTAGAATCTGACCGGTGTCGGGCGAAAACAAGAGTGGACACAAGAGAGCTTTTCATTCATGGAGGGAGCTTCGATCGGTTTTGTGGATAAAAACCGACCCAGAGATGGCTTCACTTCTATTGAAAAGGTAAGATAATTCCTCTAGACCATGTGAATTCCGCGGCCAATGAAGATGCTCGCTCGTGTACGTACGAGCACGCCAGCGAGAGCGAGCAACAAGTTGCTGGTGCAGTTAGCCTAGCGGCCTGCGGTGTCACTAGAAACGCGGTATTTTTGAAAGTTACATATAGCCCCTTTAATAGAAATAGTTTAATGATACATATTTTTTCCCATAGATGAATATTTTTATAAATGTTGGGAGGTAATCCTTACTGTAACTTATTTCATATTGTTGCATTTTACCTTGAGAAGTGACCACAGGTAATTAAGTATGAATGTAGTTAAAGTTAAGTTCCCTTTTAAAATCTGACCAAGTGAAAACATTGTAATCTTTCACAGAGGCCAGCATTTTGATGTGAATTAATTGTGTTAACTATAGATGATGATGATAATAATAATAATAATAATTATTGTAATAATGATAATAATGACCTTTATAGAGCACTTTCCAAAATCAGTGCTTCACAAGAACAGCTGTAATGAAACAAATGTTAAAACAGGCAGGTCAAAGGCAAATATTAAGAAATAAACACTTTAGGACAGAAAATTCATTTAAAGAACTAAAAGATACAATTATTTTAAAAGAATTTAAAGAAGTCAAATTTACGTACAAAAATAAAATTAAAGTAAAATCAGGAAAGGCTTGCCGGTAAAAGTATGTCTTAAGAAGGGATTTAAAAGAGATTACTGACTTAGCTGACCTTTATCTCCTTTTTTTTGGCTGTGAAGTTTTTGGAGACTTCACAGCAAACGCTCTGTACCCTTTTGTTTTTAGTTTGGAATTTGGAAAGACCAGAAGACCTCTGTCCAAGGATCCCAATGTATGTGTCGGCCTGTATGGAAGGCCTCGTATGTAGCTGGGAGAAAGGATGGACAGCTTTAAAATGAGTCAGTAAAATCTTAAAATCAATTCCAAAACATATAGGGAGCAGTGTAAAGTAGTGTAAAGATGCTAAAACAGGAGTGATGTGGTCATGCTTTCTGATTCTGGTCAAAAGCCTGGCAGCTGAGTTCTCTACCATCTGGAGTCGATTTTTTTTTGCTCAGGGAGGTAAGAAGGCTGATACAATAATCGAGGTGTGATAAAATAGAAGTATGTAAAATCCTCTCTGTGTTTTAAGAAGTGTAAGCAGATTGAATTTTTGAAATATGTCTGAGATGATAAAAACAAGACTGTACAAGCTTTGTTGTGTGCAGCTCAAACTTTAAGTCACTATCAAACCAGACCCCAGATCCCCTTTAGACAGACTAAAGAAAGTGGGGAAAAAAGAAACAATATGAATGGATGATACCTATTAAAATTATTAAATATTATTAAATATTTTCTTTTATTTAATCAATGTTCCTTTGTTGATGTTTACACTATCAGTTCAAAAATACACAATGCTAAACAATTTCTTTGTGGTTTTTATTTCTCAACCTTTTATACTTTTTAAAATTCAGCAATTTCAATTGTCTCATTAATACTTTTGCACAATTTCCTCCCACAAAAAAACATGATGTTAACAGGATGTGAAAGTTCTCACAGGGCACTAAAAGGAACTTCCATTCACATCAGAAAGCTGCAATTCAAGAAGAGTGACTCATATGAAGGCAGAGTAATAGAGTAATGACATGCTAACATGCGGTTTCTACACACCCTGATTGTTGTATCACACACGCACACACACACACACACGCACACACACACGCACGCACGCACGCACGCACGCACGCACGCACACACACACACACATACACACACACACACACACACAAATAAAAAAAGATTATCTTACATAAATCTTAGTCAGATAAATCACACATTTAAACATAAAAGGTAGTTTTGCTTCTGATTATTAATATTTTCTTATGACGTGTATGTCATATAAATGAGTCCTTTATTTATTGTTTAGTCACCCCCACCCAGACCAAATGAAATATAAATCCAGCAGCAGGAGAAGCATGGTTGGCTCAGCTTTGTCCTACATCACGGCTCAACAGGGAAGTTAAGCAATGTCAGATTCAGCCGTGGTTATGCAACTGTAAACAGCATGCAGGTCTGCTAGCGCTAGTGGAAATTTTTCCACAATAAAAAAACACACAAAACTCCCAAAAGACCGGGCTGAAGACGTGAGAGGATTTGGAAATAGATGAAAAGAAAATGTAACATTTCATATAATGATGCCTTACAGAAGGCTACAAATGGACAAGTGGACTTTTTGATATTTTGATTAAAATGCATCAAAAAGTGATTTGAAGGGATGTTTTCAGTTATTATTGTTTTGTGATTTGGCCCTTTAAAAGTTTAGAAGGTGGTTCAATGGAGGTGTGGAGGATGCTTATCTTATATTACATGATATCTAAGGCAGCATCTACCCTGCATTAAGATTACAGCCATGTTTTCCTTTAAACATTTTTGAATCGGATTCGGCCAGACAGCAGATTTTGATTTATGACGATGTGTCTATATGAACTTTAGAGTGACTCCGTCCTCCTGGCTTCATATACATGGAAATATACTTAGATAAACTGTCGACTCTTCAAAATAAAGTGAGCTTCTTCCTCACAATTTGAAACCTTTTTATTTAAATGTTTTACTGACTATTACCAGAGTTTATAAAACAGGAATATAAATAAAGTCATGGTGCTATGTGGTTAGTGGAAATGTATTTAACTTCCAGTGTTTAAATTTGAATTGTGATGAAATGAAATTGTGCCATAATGATATCAACTAGCCTCACAGTTGTCCATCACTGTCTAACACTACGACTTCATTTTTTAACCTTTACTCTTGTAATGATTGTGGCTCCAGAGTGACTTTACTATTTTAGACTGGATCATTTTTCACGGTATAGATTTTTTGGGCAGATCTCTTTTCATCTGAAGGATTATTTTATTATTTTAATCACAATTGTGATTGATGTTAATTAATCGGTGTAAACTGAGGAGCTGTTTACCATATATATACCATATATAATCCCTACTTCCTAAACAGTTTGCGTCATACTGCTATTTCCCCTCGGGGATTAATAAAGTATATAAAGTATATAAATAAAAATAAAAATAAATACATTTACACCTGCATCAAAGTGTGTCTACATGTGTTTGTGTGTGTGTCACAATCAGACTTTATCTCAGCAGTGTGTGGCCGCAGTAACGTGTAGTACAGTATTTCTTCATCACAGCGGGTCACACAGTGAAAAGTCCGTCCCTCTTCCTGTCTGCTGGGGGAAAATCCCTGTGTCTGTGGTGAGTGTGTATAAAAGACTGCAGGTAGGCACATGTAGACAGAACAACACTGATAGGACAACTGCTGGGATCTTACAAACAATAACACAACTTCTAACTTATTCACTCTATCAGGTAACTGAACTCTTATTTTTAACTTTATTTGGCTCTGACAGTCTCTAACTAAAAAGGGATCTTTGTTTCTCTTTGTGGCTCTTTCACTTTTAATGGATTCGACTACTTTTATGTGACTTTTAATTGCTGGAATAATTACTTGTCTGCTTTAATTTATTTATCTTTTTCAATATGATTGTTTTTAAAGCCTTATTGTCAAGTATTTATAGAGCACAATCCTAAATGAGTCCGCTGACAGAAATGCACTTTCGTCTTTAAAATCAAGAGGAAATGGTAAATTATTATATTTAAGGATAATAAAGGTAGAAAAGCAAAAGATATAAAAAAGAAGTAAACCTAAAACCCAGCTTTATTTCCATGTAGGTTTTGTGATGCAGTGACACTAAGAATTGTTTTCCGTTTTCCTGCAGAACTTTCTTGATTTGAAAAACAAAGATGGATTCAAAGATGCAACGCAACATGAGCAAGCAGTGGACCCCTAAGATGCCCAAGGGGATGGACTTGGAGTATTCCCATCATCCTCTGACTATGAGGAGCGTTGTGAACCTCATCGTTGCCATAGAGAAGCTGAGGAGCGGTGCGTCAGAGGCGCTGCTGAGCACCGAGTTTAGGGATGAAAACCTGCTCAACATGATGATGGAGAGCATTGTGGAAGGTAATCACGCACAAGACTACATTGCAACACTGCAGCATTACAAGCACTTAGGGTGTTTTTTTTACCAGTAAGCATTTGTTAGCCTCATCTTTTGTTAAGTCTGTGTTGAAAAATAAATATGTAAAACTCCACCCAAAGCTTATTGAATATATACAGCAAAAATTCCATTAACCATTAGGATCACTGTCATGTGAATTACTGAGAGGGAATAAACAACTTACATACTTTTGTTCAGTGTTCATAATATTTTGTGGCTGGAAACCAACCTACTACATACACGCTCACACTTTTACTCTTATTTGGCCTTCTCAGAGTTTGTTACTCTCACCGTTCTGTTCAATTGTATACATAGTTTGTTTATAATGGAGTTGGCAACTCTTTTACTGCTCCATAAACATCCTGTTTCAGCTCATGTTTCTGGCTCTCAAGCTCAATTTGATTGTGCATGAAGAGAAAAAGTCTATCACTGTTTTCTTTTTTTACTTTCTGCTATTTCCCATCTAATCAGTTGTTCCTCTTTCTGCCCCTCAGAGCAAGTCGTGTTCGAGCGTGGTTCAGCTCCACCAGATCAGTTTAGCAGGACGGGCATGCACCAATGCAACGTGACTGACAGCGAGAAAAGGAGCTTAGTTCTGGTCCAAAACAGCATGGAGCTCCATGCTGTGATGCTGCAGGGAGGCGCAGACAGCCGCAAAGGTATGTCCCTTTTATATTGGATGGTTAGATTGGATTGAAAATCATTTTGTAAGTTATTGTGGATTTAGTGTTACTGCTGTCATCAACTCATATCCTCTGTTGTCTCCTCAGTTCAACTGAACATGTCAACCTACGTGCACCCTGCACCCAGTAACGAGGCCAGAACTGTAGCTCTGGGCATCAAGGGCACAAATCTCTACCTGACCTGCCACAAGGACGGAGATGAGGCAACCTTGCATCTAGAGGTAAAACTCAGTCTCATTTTCATTTGGTTAAAGAATGAGCTTATCACCATATGTCTCCTTTTTAAAGCTGGAGAGTAGGCAGAAAAAAAATAGAATTATCTTTTCATCCTAGAGAGCTACTATGCTACGATTCAAGGATTAATAGAAGTTTTGTTATCCTTCAAGGAAATGCTTGTTTTCAGAATACTTGGTACTTAAATCCCAATTAAAAAGAAAGCGGTATTAGAAAAATGCAGCAATAATGAAAACTGTAGACACAGAGTAGAAAAATCTTAAACTCTGCGTAAAAACAGACTATAAGCAGTAAATAAAGATGGACCTCCATAAATATGTTCAAGTACTAAGTAAGAATATAGGTGAGAGAACACTAAGTCAAGGGACATCAGTCGCACATCCAGATATATACAATAGCAGCATTAAAAAGGATAGTAGCATTTACACAGAGAGCATGATTAATCATTTGATTACACACTAACATCAATTTTTCGCCCCTCAGGAGGTGGAGGACAAGGCCAGTCTGCTAAGCATCAGCTCCGACAGCGACATGGTGCGGTTTCTCTTCTACAAACAGGACACCGGACTAAACATTAGCACCCTGGTGTCTGTCCCTTACAGCGACTGGTACATCAGCACTGCAAAAGAAAACAATAAGCCAGTTGAAATGTGCCTGGAGAGTGCCCAACGCCACAGAACCTTCAAAATCCAGCGTCAGAGTTAAAACCTGCCAAAGATGATTGATTCTCATCTGTTGGTCAAGGTTGATCCTCTAAAGCTCGGGTGTGAAAAAAGGTGTTAAAATGTACTAAACCACTTCTCGATGTATTGCAGAAATTAGTAAATGAGGCACAGTCTGTTTTTTAAAAGACAAATGTCTCATAAGAATGTCTTTTTACTGTTTGTACCAAGTACAGACAGTAAAATGCTTAGTGTATTGACATAGTCAAGTTTCTCCACAAGGTGGCATTGTTGTGCTTTCTGGTGAGCACCCTTTGTATTTATTGAGCTGTATTACAAAAACACAATGTAAGTGCTGTTATCTATTCATTTATTTATCTATTTATGCAAAACAAGATTTAAACATTAATATTTATTTGGATGTCTGTCTGCTTACTATTTAAATGATGTACAATTTATCTGAAATAAACGCTTAGAACTCATTTGGATTTGTGTTTTATGTGCTTAAACAGGATCTGGTATTTAACTTTATTCAAATATTAGTATAGTAATCAAGGATTAAACACTTCACACATAGGCATTGGTTGTAGCCAATTTCTAAATACTGTGTAAGGACATTTAGTGTTCTCCTCAAACTCTCAGTCATTTCCTCTGTACACAGAAAATCACAAATGGCAACCAGATAGGATTCCTAAATATGTGTCATTCTAACCAGCCCCAGGTTGTTTAGGCTATTTATGACGATTAGTTTATCTGTACAGGCTATACTATTAGTTTATGTTAATATGAAGTAGCCTAGCCTACTAAAACTTTCCCTGAGCATATTTCCATTCTTCACATCTTTATACTTCTTTCCACTACATTCCACTACGTGTGGAGGGAATTATTGAATTCATGACTGCACATCATAGGTTTTTTCAAATACCATTTTTAATAATGCAACCAATAATGATGGGGCGGCTGTGGTTCAGTTGGTAGAGTCAGCTGTCTCTCGACCGAAAGGTTGGAGATTCGATCCCCAGCTCCTGCTCCTACATGTCCGAGGTGTCCTTGGGCAAGACACCTAATCCCGAATTGCTCCCGCTGCTTTGTCAGCTGCGTATGCATGTGCATGAATGGGATTAGTTAGGCCTACTTCTGATGGTCACATGTGACATGTGGTGTGAAAGTGCTTTGAGTAGCCTAGTGAGAAGACTAGAAGAGCGCTATGCAAGCTCAGGTCCATTTACCATTAACCACGGTCAAATGGCCTATTAGGCCTATAGGTTGAAATATTCCAATCAAATTAGGTTTATCTGCAATAATGTTACACTCTGAGTAGCAATGTGTGGGTATTTTTCTTTCCGATACTTTTGGGCATGTTTTTTGTGGTTTATATTTGGATCATTGAAAAAATTGGTAAAGAAGTCTTTTAGCCTACTCGACGATAGTTTATCCTGCAGGGGGGAAACAAACATAGGCTACCAAACTGTTATTGTGCTTCCATGTGAATAAATCTGCTGTAATATATTACTGTGAAAACATGTTGTGGTGTTTTATTCATAATAATATATAAGCTAACAGTTTTTTCCAATTGCTAACACACTAAAATGACATGCATAGCACAATTATTTAAACTGACACACAGAGAGCTAAACCTCTTCTCAAGTCTCCAAAAGTCTAAACACATTTTCTGCTTTACACACATTTTGCAATTCAAAATGGCACTTTTTAAATGCACTGAACACGGTTCTCTGCATAAGACACAACAATCTGACATAAAGTCACATGTTTGCCATTTCAAAACATTGCCAATCAAAATGACACTACATGAGCTAATTGGCCAATGTAAATATATCTGCTGTGCATATGTTGCACTGACTTGTTTGGTGAAAAATAAAAAAATAAATGTTTCAACAGCATGTGTGTGTATCTGCAAATATGTCTGTGCATGTGAAGAATTTGAAACTCTGAAGAATTTTCTACAATTTGAACTATTTTAGTATTATGGCAAAGCATACTAAAGATGTTTGTGCTTTTCATTATGCCCAACAGTGTGTAGTTGGTTAGACAAAAATCTGGTAATATTAATGAAGTGTGTACAGTTTGATTTTAATAATGCTATATGTAGTTTTGGTTGCAGTGCTTCATTTTGCACGATATATGAGGTATTTTTCAGTTTGGGTGTGTGGTTTTGTGAATTGTGTTAAGTATTTTGATAAAACCAACCTAGTTTGCAAAATTCTGTTTTAGCAATTGGAAAAAACTGTAATATAGCCTACAAGTTTCATAAAATAAACTCGAGGATTTTTTTTCCTGCGGATTTTTCTGAGTGTTTACATTCCCCTCCTCCAATCATGGCAGGAGTTTCGTACATGCGCGTTCTTTGTCGAAATTTCAAATTGTCCAATCAGAGAGGAGGAGAAGTTCTACCAGTTGTACCGGTTGTACCGGGTATTTCAAAAGCGGATGTGCGAGCTCGTGCAACTGTTTGAACATATTGCAAACTGCCGTTACCCTAACGACACATTTTTACATTCATTATAACGAAGAAACTTATTTCTGACCGATATGGAAGAAGGAGAGACTGTAACGATACTGTCCAGAAAAGGTTAGCGATCCTTTGAATTGCCTTGATTGGCTATTATAGTTAGCGTTGGTTACTGTTTGTTAGCCGTCATAAGCTAACGCTACATAACAAATGTTAGCCAACAGTGAAGGCTTTACTTGGCTGGCTGAATAAGTTAACGTTATGGTGCAGCTTTAGTTTCGTTAATTTGAGTCAGGCAGTCTGAAAGGATTAGGATTTATACTATAGAAGTCCCGTTCAGTTCACGCTAAATTTAAGTCAAGTTATGGGCTCCATGCTACCTAATAATGCCCCTATGCCCGTCAGCTTTATCACCGCAACAGGTATTACTTTGTTTTAGGGCATAACAAAACAGCTAGTAGTATTCATGTATTGCAAACGAAAATGATTTCCACAACCTTCTCGTCTGGTTCCGTGACTTATCTCTGATAATTTTACACGGTGTAAGTGCTAGCTTATTGTTGGAAAGGGGGCTTCAATTCAGTTATGCCTAAGACAAACATTAAAATTGAACTCCATTTCCAAATAATGTTTTAAAATATAAATTAGACAATAAAAGCTGCTAATCATTTTCATGTCAGAAGCTGGAACCACAATATCGTAATTTTTCAGGTAATCAATTATTTGACTGATCATTTAAGATTCAGCCCTTTTTAACGAATTTGAGTTTTTTACTTGAGTGTGAATGTTACCAACCTGCAGCCAGATGGCGATATATGTATGTGTATTTGTACTCAGTGAGTCTCAAGCTTGCTCGCAACAGATCCTGTTCTTGACATTTGGTGAAATTGATGAATGTTGATCAAATCAATCTTCTTTATTCGGCTCCTCGTGGTTCAGTAGTAGACCGTTGATTTAAGTACAGTCTATTTGTTTTTCTCTGTTTATTATGGCTTCCTAAAAGCTCATGTGTGAAGCTGTAGTTCTAGAGTTGGCTTTATCTATCATATTTGCAGTGTATTTGTGGATCATTTTGAAGAAAAGTTTTTTGGTCAAAGTTAAAGGAAAGTTCTATAATGCACCAAATCTATTTCAGCTGAGTTCTAAAGAGCTACGTAAAATGACTGATAAATAAACCTTTTCAGCCTGATTGAATTCAGGACAGATACACATTTTGAGTCTGTGATATCGAGTTTACAGTTTTGTGTATCAGAAAGTCACCCATGCGACAGGGTTGAACTCTTGTGTTATTTTCCCTCACAGAGCTGCGTAAACAGAAACTGATGGAATACTTGGCAGCAAAAGGAAAGCTCAAAGAGCCCAACCCTAAGTAGGAACATCAAAGTCATTTCTTAACAATCTATGATGTTGAAAGTTGTTATTTACTAATGGTAAACAAATTCCATTCTCATCTAACTTCTCAGGCCATACCTCCGTCATCACGACTGTCAAGATAAGAAGCCTGTGACATCTGCACCTAAGGTGGGTGTGAACTGTTTTTTACACATGAAATAGAGCGTAACAACAATGCTCCTGCAGCAATTTTAACACAATGATGACATTGTTTAATTGGGCAATGCAAGGCTTCTGTCTAAACATATTGCGTTTTTGTTTTCACAGATGTTTAAGGAGAAAGAGAACACGGCTCCAGCTGACAAATTCATAGATGAACACACAAAAATCCAAACTATGACTGCTCAAGCAACAAAAAGACCCACCAGAAAAACATTTGGTGTTACAAACAAAGTGAATGTAAAAGGAAATACACTGACAGGACAGGGAAATGCCTGTCGTTCATCTGCAACAAGTGTCCCAGTACAGCCCAGAAAACCTACTCAATACTCTTTGCTCACAGGAACATACAAAACAAACAAAGAAAAACAATCTTCAGATAGAACCTCTTCTAATATAGCTCCCACATCGGCAAAAAATCAGAACAGCAGATTCAGCAGTAAGTCGAATGCTGCTCTGTTACGTCCAGTGAAGACAGCCAGTGTCAGGATGAGTCTCGGCCCAGTTGTCAAAACTAAAACTGGACTCATGCCTGCTGTGACCCAGCCAAGAAACAGTCAAAGTTTAACACATCCCCCTGCCTCAGCAGCTGCTAACAGAACTACTTCTGTTGTCAGCTTGGTGCGGTCAAGCAGCTCCTCATCCGTGTTCATTTTCCAGAGAAAAACATTGCCTAACGCAACTGTAAGCAATCCTCACAAAGAGAAAAGTCTTTCTTCAACTGCAAGTACTGGAATAAAACTTCAAGAACAGAATGTGGCTAACTCTAAGCCCCTTTTTGGTCAACATTATCATCCAAGTGGACTGAAAACAACGTCCATCCGCTCCAATTGCACAGCAGGCCCAAATAAGCCAGACAGGAGAGTAGGGATGCTAAAACCTAATAAATCAACCAGTCAGCCTAAGGACTTGTCTTCAAAGCAGAAACTTGATGGAGAGCGTAAGAAGAATGGACAACCATGCAAAGTTGTCTCAAGAACATCATCTGGGCCAGCAAGCAGATGCAGCTCCAGACCTATCAGTGGGGATATGCGAGCTGTTCTGACTGAGGTGGAAAAGAGAAGCAAGACATGTGGAGAGACAGATGGCAAAGAGGGACACAGTTCAGATAATGCCCCTAAAACACAAATGGGTGTTAAAGGAACTGGCCCTCGAGTTTTATCACAGACAGCACCACAGCCTGTCAGGACCATCAGCCTCACAGGCCAGGCCAGGAAGACGCCAAAGTTCCCAGTGATAGATATTCCACAGACGGAGAGAAAGAAACTGACTGCTGTCCAGGAGGAAAGAATGTAAGTGGAACAGTCCAACAGCCCATTGAACCATTAAACTAAGCAACTAAACTTAGTAGCTACAGCATCTGACTGTAGGTTAGGTTGGCCTGTGTTTTTAGCACCTGCCTCCTGCAGACATGCAATACCTCACATCTTTCTGTATGTGAGCTACACAGTGTAACAGCTTTTATTACACCTTAAAGCATTGATATTGATTCTGCAACGGCTAGTATTGGTGTCCTAGTCAGTCGGTGGATTCAAAATATGTTTCATAGTTGTGGAAGCGTGAGAGAGCACAGCACGGGGGTGTGTTTCGTCTTGAATCTAAAATGCTATTGTCAATTGTATTGAAAAATATTCTTGACTAAATAATTAGAGGTTTATTGCTCTGATCGAATGTCTGGGTGTGTACCAGGACGCTGTCTTTGCGTAAGTCTAATTAACAGTGATACAAATCTGAGACAGTGATACAATCTGAGACTGGTTTCACCCACGCCCACTTCTGTTTCAACTGATGGCCTCTTCATTCAACAAGAATGTCAAACAGTCTATTCAATATGCTTTATATTTACTCGAGGAGATTCAGTTTGGCTTTTATATAGTATGTTACTACTGGAGCAGATTTATCGATTTGATATTGTGGAATAATATACCTGGAAAATCTGAACTGGATGAGGACAGTAAAACAAGCAGTTTGATGCAAGTAAGAAGCATAATATTAAAGGCCCCCAAAAATACAGACTTTCGACCCCCCCCCCCCCCCCCCCCCCCCCCCCCCAATTAAATATGATATGAAGACTAGAATAAAGTTTGAGACAAGAGACTAGAGCTGTAAAAATCGAGATTCTTAACTTCCAAAAATCGATAATTTTTTTGTGGCTAATCAGTCACTCCCTGCTAAATGTTAGTTCTTTATCAAAAAAAGACTTTGAATCATGAATCGTTTTGAATCGAAAAATAAATTCTCAATGGAATCGTGACCCGGGGAATCGAAAAACGAATCGTGAGACACCCAAAGATTCCCAGCCCTAAAAGAGACCCTTCCAGTGCAATAAAAAAGGGAACAAATAGTGGATATACTGATTGCATGCATTTCACTTTCAGCTAACAATGCGTATGCGCCAGTTAATAAATGTTTTCCGTGTGGCTAATAATATGGTCGTATCAGTCTATTGCATTGACTGGCATACTTGCTGAAACTGAGTTTTGGGTTTCAGGGAAACAACACCAAAAAAACATTCCATTCATTCCATAAATGTTGACCTTAACTTGCTCCCTCTTCTCCATTATGTGGTCTCAAGGAAAAAACTACAAGAATGGAGAGAATCCAGGGGCATTTCCTATAAGCGTCCTCCGATGCCTGTGAGAATTCAGGTCAGGCGCACTATGGCTGTGCCCCAACCTTTCTGGGCCACCATGACAGAGGAAGACGAGGCCCACTCCCTCATCTCAGCTGTGGACAGATCCCTAGCTGACTGCATCAAATTGCTGGGCGAGGTATTTGGAAGGGGAATGAGAACTTTTATTAAAAAAAAATATCTGATGTATTACATTTCAATCCCACATGTAAAAACATGTTGTAAGGTGGGAATATGGACATATTGTTTTGCAAGAAATGGGATGCATTGTAGGTGGGGTGGTGTTAATAGTTTATCAGACAAAGTTGAGAGGGGAAGGTCTGTTTTCCAAATGGCCAGACTTGAAGTCCTGCAAGTAGCCTGTTGATTTGCAGTGTTTATAGACATGAAAGCACAAATTCAAATTCCCTCTTGAAAGGTATTCACCGATTTTTTCACATTGCTTTTTTTTTCCAGCACACAGTGCCAATCATTGTGGGAGATGGTTTGAATTTTAGGATAGTAGATTTTATGAATATATGATACGATAATTGGATAATGTCAGGTGGATGTGGCCGGAGGGTTTTTAAGATGCACTTTAACTATAAGATTTTTTGTTGAAGTATATTGATGCTTTCCTTTCAACAAAGTAGACTGTATTTTCTTCTTCTTTGCACCCACAGGGTTGCCCTTCAGACCAGGTGAAGGAGGTTCTCTCAAGGCTGCCGGTGGTTTCCCACAAGTTTGCCAAATACTGGATCTGTCAGGCCCGTCTGATGGAGCAGGAGGGCAACCTTGATGTCTTGCCCATATTTGAAGAAGCTGTGCGTGTTGTGCTAGAGGTAAGAAATCCAAAGATGTATTTTGTATAACTGTCAGTAGTTTTGTGTACTTCCTATGATACTCCACATCCTATGTGTATCTTCGAGGACTAACAAAGTCCAGACCCCATTTCAGGCACATCTGCTAAATTCACTTTGAGTCTCCAAGAACAAACATGAGATGGGTTATTTCATTACGATTTTCAATTGTTCTTCACGGAAAATGTAATGTATTCTTTAGGATTAGAAATGTAAAATAAAGGATTTTTCTCTACTAATCATCTGAGCTGATATATCAGCCAATTCATCTTTAGTGTTTTGTGAGTCACAGGCAGCTCATGGCGAAGAGTTTTTGTTTAATTAGATGTATGTAAACTAAACATAACTTTGAATATTGTTAGAAATGGTTGATGACTTATGTGTAACACAATTGCAGGCCACAAGTTAAGTTTATTTTGACAAGTTTAGGAGGAAACGTGTCATCCCACTGGTGCTCTTTCAACATGTTTATTCTACTACTCCCTGTGTGTTAGTCTTTGTCAGAGGGCTGAAAAATATGGCAATGTCAGTTTTTCCCAATATCATTCAGCCCTAATCAATATTTTGTTAAGATATCACATAATTAATGTAAAAGATTGGATCAATCCAATGCCAATCTTGAGTCACTGAAGGAAATTGTTACATCATTTAAAGAGATTGTTTTGGTTGGTTCTATCAGCTACATTTATAATGTCATATGATCATTTTCTGAATCGGATGGTCATAGACCAATTTAGACTTTTGATATAGACATGTTTGGTTTTTAACCTCACAAAAAAATCAAATGAAATGAACCCATCTGTAATCGTTGAGCAGCGATACTTGAAGAGAAAACGTTTTGCTCCTATCAAAGCACTGGGTAAATGCATAGAGCAAATCAATGAGTGGATGTGCAAAAATGTTCTCCAGCTGAACAAAGACAAAACCGAGGTTGTTGTTTTTGGAGCAAAGGAGGAGCGACTAAGAGTCAGCACGCAGCTTGAGTCAGTAAAACTCAAAACCACAGACCAGGTAAGAAGTCTTGGCGTAGTGATGGACTCAGAACTACATTTTAAAAGCCACATCAAGACAATTACGAAATCAGCCTTCTATCACCTGAAGAACATATCAAGAATTAGAGAGCTCATGTACCAGCAGGAACTGGAAAAACTTGTCCATGCTTTTGTCTTCAGTCATCTGAGGTTCATCACCAACTTTAAATCCCTCACTCATCACTGTCTGTTGTATGAATGTGTTGGATGGACTTCTTTGACCCTACGCAGACTTAAACACTGGCGTATTCTTATCTTCAAGTCTATTTTAGGTCTGCTTCCTTCATACCTTCTGACCTTCATCAGTCAGAAGAGTACAGGGACTTATAATCTTCGATACCAGGACCTCTTCTTATTGTCTGTTCCAAAAGTCAGAACGGAACTAGGTAAAAAAGCGTTTAAATTTGCTGCTCCATTTACTTGGAACAAATTACAAAATGAACTGAAACTTAGCAAACTTCTCTCGTTGGACGCTTTTAAGAGGAAGTTAAATGACTTGGAGGCAGACATATCTGGCTGTAGATGTTCTCCCTGATAGATTTGTGGATGACCCTGACAAACATTTGCTGTTCAGAATTGTTATTTGTGTCTTTTAATGCCTAAGGATGTATTCTTGAAGTATGTTTGGCTGCTCGTTGTCTGTCTGAAACTCTGTTATTTGTGCTGCTGCCTGTCTTGTCCAGGACGCTCTTGAAAAAGAGATTTTTAATCTCAATGAGTTTTCCTTTCCTGGTTAAATAAAGGTTAAATAAAAAATAAATAAAATCTTGATAACTGTAACAGTGTCTTTACAGGTCTGCCTAAAAATCAGTCAGACAACTGCAGCTGATCCAGAACGCTGCTGCTAGAGTCCTCACCAAAACCAAGAAAATGGATCACATCAGTCCAGTTCTGAGGTCTTTACACTGGCTGCCAGTCTGTCAGAGAACAGATTTTAAAATCCTGCTTGCTGGTTTATAAAGCGCTTAATGGTTTAGGGCCAAAATACATTAGTGACCTCCTGATTAACTACGAACCATCCAGACCGCTCAGGTCGTCTGGTACAGGTCTGCTGTCTGTCCCCAGAGTCAGAACCAAACATGGAGAAGCAGCGTTCAGTTTCTATGCTCCTTATATCTGGAACAAACTCCCAGAAAATTGCAGGTCTGCTGAAACTCTCAGCTCTTTTAAATCCAGGTTAAAGACTCACCTGTTTACAGCTGCCTTTAACTAAACAATTTTAATAAGATTTTAATCTCTCACTCTGCACTGTAACTTTTCATTCTTTTATATTTTTCCTTCAATTCATTTTATTTGAATTATTTTTACTTGAACATATTTTCAGATTTAATCATTTCAGTGATTTTTAAATTTTCTATTTTAATGTTTCTTTTCTTTCCTCTGTCGTGATGCTTTTTGATGTCTTGTGTGAAGCACTTTGAATTGCCTTGTTGTTGAAATGTGCTATATAAATAAACTTGCCTTGCCATTGATCAAAGACCCAGATCACATGTAAACGAGGCTCTTACAGCTGGAAACATTATTAGAGAATCATCCATCTGATATTTGTGATTGTTGACTCTTAGGGCTGGGAATCTTTGGGTCTCTCACGATTTGATTTCGATTCTTGGGGTCACGATTCGATTCAGAATCGATTTTCGATTCAAAACGATTCCGGATTCATTGATCCATGGATTCAAGGTCTATTTATGAATTAGTACATACATCAGGATCTACTCCAGTCATCTGTGAGACTGGCTGAATTTTTTGTTGCTCTATTTGGCATTCTACTGAGTTAAAGAGCTTAAAAAGTTATGAATTGATTTTAAATCTTAGAAGAGAAGAATCTCGATTCTTACATAAATCGTGTTTTTTTCCCACCTCTATTGACTATATGCTCAAATAACAAGCTCATCTGAGATTCTTAGTGTATTTCATTTTAGAGATGACGAGATCTTAACTAATCTCAAGTGACATTTAGAAGTAAGTTCTTTCTCTGCCACTACATTTATTATAAGAGCTGTTTATATTCCTGTTTGAATGCTCAGCTAAATTAAGTGCCAGTTCAAAACAAAACAGATGCAGTTTAAATATACAACATGATAGGTTGTTCATCCTTCATTGTTTGGGTCAGGGTATTTTTCATGAATTCTGTCAGCTTGAAGTTGTAGCACGTTATCAGAATCAGTGTTGTACCGTAAAGGGAATTCCCCTCAAAAGTCTCAGTATATTCGACAAACGTCAGCTTCTTATGTTTCTGTCCTTATTTTATTTTTAGCCAGTGGACGAACTTCGGACTGTGGTGTTTGAGATTCTGAAGAAAAAGGAGGAGACCAAAGGTATAATTGGCCTACATTTCCCTTTTTTGTAGTAATGAAACCAGCCATTAAGATTACTCAGCACAAATTTACTGTGTTGTGTTGCATTGCTAACATTGCAGAGATTACAATCTGTGTTTAACATTCCCTTATTCTGGCATATCTTGCAGTTTTTCTTTTTGTTACACTGATTATCAAGAACCTGTACCGGCCACAAATTGTGCTACATTATACATCAGTTAATTCTAGTTAAAGAAGTACTCAGCTAGATATGTAAATGAGCCACTGTTTCCTATTCGATATACTCGAACCACTAAATGAGATGATAATACGCTGGCTGTAAAGCAACAGCTCCCTTAAATTAGTGCATTTTTTTAACCATGGAATATAAATAACTTGAACTCTGGTTTTAATGCTTTTGTTAGCATCTGAAGAAGATGAGAAAGAGGACCTGGTTTCTTCTGTTGAAAGCTCTCCTGAGAGGGACAACAACCCCATGATGACTCCTAAACCTGTCAGAGCCCTCATCTGTGGGGAGAAAGGACACTCATCTGTGGTCAAGTACAAGATCACGGCGACTCCTGGGTATGTTTGAGTCATTAGGACAACTGTTTGTTATGCTAGCTAAAAGCTGCTAAAATGGTCTGGAGATAAAATAACCTGAGTGATTCTGGTAAAGTCAATACTGTTGCAGATTGTTATAGTAACACAACAGCTATATTTATGGCCGCCCAAGAATATTTCCCAACCTTTTTTCATTTATCATTGAAATCACTGCACACACATGATAGAGAAATACGCATGCCCGAGAGAGAAAGTCGGTGTGAATGTGAGTGTGGCTGGTTGTCTGTTTCTATATGTCGGCCCTGTGATTGACTGGCGAGCAGTCCAGGGTGTACCCCGCCTCTCACCAAATGACAGCTGGGATCGGCTCCAGCCCCCCCACGACACCGAATGGGAAAGCGGTACATATAATGGATGGATAGGATGATTTCAGGAGGACTGCATCTGGCTGTTCACATATGCTCCTCACAGCGTGACACTGTCGCTGTCAGACAGGAGGAAAAAACTAGCTGGACCTGATAGGCAATTCTACTACAATTCTACAATTCACTTAGCAGACGCTTTTATCCAAAGCGACGTACATCAGAGAGTAAGAACAACACAAGCAAGGATCAAGGAAAAATAAAGGAACAATGTCAGTAAGGACGAACGATCAGCTTTGAGTCCGATAGAACGATAGAACGATAGTACCACAAGTTGTGTAGCATGTTTTGACAGGCAAGGTGATAGGCGTATCAGATAATACTCATCAGAGTATGTGAGTCAATCAGCACTATGATTGACATTGATCTATTCTACACCCACCAACGGTCACATACTTTCAGCAATGAGCAATATCTAGTAAACCTATCAGGTCCATCCAGTTGTTTCCAAACCACATCCATCTTCAAGCTGCTCAACTTCCACAACTCTATATTCAACACAATCAGTCCTCCCCGTTTCATTACCGTAAATAGTATCGTGTTTTCACACTTGCAGAAAACTCCTGATATTTGCAGGAGGAGCTGTATGTGTGAAGGCAAACAGTCACATTTTTCAATCGGCTTCACCCAGAGCTTCTCTAGTCACCTAGTATTTTTTCCGCATTAACTCCGAGTGAGCTGATGTGAGAACGCAGCAGGATATTAGTCACCTCAAGCAGGTGGGAGAGGGTGGTGACGTCTATATCCGGTGCGGGGTGCATAGACTGTATGAACGAGACTGCTACAATCTCAGTGCACATAATTAAACAGCTGCATTAGGTTTTCTGTTCATCTGTATGTTCTTCTTCACTTTTTTGTTGATATTGTGATTCCGTGACAACTACACATGGCATTGATAGAAAGGAAAAGGTTTTCATTATAACGTCGACTCTTTTGCTTCGTCCACTGCTTCCGCACCATTCTTTTTACGTCATGCCCTGTCAGACGGTAGATGCAGAAAATTCAACTACTTTTTAACAACGGTTGTTTTGTGTGAAACCTTTCCTTTCTTTTTGGCTCCTCCGTGAAAGTTGTTGCATTTTTGCCGTCACAGTCACTCTTTTAATTTCCTTACTTTAGTTGTCCATTACATAAAAACCTAAACAGCTGATCTGATTAGTCTGCTGCATGTATGCTATAGAGAACAAAAGTAATGACATATTTTTGTAGGCCAACCTGGAAGTAGCATCGCCATGGGGTCTATTGAGAATTTGCCTAAATAAAAAGATTAAAAAAATAAAAGTCACAGGGAGAGGGCTGTCTCACTGCAAAAATGAACCATCCACTCTAGGTTATACTTTGTACACTGACTTTGATCCTAACTACTCAGTACAACCCCTCATAAAATTAATGAACTATATCTTAAAGCTACTGTATATATTTTTTGAAGGAAAAATGTTTAAAACTAAGTTTTGCTTTGTTTTCTCTTCATTTTCCATCAGCGGCCCTCCAAGCCAAAAGAGAGAACCGGCACGAGTCAATGGCCAGGAGGTTCGCTTCTTTACCCCTGTTAGACGCTCTGTGCGAATTGAGAGAGCCTCGCTTCAATACCCTGCGTCACTCCAAGACCATGATCTGTGTGTGGCCTCCTACAACGACCTGATCTCCGAGGAAGATAATGAGAGAAGTGAAGAGCAGAAGAGCGGGGAAACCAGCCCGTCCACAAACAAAACTCCCATGTATATCTACAGGCAGAACGAAGCCCTCAAAGACAAGGTGGTCGTCCAACTAGTCTGCGATGAAGGTGTTTAGCTTTAAGAGCTTATTTTCATCTCCAGTTGACCTCTTTCAGATTCAGCATGTCACTGGTCAGATGGTAGAAAAAAGTCTGATATTATGTTTGTACTTGAGTGTGGGCAGAGGATACACTTAGCCTGAAAAGAAGTAAAGTCATGTAAATATACAGGGGGGCAGTTTTTAAATGTTGGTATTTTTTCATTCTTGTTTATGGAGAAATTAATTTGATTATCCTTTTGACATTATTGTATTTCTAGAAACAATTTGTTGTACATACTAATGTAAAATAAATGTCTTTGTTTTAAACCTATATTTGCTTTACACATCTTGTTTTTTTAATCCTTATATGGCATGTACGCTCACCTACTCAAAGATTGCTACTTTAAAAGTACACAAGCGGCTGAGAAAGGCGTTAACATCTGCAGTATATTAATATATATATATTATATATACACAATATTATAGGAATATCCTGTATACTCAAGCTGCTGCTACTACCCTTCCAACCAACACTCATTTGATCAAAGTCCCTGATTCATTCTTTAAAACTGCCTCCACACTCGACACCATATTGCCTGAGGTGCATTAAACTTTTGTTTGCTCTTTTAAAAAAGGATTTTCTAAATTCATTTACTTATCCAAGAATTTGAAGGAAAATTTAAACTGGACCGAATGCTAACATAAAAAAAAAATGTCTGCCTTGAGTTTTTTGATTGAGGAGGAGGATGCATTGGCTACAGTCGGGGGATATCTGCTGGCTACTACAGAAATATTGATTGCTGCCCAAAGATTAAACATGATGTTGTATGCTTGCCAAGAGGTGATGAGAGTGACCAAGCAATGATTTTTCTGTGCTTAATTCAAGAATAAGCTGCCTTGAAAGGATGCAGCTTCATTTGGAGATCAAAATTCCAGCCTGTTAACTCTTTTTTTTTTTTTGGATCAAGGTCTTTTTTATTTTCATTTTCAACATTATATCACAGTCCAAAAGGACCAACAGAATAGGAACAACAACAACAACAACAACAAAAAAACTAACTAAAATGAATCCTCACCCCCCCAGAAACCAGACACACACACAAACATTGTACATAGCCAGATATCAAAAGGAGATTAATGATGCATAGTATATAGCCAGACATTTATAAAAGGTAAATAAATAATACATAAAGAAATAAATCACAGAAGAGAAAAAAAAAAGAAAAGAAATAAATACATAAAAATAAATGGTCCCATTATGCTAAGTTGTCAGCCTCCATCTCTTCAACAAAGATTAAGAAAGGTTGCCAAATATTATTAAATTTCATAATAGACCCTCTGATAGTGTATCTAATTTTCTCTAATTTAAGATGGTACATGACTTCTTTGATCCAATGACTATATGTCGGTGGGATAGGGTCCTTCCATTTAAACAGTATCAGTCTCCTGGCTAGGAGAGTACAAAAGGCCAGCATGTTGATTTCAAATCTATTAAGAGGGGCGTCTACCGGAGCCACACCAAAGAGTGCAATAAATGGAGATGGTTGTACTGTTCTCTCAAATATCTTAGAAAAAGTCTCAAAGATGGTTTGCCAGAATGTAAGAAGTTTCGGACATGCCCAAAACATGTGTAACAGAGTGGCTGGCGCCTGCTTGCATCGCTCACATGTGGGGTCTATGTCAGCGTTGATCTTAGAAAGCCTGACTTTAGACCAGTGCAGACGGTGTCAGCCTGTTAACTCTTAATGAAAACAATTAATACATATTTCTTATTTCTATCTCTAGATGTTTCTGTTAAGAGCCATCATTGACAAAAAACAGGTTATTGTATTTTTTGAGACTATACATTAGGAGTGTACCTGACTCTATTCAGTCCATTTTATTTGGTACAGAAAGACTCATTTTATTTTTTTTATTTAACCTTTGTTTAACCAGGTAATTAACCCATTGAGATCAAGATCTCTTTCGCAAGGGTGACCTGGCCAAGAGGGCAGCAGCACACGTCATCACAAACATTACATGATTAATAAACAGTTTACAAACAATAAGTTAAGGAGATAGAAATGACAATGTGCAAATGGGTTTGCAGATAAAGTGCAGAGTCGTGATGACAGATTACAATTCAAAAACACAGGCACTGTCCGATTGTCTCGTTTTTTTTGTCCTTTAGGATTGAGCCAAAGGCTTCAAATGAAATGAGTTCTGCCATTTTCAATTCGTTCTGGAGAAAGTTCCAAGCAGAGGGAGCAGCAAAACTGAACGCTCTTTTTCCGAGCTCAGTGCGGACACGAGGAACAGACAATTTAAAAACATCACAGGAACGCAAGGCATATTGGCTTCTGGCTCTTTGAAGGTATGAACATAAATAAGGAGGAACCAAACCAAGAAGAGCTTTATAAATGAGACTCAGCCAATGTGTATACCTTCGCACCTTCAAGGATTGGCCAATCAGATTTAGTATACAGGTCACAGTGATGGGTAAGGCGTCTACAACCAGTCACAAATCTCAACGCACAGTGATAAACGGTGTCCAATGACTGTAAACATTTGGCCGAGGCTCCCATATACAGCACATCTCCATAATCCAACAAAGGAAGAAAGGTTGATGACACAAGAAGTTTCCTTGCTCTGAGGGAGAAGCAGGATTTATTTCTATAATAAAATCCTAACTTCACCTTGAGTTTAGAGGTCAATTTGGTGATGTGTGCTTTAAAAGACAGCTCACATCACTCAATGGTCACAAGGCACTCTTAGTATTTTGACTTTGTTTCCAGAGAATGTTCTTTTTGTACTTCCTTTTTCATATGACATTAACTAAAAAGTAGTACTTGTTATCTGTGATAATATTGTCCTACTTGATGTGTGCGTAGTGTTCTCTGATGAATCACCAATATTTGTTGTGCTGAATGCTGTTACCATGTGTGACACCTGATGCTGTGGTTTGCTCAGAGGCATTTTTATATCCGGGTTTCAAATCTGGCTAAAATCTTCTCACTGGAGCTTAAATTAGCTTGTTGATGCTGATTTAAGATGTTGAATCGCTTAATGTTCACTAACAACTAATTGATTTCCTTTTCTCCTGACTAAAGCATGTACACAAAACGCAGTAACTCAAATAATTTGAGTTAGATACATGTTACGAGTTTACTTTGAAGCATAAACACACTTTATACCTTACCTAGACCAAATGTCTTTTGTTTCTTTATCTTGGCCTAATGGATTCTAAACTTTTAAACCAGAAGTCCCTTTAAATGTATTTATTTTTCAAAATCACCCCTCCATGCCTCCTGTTTATCAGTCCATTTAGAATGGGCATTCTTGTGTGGGACAGACATAACTTCCACTATCCATGAAAAACGTAAATCTTCAGTCTGATTTTGGATTGAAGTTCAGTGTTAAAGCCTTTCATAAGGGCCGAGATGGTGGTTGGCATTCCTTTGTGGTTTGCTTTATGTGAAAAACAATCCTTTATCACTCGCTCTTCCAATCCCTTACAGTATGTCTGCTGTATGCATGAAAAAAACTCGCATGCTAATTTATTCACAAAAACAGAGATTAGTTCTTCAATCAAAATGTACCTTACTGAACAACCAGATAAGTAAGCTGTAGTTAACACAATTTCTAGAGGACATAGTCTAGTTTTAGCAATTCATTATGAACATGTTATTGTTGGCATTTATCTCGGCAAACAAATGCCAAATAATAATTTGCTCCTCCAACCCATAGACTATAAAATATTAAATATTCCCCACTTCACTTGTGTGTTTGTCAAGTAAAGACTGCAGACCTCTGATAAGCCCATGTGAATGTAATCCTTACACGTTAAATGGCTATCCAGTGTTTAAAACTACGAAATTCAAAGCTACGAAAAGGAGCGGAGAAGATTTGGGTCAAAACCTCGACATCAGTAGCCTAAGCGAGGTGAAATTGGTTTTATGTTCGACATTCGCTTGTTTTTTCTATTTCCAACCTTAATAGCGTCATGAAAACCGCACCAATAACAGCCAGGTTGGTATTATTTTGTACAGATAAGTACGACAGACATTTCACAGGTCTCATCAACTCACTAACCTCAGTGGTTGTGGCGAAAACTCAAAGAAACAACGCTGAATGTCCGTCGGAGTACCGTGCGGCAGCCGGGGCGCTTAGGGACCATCGTCAAATTGCAATCTCTGATTTTTCAGTTTGGACAATCAAAGAAAATAACAACAACACACAAGTATTGTCTGTTTTTAAGCTTATTATAGATCTTTCACAACCATTATCTCCCAGAAAAAAAACATTTAAAAATATCCAAGAAAGAAGAAGTGTTCAGTAGGCATTGGTTATTAATATTTATCGGTTTTATTTTGAATTAGCATGCAGGAATTTCAACCTACCGATACCATTCTAATTGTCATCTGTTTTTAAGGTCGGTATTGATCTTTCACAACCATTATCTCCCATAAAATCATTTAAAAATATTCCAGAAACAATCAGTATTTATTGAGCATATTTCAGGAATATTTCCCGGTTTTATTTTGAAATAGCTGGCAGGTATTTAAATCTACCAACACCATTCTACTTGTCATCTGTTTGTAAGGTCGGTATTGATCATTCACAACCATCATCTCTCATAAAATCATTTAAAATATTCCAGCAACAATCAGTATTTATTGAGCATATTTTAGGACTATTTCCCCGTTTTATTTTGAAATAGCTCACAGGAATTTCAATCTACCAACACCATTCTACTTGTCATCTGTTTGTAAGGTCGATATTGATCTTTCACAACCATCATCTTCCATAAAATCATTTAAGAATATTCCAGGAACAATTAGTATTCATTGAGCATAATTGAGGAAAATTACTCAACGTTTTATTTTGAAATAGCTCACAGGAATTTCAACCTACCAACACCATTCTATTTGTCTTCTGTTTGTAAGGTTGGTATTGATCTTTCACAACCATTATCTGCCAGAAAAAATTTGTAAAAATATTCCAGAAACAATCAGTATTCATTGAGCATATTTCAGGAATATTTCCCGGTTTTATTTTGAAATTGCTGGCAGGTATTTCAATCTACCAACACCATTCTACTTGTCATCTGTTTGTAAGGTTGGTATTGATCATTCACAACCATTATCTCCCATAAAATCATGTAAAAATATTCCATGAACAAACAGAATTCATTGAGCATATTTTAGGAAAATTACTCAACGTTTTATTTTGAAATAGCTCGCAGGAATTTCAACCTACCAACACCATTCTACTTGTCATCTGTTTAGATTGTCACTATGAACCTTTCACAAATATATGTTTTCCAAAAAAACATTTATGAATTACCCAGACAGACTAGTCAGTGAACATTATTTATGAATATTTCAGACTTTTATTTCTTCATCATTTACTAGTATTTTAACCTATCAACACCAATCTATCATACTATTGTTTTATGTTTTGTTTGTTTTAGTGAACTTATTTAGTGGTCATGTTTTTTTTTATTCCATGGTCACCACACATGAAAAACACTACAACACACGTGTAATTATGTCATTTATTTTTTAAGAGCAAACCAGAAAACATCATTCAAAATAAATAAATCCAGCATTTTTACAAAATTACTGTTTTTTCACCGCAGGTTATGGAACTTCACCCATGTGATCCTTGGCAATGATGCCCTTGGTAACACCTGTAAATGAGTGGGATAGTTTGCCTAAATGTTATATTTAGCTGGAGAGGGGATATATATTTAAAAATACATTTTCAATGTCAATGTTGAAAGTTTTCTGGCACATAATGCCTTGTTGAAATCAACAGAGGCCACATTGCCATTTTGATGATGTTGCAGTATTTTCCTTATCCCACTCTGCATCGGACATTGCCACACAACATGGATGATACCATCTTCTGCATTTTGTGCATTCAATCTGAAATATATTTTTAAAATCAGATATCCAACAGTATTAGATTATGATCTCTTAAATATACTGTTATCATACTGATAATTGTATATTTAAGATCAAATCTTTTATCAAAAGTATCCATTTAGGTGCTGCTTTACACTGCTACTCTGCATCATTTTAATGTCTAACTTATTTTAATATATAATTTTTTAAAGTACACTCACCCATTTTGTCGTCTGATTCTGTCCTTTTGGATACTCCTCTCCACAACACGAGCAATGGTCTTTTTCACTAAAGACTGAAATATTGTTATTTTATAAACTATCTCACAGTTGATTTCAGACTTGGTAAGCAATGGATATGAAAATCAATATATACAGTAGGTCTATACAAGTCAAAACATATTTACAAGATATGACACCGCTGACTGTATTAGACATGGACCCATGACAACTCCCCTAAAATGAAGCTGAAACATCTGTGGTGGCTGGATGCAATATAGGTAATTGATCCTGATAATGTTATGTCATGTCATCGTCTGTAACCGCTTTATCCCTTTTCTAAGGGGTCGCAGGGTTTGTTGCTGAAGCCAATCCCAGCTCGTGTCTGGGCAAAGGCAGGGTACACCCCTGGACAAGTATCCTGATAAGAAGAAGAAGAAGAAGAAGAAGAAGAAGAAGAAGAAGAAGAAGAAGAAGAAGAAGAAAAAGAAGAAGAAGAAGATTCTACAAACCAGAGCACTGCAGAATACTTTTGACCATGTTGATCCTGAGGTCTTTTAAGTGTTTTCGCGATGTGGGTATGTTGATGTTCTGGGGGACCAAAGGAAAAGCCCCCACCACATCTTCAGCCATCTGTGTTGTTATTGAAATACACAGTAGACATAAAATGTCACTTTTTAGATAATAAAATGAAGGTTATCAAGTTAAAAAAAAAAAAAAAAAGCCTTTTTTTTCCCATATTCAGACAATTGATGGTAAGATGAAATTCCTGCGAGCTATTTCAAAATAAAACTTGAGTAATTTTCCTAAAATATGCTCAGTGAATACTGATTGTTTCTGGAATATTTTTACATGATTTTATGAGAGATAATGGTTGTGAAAGATCAATACCGACCTTAAAAACAGATGACAATTAGAATGGTATCGGTAGGTTGAAATTCCTGCATGCTAATTCAAAATAAAACTGAGTAATATTCATAATTAATGCTCAATGAATACTGATTGTTTCTGGAATATTTTTACATGATTTTATGGGAGATGATGGTTGTGAAAGATCAATACCGACCTTACAAACAGATGACAAGTAGAATGGTGTTGTTAGGTTGAAATTCCTGCGAGCTATTTCAAAATAAAACCGGGAAATATTCCTAAAATATGCTCAATGAATACTAATTGATCCTGGAATATTTTTACATGATTTTATGAGAGATAATGGTTGTGAAAGATCAATACCAACCTTACAAACAGATGACAAGTAGAATGGTGTTGGTAGGTTGAAATTCCTGCGAGCTATTTCAAAATAAAACCAAGAAATATTCCTAAAATATGCTCAATAAATACTGATTGTTTTTGGAATATTTTTACATGATTTTATGGGAGATGATGGTTGTGAAAGATCAATACCGACCTTACAAACAGATGACAAGTAGAATGGTGCTGGTAGGTTGAAATTCCTGCGAGCTATTTCAAAATAAAACCAAGAAATATTCCTAAAATATGCTCAATAAATACTGATTGTTTTTGGAATATTTTTACATGATTTTATGGGAGATGATGGTTGTGAAAGATCAATATCGACCTTACAAACACATCACACGTAGACTGGTGTTGGTAGGTTGAAATTCCTGCGAGCTATTTCAAAATAAAACTTGAGTAATTTTCCTAAAATAAGCTCAATGAATACTGATTGTTTCTGGAATATTTTAAATGATTTTATGGGAGATGATGGTTGTGAAAGATCAATATCGACCTTACAAACACATGACAAGTAGAATGGTGTTGGTAGGTTGAAATTCCTGCGAGCTATTTCAAAATAAAACTGAGTAATACGGTATTCATAATTAATGATCAGTGAATACTGATTGTTTCTAAGATATTTTTAAAGGTTTTATGGGAGATGATGGTTGTGAAAGATCAATACCAACCTTACAAACAGATGACTAGTAGAATGGTGTTGGTAGGATGAAATTCCTGCGAGCTTTTTCAAAATAAAACTTGAGTAATTTTCCTAAAATAAGCTCAATGAATACTGATTGTTTCTGGAATATTTTAAATGATTTTATGGGAGATGATGGTTGTGAAAGATCAATATCGACCTAACAAACACATCACACGTAGACTGGTGTTGGTAGGTTGAAATTCCTGCGAGCTATTTCAAAATAAAACTTGAGTAATTTTCCTAAAATAAGCTCAATGAATACTGATTGTTTCTGGAATATTTTAAATGATTTTATGGGAGATGATGGTTGTGAAAGATCAATACCGACCTTACAAACAGATGACAAGTAGAATGGTGCTGGTAGGTTGAAATTCCTGCGAGCTATTTCAAAATAAAACCAAGAAATATTCCTAAAATATGCTCAATAAATACTGATTGTTTTTGGAATATTTTTACATGATTTTATGGGAGATGATGGTTGTGAAAGATCAATACCGACCTTACAAACACATCACACGTAGACTGGTGTTGGTAGGTTGAAATTCCTGTGAGCTAATTCAAAATAAAACGTTGAGTAATTTTCCTAAAATAAGCTCAATGAATACTGATTGTTTCTGGAATATTTTTACATGATTTTATGGGAGATGATGGTTGTGAAAGATCAATATCGACCTTAAAAACAGATGACAAGTAGACTGGTGTTGGTAGGTTGAAATTCCTGTGAGCTATTTCAAAATAAAATGGAGAAACATTAATATTATGCTCACTGGACACTCATTGTTTCTGGGATATATTCAAATGTTTTCTTTTTCCTGGGAGATGATGGTTGTGAAAGATTAGTACTGCAATAAAAACAAATGACAAGTAGATTGGTGTTGGCAGGTTGGAATTCCTGAGAGCTATTTCAAAATAAAACCGATAAATATTAATAACCAATGCCTACTGAACACTTCTTCTTTCTGGGATATTTTTTAATGTTTTTTTCTGGGAGATAATGGTTGTGAACGATCTATAATAAGCTTAAAAACAGACAGTAGTTGTGTGTTGTTATTTTCTTTGATTGTTCAAACTGAAAAATCAGAGATTGCAATTTGACGATGGTCCCTAAGCGCCCCGGCTGCCGCACGGTACTCCGACGGACATTCAGCGTTGTTTCTTTGAGTTTTCGCCACAACCACTGAGGTTAGTGAGTTGATGAGACCTGTGAAATGTCTGTCGTACCTATCTGTACAAAATAATACCAACCTGGCTGTTATTGGTGCGGTTTTCATGACGCTATTAAGGTTGGAAATAGAAAAAACAAGCGAATGTCGAATATGAAACCAAATTTACCACGCCAAAAAAAAAAGGAAAAATTTAAAAAGTGTTTAATAAAAGAGAAGCATCACACATTTCCTCTCTGCAAAGTCCAGGATAACCGGATTCTTGAATTATTTGCACCTCACTTATTAATCCATATAATTCATTACTCGGTGATTTAATTCGTTTTTTTCTAGACTTCATCTTTGCCTTGCGCAACACACGGTTGCATTCCAAGACAATGTGTTTTGGCCGTCCTGGACGCCTACGTCACACTTGTCCCTATTTAACAACGAGTTTCCAGTCCGAGGCTGGCAATCGACACGCTGTGCAGCAGGACGCATCACACAGACACCACCTCACAGCCCCACGGTACTTAAGTCCTTTAAGTGAGTACTCCATTATTATAAACATGTACATGCAAGGTCTGGGTTCCTCCTTTTTCCTGTAAAATCTCAGCTTTAGCATTGTGTAAAACCTGCGTCTTGTTAATACTTTAACGCTTTTCCCCTGCAAGTGTGTGATAATTCTAGTCTGCAGGAGTAGCTGCACTGTGAATTCAGCAGGTCAGTTTGTTAAAGGTACCGTAGAGCTTCAGTGAATATTCGGCTTCGTGTTCTGTCTGCCAATGAGCCATGCTGTGTTTATCCAAACTGGCACTAACTCGTGTGTGGGAGGATTAGCGTTTTTCACTGAGCCATTCAAGGTTGACCTCTGGATAATTTTGACAATTTTGTAAAGTTTTACAAAACTAACAAAGGAGAATAACGATCAGGCCTGAAATAGTTTTCTAATCTGTTTCCGTTGGTAACCTATTTAAAAACATGTTAAAATGTGCATCAGTGTCTAATGTGTAATAACATTTAATGTGCAGCAGCATCTCAATAAGGAAACTGTTAAACGTTTTAATGTGAACAGGTGTCATAAGGCTACTTTTTTTTTAACTTTTGTTATTTATTTTACCTGCACAGGCTTGATTGTGCAGGCCTTTCCATGAATATTGGCATGAAGGGATTGTTAAGTTAATGATTTGTTATTTTAGATTTATAGAGCAGAGTTAGCAGGTTCAGTGACAATTGACGGCATGAATGAATGTAGTGCTGTACAATGTCCAATGTTTGCCTTGCCAAGTTAATTATCTAGCTGTAAAAGTGTATTAAATCAACTTTAGAGTACACAAATAGTCTTTACTACATTTCACCACCGAGTCCTACACAGATGATAGAAGCCTGTGGGAAGAAGCTGTTCCTTGGTCTCTCTGGATCTCAGTTGTGCAGTATCTTTTTAAGATGGCAGGGGGACAAACAGATGTCCTGGGTGTGTTGTGTCTTTGCTGATGTCAGAGGCTCTCTTGGCATGCAGGCCTGGCAGCACAGCTCCAATAATCCTCTGTGCACTTTTTACAACAGCTGCCAAGTCCTGTTCTCTGCTGGTCAGCTGGCATACTTTTTGTTTTACTGGTGTTCACAACCAGGTTATTTGCTGAACATCACTCAAGAACTATACTTTATGAAGTATAATGGCATTCTGGTGTTTACAGGAGTTTTATTTTCATGATATTGAATAATTAGAATGCAGCTTTACTAAACACTGCACAATGTTACAATTGGATTGTTTGGCAAAATCAATGTTATAATTTTAAGTCATATGAAAGCACAATCTGATTGATGTTTTCATGACTTAAAAGTTGCACAACAGAGTTTGTTTTCAAGGGAGTTGGTATCCCTTTCAAGACACAAAAAGAGATTTATTACTTTCTCTGAGTTCATCTTAAGGCAGGTCTACACTTAAAATTGCATTAGTGGATTAGTTTACAAGCCAAGTGTGATGAAATACAGAGTGCTGTGTAAGTAATATATTCAGTTAGTCTTAACTACTTTAAAATGGAAGACTTGGATTCTCTACATAATTTCTCTTTGAGTTTCTGAAGTTTCTAATTAACCATTTGTTGTGTTACTTTTGAAATGTTTCCCTCAGGACAGAACAGCACTGAGGAGACAGCATTGTCATCGCATGTGTAATGGAGTTTGAAGGGAAAACTGTGACAATCCGGACTTTCGAAGATGGAAAAATCTTGTGTGCCATTGATCAGCCGAATTCAAGACCTGCTGGTACAACTTTTTTCTTAATGAGCAAAAAAATGTTCACTAATCTGGTTACGCAAAGGAACCGGTTTGGTACTCCATTGATCTATAGCTGTTTTTACATTTGCACTCCTGAAAAATTCTGAAGAACTTCAGGACTGCCACTGAAATCCTCCGGATCTGGTTGTTCACACAAACACTTCACAGCAGGAGGCTATCCCCGCCAGATAGTAGGGGGGTTCCTGAGACGATGTGCTACCCTCTATATTGGGTTACAAAAAGTCTCTACATAGGGATTTGTTTAACTAACCTTTGATTTTCAAAATGTATCAACCCAATCACAAAGTAAATATGTTTCTTTGCTTCTCTCCTCAGAACATGAGGTGCACATAACTGAACGAACGATAAATGAAAAAAAACAGATGGCTTTCCATTTCCGCTGTGGCAATGAATACTATTGCACAAAGGTGGTTGGACAAGGCCTTAAGGTAAATACAAACCTATTTATATATACATAAAAGGTTATTGGTATACACAGGTACAGAGCAGTAGAACGCTTAAAGGAAAAAAAAAAAGGGGAAAAAATAATGTAGAATAATTCAGGTATTGAAATGCATTGGACAGGCTCATTATTGATCTCAAACTAAAGAAAAAGTTACTGAAATACTTGTTTATTTTGATACTTATTTATATAATTATTGAAGTGCATATTCCTTGTTTCTTTCTATTCCTTGCCTTGTATGGAACCCAACAGGGATAAAGTGTATTTTGTGTGTTCACAGGTAGAGGAAGCTAACAGCTGTGCTAGAAACTCAATAAATATGTCTGAAGACCACTGGTTTGTGATGGAAAAGGATGGGAATGGTAAAAAATTCAGCCTGCACACTTCGATTGCCCCCAGACGTTACCTTGCTGTGAACAAGAGTAGACGCTACGAAGTCATCCTAACTGACAGCCACAGCAATTCTGCTGAGCTCACATCCTAAAATATTTGAGGTATGGTTTCATTACTCTCAACCAAAACATTTTTTAATGCTCTATATTACACTGCTACTCTACTTTTACCTGTTTCGAAAAGTTGTTTTGTAACGTTGACTGAGAGGTGACAACGTGCTGCAACAGGCCTAACAATTTCCAGTAGGAGGAACATGCTGCAAATTCAAATACTCATGCAAAGTTCAAATAAATGTAACAAAGGAAAGGCTGCAAATGGAAATACAAGCTGTAAAAAGATGAAAACAAATGCATTAACAGCAAATGTGCTCCAAATACATAAATCAACAAAGGTTAAACACACAAACCAAAAAAAGAAATGCTACAGATAAAAGCTGAATATTCAGTCATCACAACAAAGGGCATCAGGTCTACAGAGGAACAGTTTGTAATTGACTGGAGACAGTGAGGGAGACTAGCACTGAATGTATTGATTATCAGACCACATAATGATAGACGTTGCTGGAGCAGTGTGTCTCTAAAGTAGGGGTGGGAATCAGAGGCCCGATACGATTCTATCACGATACATCAGTCATGATACGATATCATTGTGATTTTAAACATTTTGTGATATGTTGAGAATTGCGATGCAATATAATGTGATTTAACTGCATATTATGTCCACAAAATTAAACTAAACAAAGAACTGTTTTTCAAATAAGAAAAAATTCTCAGTCTGTTTTTCTCACTTCAGTCTTTTTGTATTCCTACACAATGGGAGTCAAGTTCGCAGACTGGCAAACACTGTGATCAAAGTAAAACCCTGTAAAAGGCTGCATGCACCTCGACATCTGAACTGTTAGTATTTCAGTCTAAATGAACTGAACTGATCACAAACATGTATGAACGACTGTAGCAATCATTTTTAACAATGCAACTTTTCTAATTTAATTGTGCAACCCCCTCAGCAATTACAAATGTAAATGAACATATTAGCTATTAACATAATAAAAATAACGATACTTGGCGGCCATGAGACGATATAATATCGCCACACAAAATATCGCGATACTATGCTGCATCAATTTTTCCTCCCACCTCCACTCTGAAGGCAATGCACCACTGACCTGTGGGTCATATATATTTTCTAAACACACACACTAAAGATCTCATTTAGGTGTGCAGCTAGCGGTACTATTAGATTACTCTGTCTAGTATCAGGCTCTTAGCACAGAGCACAGAGTGTGTTGGTGTTTACGCCTCAGCTTAGCTTTAATCTATTTCACTTCTACATCTCCTTTGCATTTTGGCAGCATTTTCCTACCCTTTAAAAAAAAAAAAGGTGACCATAATCATGCTGCCAGTTCTCATTTAAGCTTTTCACTCATGGTCCCTCATTCCCTCTCTACTTCTAACTCCTGCTTCTGCTATTCCATCCCACCATTATCTTAGTTTATGTTTCACTATCTCTTTTTGCTCTACAGGCATCCAGCTCCAACCCAACTTCCCCTTCTAAAGCACAAGCCAGTATCACCATGCTTCCTTTGCCCCCCATGCTACCGGATACGCTCCATTGCTGGACCGAGATAACATTGGAGTTATTCTGAAGATTTTTTCAATTCAATGGTGGCTCTGTGTCTACTTGTTGTACTTTATTCTCGGGGTATTCTTGCTTTTTAAAGGAGAGTTTCAGCACTTGGAAAGAAAAATGATGACTAAAATGAATGCTGCAGGTTCCCAAGTATCTAGATTTTTAATCTACTCCAAAAGCACTGCACTCTTAAGTTCTAAAACTGTAATCTGATAATGTCATATGAATGAAATGAAACCCAACAGACTACATTTTTAGCCTTACAAAACATGTTTTCATAAGCTGTCTAATCTTTTGTGTGATTTTTTTTTCACTATATGTAGATAACGCCCAGACCACTCAGTCCATCCGCATTCAAAATAATTCATGTTTTTCATAACACTTCATCTTTAAAGTCTGTTGTACTTCAATTGTTGCTGAATGACTTTTTCTGACTTGTATTGCTGGTGTTGGAGAAGAAAAGCTTGCAATGTAGCCTCACTATGTATGTTCTTTTTCACTTTTTTACTTATACTGTAACCAAACATGAGCACTTTATTAATAAACAGATACATTACAGGATGTTGTTTGTTTTCTTTGAAAAGAGTGGTTATGTACCCAAGCAAGGTTGGATTATTATTTTAGTCACCATGATACATTTTTCTACCAATTTACTGTAATTTTTTACAAGAATGGTATGTTGTTCATTTAGGGGAACTTTATAGTCAGATCAAATATGTTTCAACCTGATGATAACAGAAACAGAAATATCACACACCTTTCCCAACTGTTGGACCTGCCACACCTTCTTCATTGAAGCTTTTAATTTCAGTTCCTGTAACATATCAACAACATTTTCTCTCGGGTCTATACCTGTCAGATCTAGACACTGAGTTTAGATCTCTTTACTTTGGTCAGTAGTTAAATAACGATGAAAATGTAGGGTTTTTTTAGAGGTTGAAACCTAGATGTCTTCTCGTTGCATTACTAGCTTTTCTTCTTTTGGTTTAATGACAAGCCCTATCCAGAGATGCAAATTTGGTATTTCTTTGGAAACTTAGCATAAAGAGTGTTTGATAAAGGACAGTGATGAGAGCACACACAAAAATTGACTGTAGGTTTAACATTATTTTTCCCCTCCTGTCTTGCAAGTAAACGTGGGCTGAATATGAATTTATTCTGAGACGTATTTAGAGACAATCACAAAAAATGATCCACGGTAAAAGCATGTAACAGTTTAACAGGCAGGAGATAAGTAAACAACACAACAGAACAAGAGTAACATCTACAAAAAAAAAACTGCAAAAATTTTAAGGAAAAGCAACGCATGACAGAAAGTTTGATATAAAAATGTTTGAATCCAATAAGACATAAGACACTTTATTGTCATTGTATGCAATACAACAACATTTCGTTGTTGACAAACAGCCCAGCAGCGATTTACGAGATAAAAATAAAATAAAATATAAAAAAATACAAACAGCAGATTAAAGACAAGATAAAGCAACACACAATATAAACAAAATGTACAAGAATTGTAGTTATTGCACGGCGTGACCATATTGCAGCATGTTTAAAGTGCAGTAGTGCTACATTATTTCAAGTCAGTCCTTAGCAGCTCTGGGGGATGGGGCATACAGCATACACAATGATGAGAGGGGTATAAACACTGGTGACAGCCCATGTAATTCTTAGTTGGACTGTGTTTCCCTTTTAGGGAAAAAACAGGAAGAGGCTCATTCTCATGCACCTCCTGCTCGTGGGATATCAAGTGGTGGATTCAGTTTCCTCAATGTCATATATATTGAAACAATGCCTTCACTTGTTCGCCCATGTTTTTTCAATTCTTTTGACAGGTAAATTTATCCGACTGGATTTACACAGTCCCAAATTGATGTTTTATTTCAAGGTTAAGTGAAAATAAGCCCTTCTAATAATCTTCGGCTCAGTGTTCATCTGGGGTTCAGTGTCTGTGCCAAAGCACATTTCTTCATATGACTGCAGTTGCCCCAGCTGCCCCATTACTCAGATTACAAAGCTCTGATGTTGGTCCTGGAAAGTCAATATATAGGGTCACTACCTAAAAATGCTTTAATCCATTTAACTAGTTAGTTGTATTTCATTCTGTGCTCTATGTTTATATTTCTCCACTTCAAAGACAATTATATGCATCAAAGAACTACAGTATTAATGTCTACTGAAACCAAAGGATCATGATGGAGTAGGAGCCAATAACAACTGTATGTTTCGTGAAAATATTCAAACGTTATTTTTTAATTAAATTTGAACTTATGTTTAAGATTTAGCTGCAAGTAAAGGCCAGCATGCTGCATAATCCTAAAACTCTCTGCATTGCCTCCTGGAAGGAAAGCTTTGTCTAATTGATTTCCAAGGTTGCTGAGAAGTGGGTATCAGAGCAGCTTGTTTCTTACTTGAATAATGGACCATTTACTCTTCACCCTATGCAGTTTGGCTTCAGGGCCCATCACTCTGCAGAAACAGCTAACTGTTTCTTTTTAGAGACGGTCATAGCAATGGTTGACAAGGGAGGTGTTGTTGGTGCTGTGTTTTTAGACCTTCGTAAAGCTTTCGACACAGTCAACCATCAGGTCCTAATTACCAAACTGTCTGCTTTTAACCTCTCCCTGTTGGCACTCAAATGGTGTGAGTCATATTTAACATTGGTAGAAGTCAGTATGTTTCTGTAAACAACCAACGTTCATCAACTCTTAATTTACGCACTGGGGTACCACAAGGATCGATACTTGGCCCGCTTTTGTTTAGTTTATATATTAATGATCTGCCGTTGGTTTGCCCTGATATCAAAACACAAATGTATGCGGATGACACCGTAGTATATGTGCATGCCAAGACAAAACATCTGGCTGCTGCCAAACTCACCGCAGCCATGGATCAGATAACCAACTGGCTAAACCGTTCCTGCCTTCAACTTAATGTAAATAAAACTGTAGGAATGTTTTTTACAAAAAGACAATGTAACATTGTTTCGAATATAACTATTTCTGGTCAAAACATTAGTATTGTGCCACAATTTAAGTATTTGGGCATCATTATTGATTCTAATCTTTCTTTCAAAGCACACATTAAGAAAGTGTGCAATCGGGTCAAATTTAGCCTAGCCAATTTTAAATATATTAGAAATGCACTAACTTTTAATGCTGCCAAACTGTTTATGGATGCCATGATTATGTCACATCTAACATACTGTATGACAAGCTGGGGACAAACTAACAGCTTGTCATTAAAGCCATTAGCAACTCTCTACAAAAAAACCCTCAAAGTGTTGGACCAGAAGCCGAACAGTTCACATCATTGTATTATAATAAATAATCGTAAACTGCTGAGCTGGGAAGATGTAATCAAATACAAAAACATCTGCCTGGTCTACAAAATTCTGCATAACACCGCTCCTCCTCCTTTGAACTCATTCATATCCCAACATAACAACAGCAGTCAGATCACTAGAAGCACCACACGAGGTGACCTTCTAATTCCATTTAGGAAAAGCACATTCGGTCAACTATCATTTTCTGTTAGAGCAATACAACACTGGAATTCACTGCCCACCACTATCAAAGATATACAAAGATACTCCACCTTTACAATACACGTTAAAACATGGCTGTCCGACAACTATAACTGCACACATTAATCTCTGTCAGATGTGATGTGTGTTCGATGTGACATGTTCATTGCTGCTGCCGCTCCATCTCTGCTGCCTGCCTCCATGTTATGTCTTGTATGTGCTTTAAATGTGGCCTCTGTGATTGTTCTTCTCCCATGCCTCCCCTGTGTTGTCTTTGTTGCATGCACTACTTGGATGTCTTTGTTCGATTTGTGCTTACTCCAATTGTGTGTGGCATGTTGTATGTATGTATGTATGTATGTATGCCTTTCTTTCTTTTGCTTAGTCCTTTTTGTAACTGCAAATGTAATGTCATTTATTGTATTTAAATTTTTAAATATGCATTTTAGGTTGCCGATTTACAACTGGCCGGGGACTAGCTGGAAATTAGCCGCAAAGGCTAAAGCTGCTCCTTTTATTGTAAAAGGGGACTGTCCACGAAACAATAAACTAATAAACTAAACTAAATGAATGAAATGTTTATTGCCCCTATAGGGAAAATTTGTCTTGCACCGAGAGCATGATATCGTAAAAAAACAACAACGTACTGGACAGCACATAATGAAATGAACCAAGATGATTAAAATACATCACTTAAATACATCAGTAAAGCAATGCATGATTACATGTAAGAGGTGTCAAGTAGCAAGTTCAGTAAGGTGCAAAGTGCCAATTTCAGTATCAGAGCTTGTCAAGCAGCTAAATGCTGCGTGTCTTTTAACCAGAATGCACCATTTACATCTGAACTCCACCTTTATTGCTTAGTATGATTTTATTTGCTATCTATCCATGGTGTATTCCAGTATACTTTCTTGTAACTTTTGTTTTTATATGAATTGTTACAATACTTATCTTGTTATACTTTTAGAAAATGCTTCTTATTTTCTTATCTGCCCATTCAAATCTATTCTCTTTAGTTAACTTGTCTTTTATGAATTAAGTACAAAAGAAAATTAAACTCATAACATTTTTTAAATATCCTCTCTTAAGCATTTTTGTTCATTATTTTACAGTGTATTATTTTGAGTGCAGCTGTTCAAAACAAATTCCAAATAGGATCATCTGAATCCAGCAAAGATTTACTGCAGGAGAATAAATGCAGCTTAAACAACGTCACAAAATGTTCAGTGCTTCAAAAAAACACAATATAAAAGTTTCCCCATCAACACCTGCCTCCCATTATAGGCATATGTATTACTGTAATTGTTGCTGTTTTCCTGCCCTCTTTCTTTTTTTTCTGATCCTTGGTCAACTTTGATGCAGTATGTGTCATTAACTCTGTGAACGATAGCCAGAAAATCATGATAACTTTGGGTAGACTCCAAAATTCTGATTGCATTGCATAACAAGACGCAACATCATTTCCTGCAAATAAGACATGCACAAACTAGATATTACCTTACCTGAGGCAACAGATCAAGTTTCCGATTGTAAGGAAAATGTTTTGCAATATTGCAATGGTTCAAAGCAAGGCATTGAACCATTGCAATATTTGACCTACAGGTGCTAGCAGAAAAGTCAGATAAACACACAATTTATAAAAACGTGTCCTCTTGGGATTATGAATGTATATGTAAAATTTCATGACAATTTAATATTCAAAATTAAGGTTTATATCACTTTAATCACTCAACAAAAACAGCTTTTAAAGAAAAAGTTAAGGCATCAATGGATGACGGTGGGGTTGCGGGGGCTGCGTTCCTTCACTTGTGCAAAGCATTTGACACTGTTAATCATAGCAATCTACTACATTAACTACTCAACTTCAGCTATTCCACAGAGTCTATCAACCTTATGAAATCATACTTCTCATCCCGCTCACAACTTGTAAAAATGATAATTATAAATCGTACTATCTATACCTATCAACTGGGTGTCCTGCAGGGTTCTGGTTTGGGCCCTATCCTGCTCCGCATGTACATCAATGATCTGCCATCTGTTTGGGGCCAGTGTGATATCTTTATGTATGCTAATAATACAGTTATTTTTATGCACGTTAGAACTGCAGAAGAGGTTGCACTCAAACTAACCAAGGAAATGTTAAAGGTTGCATCCTGGCTTAACCAAAACTGCCTAGAAATAAATGTATCAATAACAGTCTGCATGTTTTCTAAAAGCCACAGTGTGGATGTTAAGATAAACATTCGTCATCACAGGACAAAGATTACACGTTTTGCCAGAATACAAATACTTAGGAGTTCACATTCACTCTAACCTGGGCTTCAAAAATCACATCCAAAGAGTCTGGAAAGTTCAGTTCAGTTTGGCAAAATGTTGGTTAATCAGAAGCTTTCTATTGACTGATGCAGCTAAGATATACTTTTATGCAATGATTCTCTCTCATATCAGGTATTGTCTGTTATCTTGGTCTAATACACATTCCTCAGCCCTGGAACAGACCACTGAAATCATTATATAAACAAACACTCAAAACTCTAAAAACATCTGGTTTTCATCATTCATCATCTTAATTCTCACTTTAACTTCCCAACATCATGTCCTTAAAAGGACAGTAACTCATTGAAAAGATGATAGCATCTATCAGTGCATTTCACATATAACAGATAAAACCTGACAAAAACAATGTAAAAAACAAATTACAGATGATTAAAATACTAAAAGTGTTTGTAGTCCTTAATACTTCTTATAATGGCATGAATCCCCAGGGTGTTAGGGAGAGAAACGAGAAAAAGGCAGGCAGCGACGTTCCACACACAGCTCCAGTCATAAAAAGCCTAATGGCTAGGGGACAAAGGATCTCCTGAACATGGATAAACGTGTAAAAACAAGGAAAAAAGTGAATCAGCCAACATTTCAAATTACATCGGAGCAGATTAAGGGCAATAAGACATTCTGCATTCAACTGATTTGCACATAAGACACAAGTTAATTTGCACATAAGACCTAAGTCAATGCTCATAATATACACTGTTTTTCATTGTTTTTTTTGCAGCTCAAATGATACCGTTTTAAAGATGAAGACTGCAGCCCGATAAACTCGTTTACCTGTTACACCTGCTTGTTGTGAGTCACCTTGATGTCTTAACTCCATGCAGAGGAGGGAGAGTGACAGTGAAATTCCTGCATAAAGTATTTTACTGTGGAGGAGGAGGTTTCGAAAAGATAATAACAACAAACAAAGCATTCATCCAAAGTTAATGTACCACCTGCAAAATGGAAAACATTGAGACTTAATGTGTTTACATGTAAGTAAATATTACTTGTGAAAATATTCAGGTGTCAACATGATACCATTTAGCATTTACTCTGAAAAGCACTTAGTTGTCAGTCTATTTGGTCCTCAAAGACAACTGCAGTCCCATATAATAGTCCTTTAAGAGAATACATCTGGCCCCCTATTAAGGCAGGTTAACTTTTGACTTTGGTAGGTTAAAAATTGTACTTTTCAATCTCACCATCACTTGGACGTTGTCACAAATTAAAAGGAGAGTGAATAAAAATAGGCCTACTTTGTTCATGTTTATTTTAATCTCACATAAGTGCCAACAGCTAATTTATGTAGAAAACAGTTTCACAGTCTCACCATCCTGCACTCACTGCAAACAATCTCACCAAATAACAACTTCATTACACACCAATGTTGTATTAACAGCTTGTACTGCTTTGCACAAGTGTTCACAGTGCATCCTGAGAGATGGCATGGATAAACGTCATAGAATATCAGCAAGATGAGAGCTAGTTCTGATCCAGCAGAAGCACAACATTGCAGCTGCTGATCGAGGTCATTTTTGTTATTCATTATTTCTTTTGTTTGTTGGTTTGAATATTTGCTACTATTACAGCTTATCTTTGTTTGCTCCCTCCCTGAAGCCTTGGATCAGGCAAAAAGAAACTTAACTTTTTCAAAATAAAATCATTAGGGTTGCTAAAACTGACCTGATGATGTAAATCATGCAGGCCATTCCAAGGTCTTTGTGGTCAGGCTTTTACTATGCAAATGCAAACGTTGTATTAAATGATAAATATCTGTAGATAATCCGTTTTTCATGGTGGCAAGTAGTAGATTTGTTTGCATGAAAAACGTTCAAATAGACACCCTTGGTGTGGGACGCTACTGTGCGACCTGTGACAAAAAGTGATGCTGATAATTGGCTAAGTCTAGGAGAAGGTACAAACCCTTGTTGTTGAAGCATGCTGTAAAGAAGGAGGAAAAAATAAGGATAAGGGAGAGTAAGGAAGGAAAGGAGGAGTCATTTTCAGGATATGGATTAGACATTTGTATATTAAAATGCAAATATAATTTGCTAACCTGTTTATTTTATTTTGAGCAGATTCCTGAGATGTATCTGAAAGCTAAATTTTCATGATAACATTTAAGTTACCATAACAAATCCCCTTAACATTTGCAATTGAGAAAGTTTTTTCTTTCTGAGCAGAAACCATGGGTTTCCCAAAATACAATCACAATTCATTGGAAGAGAAAGCAGAAACCAAACTGTAGTAGAAAACTGCAGTTTTCCAATTTTTGCGATTTTCCACTTAAAATGCTCCAAGACAGCCTTGTGACGCTGTAAAAACCATCAGCTGACAGGTTCTGATGCCCTAAATCATTAATGGGGTTCTTTATCTCATTCTCAGTCTCTTCTTTCACTGCAGGTGAGCTTAACAATAACACCAATAATAATAATGGGGATGTGTGGTTCCATTTTACTGTCGCTCTTGTTATGTTGTAGAAACAGACATCTTGCTTGATGATGATGTCTTGCATGGTTTGACCCATGAATGTCAGGTCTGGTATATGTATGTTGTTGCATAAGGCCTGCTCAGTTTCTATTAAGTCAGAATCAAGTTCTCGAAGGGTTGAACCATTTTATGACACATTGTAGATGTTGTTGTAGTGTGTGGTGTCTTCTCTCTTGTATGGGTGATGTTGAGCAGCTCCTGTTCAGGATCTTGCTGTTGATCTTTAGAGTATCAGGTTGATTGCAATATTTCCTAAAAACCATCAAAGAAGAAAGAGAAGAATAAAGGAGATGACCCTTATTTACAAAATACATTTTTATCAGTAGTAATGCCAGAGAAACAGTCTGCGTTATAGCTTATTGCTCAAAGCTTCTTTAATACATGAAATGCACTCTTGAAATTGTTCCGACATAACCTGGAAAGGGTGGATGTGTGAACTTAAACGGCAGAATCAGTTCATCCTTCACGTTTTGAGAACACCTCAAACAATGACCATTCCCTGCTCTTAGGGACATGTGTAAAAGTAAATTCCACAAAATATCAGTAGCCAATCTCCCATGTCAGGAGATTTTATGTGAAAGATTCTATGAGAGCTGAAGTCAGTTTCCTCCTTGCTAGTGTTGTTCTCTCTGATGTACGTCGCTTTGGATAAAAGCGCCTGCAAAGTGAATTGTAGAATTGTTGCTAGAAAGGAAAGGAGGAAGAAACGATACAGGAAGAGGAAGAGGAGATTTTCAGAGACATAGAGAATAAAAAAAATCTGTTATTTTTCAGCACTTTCATTCTGTGAAATCGAGTTGTCATGCGCATAAAATGTAGTCTGCTCGGGCATGGGCAGCATGGATCGTTCCTCACACATGGCAACACAAAGCTAAAAATAGTGCAGAAACCCCTAATTCACCAACATAAGATATTTGCTTGGTAGACGTTGGATCCTTGCTGTTCTGGTCCCCATTAGATAAATGCATCTCCTCAATTACCTTACACACTTCTCTCAGTCATCAAACTCTGTGACTTTTGAACTATTTTTTTTCTCCCTATACTCTATCATTTTCCTGCTTCCCTTTTGGACTTTTGCAACCAGCTGTTGATCAATTTCACAGACTAAACCGCAAACCCAGAAGGAGAGTAAACTCAAGAGTCACATGAACACGTAGGAGTATTTCTGAGTAATTATTGAATCACTGTCAAGGTTAAATAACCCTGTTTGTGTTGGTTTTTCTCAAATTTTGAAATCACTCTTCTTTCTGCTGAAGTTTGTTTTCCACACAAACATTGTCCCTGCAAGTCATCATTTTGGGATGTATCTTCCAAAATCTGGTTTCAAGACACCATATTGGGGTTAAAATTCTAGTAATGTGTTTATGCTGATTAATCCATTTATTCATCGTCAGAAGACAGATGCTTCTTGGGCATCTTCGATTATAATCATCCCAATTGATTAAGAACATGCTCATCTTTCATTCGATGGATGAGACGGTTAAGATTCCCAATTTTAGGACTTGTAAAGGTTTACATTTCCTGACAATAAAAGACTATTACTAAGTCAGTCAAGGGATTTAAAAAGACTTGGCTAGAAAGAATTGACTAAAGAGCATAGTTTTTATTGTATTGGGGCTAAAATGGCTTAAACGCCATGATCAACTCAACTGCTGCTTAAAGAACAACAAAGAGCACATTTTTCTTTGTGTTAATTTTTTAGCAATATTGTGTGTACTGGTAAGCCGTGTCCCCTCCCAGGGAGACGGCTCTGAGTAATAACTAAAAAAATCTGCTGTGTCCATTTGTGGTCAGTTCATTCTGTCATGGGTTGGAAAACAGGGAACTGGACACAAATGCAGTATAACTCAAAATAAGATTTATTTTAACAAAAAGGCAAAAACAAAAACTTACTACTCGAAAACAAAGTCCCAAAGGTGAAACACGGAGTCACAATGAAAACACTAGTAAGACACGAGGAAACTCTCACATCCACACACCGACATACGACACCGACGAACGACAATGAACTGACACAGAGGGAAAGAAACACAGAAACTAAATAGACACAGGGGTAATCAACACAGGTGAGACTAGTTAGACAGGTGAAACTAACAAGACACAGGTGAGGACAATCAGGGCAATCAGGACTGAGGGGAAACACAGAGACTGGAGTAAAGACAACACTGGGGACTACTACAATCTAAATCATGAAACACAGATAACTGAAGAATGTAACAAAACACAGAGAGACACAAGGAGAAGAAATTACAAAATAAAACAGGAAACATTAAGACTAAACAATCAACACTAGGAAACATAAACACACAGGGAAACAAGCAACACTAGGGAAGAAATGAAAACATGGAAACCTAAACTCTGAACTACAAAACTAAAGACCAAAACCATGACATCCCACAATTACAACTTGCCAGCTTTTTCCCTACCGTTTACTTCTGATGTCAGATCAGGGGTTGAACAACTTCTCTCCACTATTGCGACTCTGTGTATTACATGTTGCACGCATGGCATAACAGAGATGTAAGTACTCCACCTTCAAATGGCAGTCTTTAAGCGGCAGTAATAACTTTACCGCTAATTGTTTGTCAGCAACTGAAAAGAAAATGGTAATTAAAAGGAATAAAGGAAGATCAGGCAGTATACTGAGGTAAAGAACACATTTGGCAGTAGCAACAGTCACACAATTGCTAATGTTAGCATTTAGCACTTACTAGCTTAAATTGATGCAAGTTAAAAAAGTGGCTAGCCCTTTGGTGGAGTTACATGATGAATTTGATCAATTCCTAGTTTGTGTAATTTTAGCTTGGTTCTTACTTCCTATCTTAAAGGGGCTATATGTAACTTTCAAAAATAGCCTACTGTGTTTGTAGCGATACCGCATAGCCGTCAGGCGAACTGCCTAACGGCCTAATGATTTATATATAGCTACAAGTTACATATATATGTAACTTTTTACATGTATAAATGAAAAAGTAGATGTTCACTGTCTATCTGTGTTGCCTGTATACAACTTGCCTGGGTCGGATTTCTCCGCGGAAAGCTCCAGGCAGTGTAATTTTATTTGCGTTCTCAACATCCTCCTCAGTCAGCTCCACTTACAGAAATCAACAGTACAAACTACAAACTCATCACACACTTCCGGTCTTCACCTGCACAGCCAGGGGCCGCCTTCACCACACTTATATCTGTCCTAGGAGCTCTCACAGGCGGACAAACTCATCACATACTCCCGGTCTCAGGCAGTGCCTGCCGAGTCTGTCGTTTGTAGGATGGAGAATGAGACACACAGACTCCTTCACAGACTCTCTACAATTCTACAATTCACTTAGCAGACGCTTTTATCCAAAGCGACGTACATCAGAGAGTAAGAACAACACAAGCAAGGATCAAGGAAAAATAAAGGAACAATGTCAGTAAGGACGAACGATCAGCTTTGAGTCCGATTGGACACACAGGTGCTGAAAGGCATTGCCCAGAGGCAAGGCACAACATGAACTGCCAGTCTGAGACTCTAATCATATATAAACCATCTTATACGTCGTTGTTTTTAAACAAAAAACAAAAACCATCATCATTACCATCATTACATCAATACTATCGAGATCATCATCATTAAGCTAAGTTAGTAGGTATTCCTGAAAGAGCTGGGTCTTTAGCTTTTTCTTAAAGGTACAGAGGGACTCTGCAGATCGAATGGAGTTTGGAAGTTCATTCCACCACCGGGGGGCGACAGAGGAGAAGAGTCTAGTCCTCGTCTTTGGACCCTGTTGTGAAGGTTGGATCAAACGCCTTTCATTGGCAGAGCGTAGTGGACGGGAGGGAGTGTAGACCTGAAATAGAGAGTTAAAGTAAGGAGGAGCCGTTTTTGTTGCTGTTTTGTAGGCGAGCAGCAGAGTTTTAAATTTAATGCGAGCAGTGACTGGGAGCCAGTGTAAGGAGATGAACAGCGGAGTGACATGGGCTCTTTTTGGAAGGTTGAAGACCAGTCGTGCTGCTGCGTTCTGTATCATCTGCAGAGGTTTGGTTGTGCATGTAGGAAGACCTGCCAGTAGAGAGTTGCAGTAGTCTATGCGTGATAGCACAAGAGCCTGTACCACAAGTTGTGTAGCATGTTCTGACAGGTAAGGTCTGATCTTCCTGATGTTGTACAGGGCAAAACAACATGATCTAAAAATAAATTATTATAATAAGTTATCAAACATGATGTTTCACCTTGTAATATGGCCTGATGTGATTCCACATTTTCACTATCAACTGTCTTTTTATGTGCACCTTAATTGGAAGGTGGAGATGATTGTCATATAACCTGGAATAAAGAATTAAAACACTCTACCAGCATTTCAGCTGTCCACCCTGCGTGTGAAGATATAGGAAAAGGGCCACTGTGTAAATATGGGGACTGTGTGGCATAAATCCATTTATCTGAAGGTGTGTGGTAGCAAGGCTGGCAGTGTTGGGCTCCTGGAGTATAAAACATCCCACCACCTCAAAGAACTCAATTCTTCTCACTCATCTGAACGATAGATGGGCAGATAAGCTCAGTTTAGCGTGGAGCAGGACACCACGGCCATGTACAATAATCCTTTCTTTCACTGGCACCAAGCTCAGTATAGTATTATGTGCCCTTGAGCTGTCCTCTATAACACACACACACACTCTGTGCCGCTTCATTTCTTCCTCTCTATCTGCACGTTCCCACGGGCTGTGTGTAATCCAGAGAGGAAGAGGCGTTTCTCATTGTATGTGACTGATATCCTCTGTGCATGCATGTGCACATGAAAGTCGTTCTAAGGAGTGAATCATGAGGTTAAGTGTGGGAAGTGGAGTAAAAAACTCACCTGATGTAGTGATGATACAGCAGTGAACCATAAAACCATCAAGAAGCCTTTTGTAATCAGAAACATTTGATCAGACAAAGTGTCTGGTAGTACCCAGCCTCATTTCCTTTGTCCATATGGGGGGGAGTATTTTTTCACATGATTGTGAATCTGTAGAGATTAATTTGCTAAGCATACAGCTCCAAGACCGCTCAGCTGTCATGTTTTTACAACCCCTTGTTAATGCCTTTCCCTGCACAAGGTTCATGACTAACACAGATGTTCAGACATTCAGACATATTACCTAATATTTCTCTTCTGCATGGAGCTTTATTGTGAAACATTATTACTGTATAGACTGACTGCATGTTGTTTTTTCTGATTAACCAGCATGCTCTCAATCAAAGAAAAATCTAAGTAAGTCTATTGCCAATGATTCCCAAACGAATTGTGATGAATTTTTGGAGAAAACCAAACACAGGCTTACAGAACTCGTTTGGCCGATCCATCCATGCGACCCCATGCGTTATGTAACATAAAGCACAGAACTGCAACAATATAACAGCATTTTAGCTTCCCATCCTGAGCTCAGAGAGTCACAGATGAGTCTCTGAAGTTCTTTTCTCTTAACCTTCCTTAGCTTCATCTGTTGAAGTCACTGACCAAGTGTTTTACCACCAGTGTCTTTTCTCTTCTGGGGAAATGTTTTCTTCTGCTGCTCAGGGTAGAGTCAAAGCACCAAATACTTTCTGACATGATGTTATTACCAAATAATCTATTGAATTAAATGTGTTTACTTTACTCTCCTGATGTAGCTGAAGAAGTAACTTGCAACTGCAGGGGATAGGGAGATCAGATTTCTTATTCTGTTAAACAATCTGAATTCAAGTTTATGAACCATATCTTGTCTTACCTATTATGCAGTTGCAATGCAAAAGTGCTGTAAAAAAGTATTAAAACATGAACTCCTCAGTACCCCACCAGCTCAGGGGGCGCCTCCTGTGGGCTGCCACCGCACTCTGACATATCTCCATTAATGCATGACCACAGGTCTCGTTGTGCATGTGTGTGATTCAGGCCTGTGTGTGTGAGAAGCATGTCTCTAAAATAACAGAGTGCGAACCAGAATTTCCCCTTGGTGATAAATAAAGTATATAAAAAAAAAAATTAAAAAAAAAAAAAAAAAAGTATATCAGTGCAGAATTACCTTATGTGAAGATATTCCCAAATCAGATGTAAAAGGAAAAGCACATTTTGGATTTGGACATTGGCTCTGTCAAATGGGGTGAAACAACATGACTCCAGTGAGACACAAGTTTCAGAAACTTTATTAACATGTTAGAAAACGAAACTTCAAACTACTGTTGCAGTGATCGGAAAAATAATAAGAAAAAAAAACATAGAAGAAATTATAATAATGATTAAGGTAAAATAGAAAAGCTGTGAATCTATGTGGTAAGATGATAACACTCATGGTTTCCCTCAAAAAATAACTTTCATTTATTCCACTGAAGTCAGTGCCGGTTGTGCAACTCCACAAAGTGTCACCTGATGGCATCATAAGACCAGTAACACTCATGTTGACTTTTTGAAAACAGAAGAACCAAACCACTGTAGACTGAAATGTGGATCACTCTTTCAAATCTTTGACACAGCATACATTTAATGACCACACGTTTCAAAATGAATAAGCTATATGCTTGTCATAATTATCCAATAAGAGACTTTCAACCTTTTCTTCTCAAATAAGAAAGCACACACTGACAATTATAAAACCTTTAGAAACACAATTTAAATAGAGAGTTCATTCGAAGGTTTTAAAATGAATTAAACCTCAAAATATTGACCTTTATGTCCCAAATATTTTTAAACAGAGTAGACCCTGTTTCTACATTAATATCACTTTAAAAAGCAGCTTAGCACACTGAGCACAGTCACTTAGAGTTCACAATGAAATCATTTGTGAATAATCCGCCTCCGGTCTGGGGGTTGACAAACTGCACACAGCTGCACAACTTACAGTAACTCTAAACTAAAACCACACACTGGATTCTGTTGAATCAGGTTTTTGACATTTGGCACAGTCCTGTTGACCTGAACCGTGTTGGCCTGTGTACTGCGGAATATTAATCATTCATAATGATACGGTTTCTTATCGGTTATGTTTCCTGTTTGTGTGGTTTACTGTAATGTAAGCATGCAGTCGGTGGTGCAATGGTAGACCCTTCTGTTCAATTTAGGACCGGGCTGTTCCACTGTAGTGTTATGTAACCCTATAGGCCTTCATTTATACATGATTTATATATGATTACAGGCTCATTTTCAGAACAAATCCTGCTTTCATTAATCAGCTGATGTAGAGCACCAATCACATTTTTCATTAAATCATGCTAGAATATTATTAGATAAGAAAAATGGTGTGTGTGAATCAGTTTTGTTGATTATTTGTCAAGTAATTGTAACAGTTTAAGCACTATACCGTTCTGGTTTTAGGGACTGTACTGTGCTTCACGACAGTTTAAATGAACTTTTTTACTCTATCAAACTACTTTGGCAAAGTTGACTTGCCAGTTGTAAGAAGTCACCAAAAGGGGGTAGGTGAACTTCTTGAATAATTTAATAGAATGTGATGCAGAAATACATTAAAGCTTATAGTTATTATAAAGTCTCAGGACATTGAGTGCTTTATGATTAATATGGAATAGGCCATTGGTTTTAATATAATGCGCTTCATCACTTTGGATATGTTTGTACTATTATCTCTCTATTTCCACCTTTCTTCATCTTTCTTTTCAAAACCTTGTTGTAGTTATAAATGTGTTTTTTTCAAATATTTAATTGGATATATACCATTATATACTTCACCAAAATCTTGATAATTTACTTCTCCATTCACACATCATAAAAATGCAAGAAACCAGACCAAGAGGTCTTGCTGAAATATAACTTAGTACATTAACTCAAGTTTGAGGCACTTTCCTGTATTTTCATTTTCCACTACTTCAAACTTTTCTTTACTTCTTCAGAAGGAAATGTTATCCCTGTTTACTCCACTGCAAAACTTATCAGAGCTGATAGATTTATCTATTTCATAATTGATACACACTCTTACCGGGGCAATTATTTATACTGGAGACACCCTGCATTTGAGCTCATCAGTAAGATATCTTTGGAATCACAAAAATGTTCGTAAATGATTTTACTGACACACCTTCATCAGAGAGGAGTATCTGATCATTGAAATCACCAGCTCGTATCTGTCATTTTAATGATATTAGCATTAGGTTAACATGCTGGCTCATGTAAACCTCTTTGCTCTCACTGTTATTGTTTCAAAGTTATTGTTTCACACTGAAAACAAAGTGCTTGTGTAAATTGAAAAAAAAGTCCCAAGTTCAAATATGACAAGAAATAATATCTACTTTGTGGTTCAATCTTAACTTCTGGTGTTCAAAAGTAACTTTCAAATTGTTGGCATGCCCATTTCTTCCTACTTCACACTACAACCAGACGATATTTAACTATATGCATTTAGAGTTATTTGCTGTTTGTCAAATAAATCCATTTAAAGACATGCCCTTAACATTTAGAATATTGCAATGAACATGAATTATTTGACATCTGTAGACAAAATGATGCATCGACAAAACAACCCTCTGGTTAAAAAAATTATCAGAATTAACACAACACTTTTTTTTGCACTGGGTCTGTAGAGGCAGAGTGATTTATACCCTGAAGTGGGGGATAAAAAGACCAACACCTCTCCTGAGCAAAAACCTTTTATTTCTCGTTGAAAGGAACTCGATAGAATATTACAGCAGAACACACGACTGAAACAGCTGCCATTTCACGTAACACAGGACAGGAAGAAGGATGTAGTTCAATCTCATGTGTAATATTATATATAGTATATCTATAATCAATAGAAAAAAAAAATATTGCTCCCATGTTTGTTTTTTTTCCTCATGGCATCTCTGCATTTGATGTGTTGAAGAAGGTGAAGTAAAAGTAAAATTCAACGAAAGGTTTACACACCAAAGGAAGTAGGACAATAAAAAGTGTCATCCCGCAAAGCACGGGAACTTTGTGGCTTTCTTTATTAGGCTGAGAAGTAAACTTTAAACTTTTTTTTCCATTGCAAGAAAGAAAACTTGAAACCGCTCTCAAATATGGATAAATACCATCATACAGCAATCAGAGTATGCAAATAAAAGAACACAAGGCAGCTCTGCGTTAGAGCAGGCATGCAAAAATGATCATATTTGAAAAGGAGCGCTAAAGACAAAATGTTGATGATTGCAGGTTGTTTACGTTTGCATCGTATGGCAACTGATGGGAGAGCCAATTTGTGACATAACATGGTTAAAAGGATGGACTGAAACGAGGGGACAACTGGATGCTATGTAAAGTGAACTGGAGTGCTGAGTGTTTGCTGACAAACTACTTTAATGTAGTTGTTGCTAGAAATTGCTATAACATACTGTTATCAATTTGCTGACCTCTTCTTAATTTCCTCTAAGTAATAAAAGAAATGTTAGGAAAAAGCAGTTATGAAATATCACCCTGGACAGTTGCATCCAAAGTTTAGTGTTTTAAATAAGCCACTTTAGGCATTGTTATCTAATAAATGTCTCATATTTCTATGTCATATTTCAATAAATCTCTTTTGAAAAATAATTGAATCTATATTTGAATTTTCTTCAATAAGTAAATCTATTTCCCAGTATATAATTTTTCTTTTTCTCTCTCTCTCTCTTTAGGTACAGCACCACCCTGTGGATTTTGTTTTCCAAAAGCACCTAATTTTTCTTACAATCAGACTGAATATTGCTTCAGTCAATAATGGTCTGTGTTCAAGATTAAAGGATCCAAATGGCGCACCCTAAATAAGTCCACAAGGTCAATTCCCTTGAGACCATAACTCAAGTCTGGCAATATTGAGCTTTAACTCAGAAAATCGTGACCAGTGCTAGAGGCCTGTGCTCACCGTGTCCCCTTTTGACATAAAAAGGTCACAGGGTTCAGAAGTGGGCCTGCATAATATGAGACATCATCAGTTGCCACAGCTGCAGCACCAGGCTGATGGTGTCTGCACTCAGAACCTCTTGATGATGCGCAGGCACAGGTTATGCTGATATTTCCTAAAATGTAGATTGGACTCACCGGACCTGAGACAAAAGAAGCCACGTGTGAGCAGGCCTCTCCACATATCAGCTATTGAAGCAGGAGGATAGCACCTGAAGGACCCCCAAGAGCAAGGGAGGGGAAAAGTGAGAAGAAGGGAGGGGTCATTTGGACTCATTTGGATTGTCCAGAGAGTCCAAATGCGGCATGTGCTTGTAACAGATCACCTTATGGGATCTTGCTGGGCTGAGTGAATGTCCTGTGATGCCAAGGATGCCCCCTATATAGCTGAGGCTGTGGCCCTGGGTGTTGTCGTTCTGTCCAGTCAAGCTGTCCCTTTCTTTTCAGACAGAAAACACATACACTCACACAGCAATGGTGATGCAGGTGCTCTGTCTCACTCCCAACTACGCACCACTTCCTTTTATAATCTCACAGACTACAGGTCAGAGCCAGGTGAGCTGTTACCACTGGATACCAACCAGGAAGTGTTGCTGGTAACTTACTGCTGCGTCTTGAGCACTGTCAAACTTAAGTTGCTGGGCTACATGTGTGAGGTTATCAAATAGACAATCAATATATCTATATATAGATATTTATATATAGATATACTTATATATATTTTATTAATGGGGAATCTTATACAGGAGCTGACTAATGCAGTCTGAACTCATTTATCTATAACATCCACCTAAACTTTAGAACATGATTCTCTTATAGGCTATAGACAATATTTTCTCAGTCAAATATACTATTTATTTTACTCCGTTGTTTTAGCATTTTAAAGTTCGATTCGTCATGCACACAATAGTCGTTCCTTTCTGTCTGATTCTCTATCTCCAGGCTTTGCGTCATGTTGTCAGCTTCATCACGAGCAGGCCAGCTCTCCATCCATCCATCCATCCATCAATCATCGTCCACGTCGTCGCCCTCCGACTCCTCTCCGGCACGTCTCTCGTACATCTTATCCCGGTGCCGCTCCTGGATCTCTTTCATTTCCTCGGCGTAGCGGCTGAACGCTCCGCCGAACTTGCTCCAGGCCTTGAATGGGATTGTTATAGAGTTTCTATAACTGGGCTTCACTTCGCTCACCCTCAAGAAAACTCCGTACTTGTTGGATCCCACGTCAAAGAAGAACCGTTTGGAGTCCACCATGATCGAGGTGCCCTCAGGTAGCTCGCTGAAGCCCCCTGCCCCTCCGCCGCCTCCCAAATCCTCCTCATCTCCCCCGTAGTCGTCTATCAACTTGGCCAAGGCGTCACGGAACTCTATTAAGCCCTGGGCAGGGAGAGCGATGGTTTGTCCGGCCTGCAGGCCAGCCCCCGGGATGCCACCCACTCCAACTCCGAAGCCGGGGCCTCGGTTGACGGTCTGCCGGATCCGTAAAAACCGACCCCGCTGGTTCTCCTTTAGGTCGAGGTAGTATTTGCGGTTCTCGCGCACCAGGAACTCGCTCTTCAAGGCCCGTCTAGGCCCGGTGTCATCCCCACCGGAAGACTGTGCGATCTGCTCCGGGGTGCTAGGCCCAAGCTGGGCGTAGTGCTCTATGAAGTCCCCCAGGTAGTCGCGGAACTCTGCCGCAACTGACATAGAGAGGGTCAGTCGACTTTTTGAGCCCCCGGCGCCGACCTCGGCGATTTTTATGAACCGGCCTTTGGCGTTCTGCTTTACATCTAGGTAGAAGCGTTTGTTCTGAATGTCCAACCGCTTCGAGGCCAGCTCCTGGGTCTCCGGTTCCCGCTGGTAATGCTGAAACCCGCTGCCGCTGCCTCCTCCTCCCCCTCCGCCACCGCCGCCGCCGCCGCCGCCACCACCGCCGCTGCTTCCACCGCGCTCACTGCCACTGTCCCCATCCGCCATCTTCACCACCAGCAGCCCGTTTCTCTGCGTATCTTTGACCCCCACCCCCTTGCTTGCCAAGCTAGCAGAGGAAATAGGACGCAGGGTTCTGGGTTCTGATTTGTCGAAGCAACTGTCAATCAAAAACGTCTTATTGATTTCTTGCGTTTTAATTGGCTAGTAATGCTGCCTGTCATTTAGGGAAAACCGCCTACTGGATGACATTCAAGAATGAATTGTGTGTACATCCACACACAGCAGCTAACCATGTCAGCACCCAACTTTGTGGTTTACGTATAACCTACTTTCTGCAACAACAAAAAAAAGTCTTTCTGTGAACTCACTGTTGCAATAACCAATGTATAATGCAGTGAGCATACAAATATTAGACGATTAAAGACGACAAATTAAGACGTTCAGACCGCACTTGTAGTTATAATAAGAATCCGTGTGGCCCTCAAGTGATGTATTCATTTGTAAATTTTTGGGATGAATGCCCCGGGAAGGACACTCAAACACAGTCCCGCCTACTTGTTGGTTTCGTGCGCAAAGCCAGGCACGACGATCTAGTGATGGGGGATGGGTGACTGTTCTGCAATCTGTTCAGCGATTGGATGAAACTGAGATTCAAAGTAACAACACACACTCCGATTGGATGATTGGACTCCCACGAGGGGTCTCATGCAGAAGATTTCCGAAGGGTTTATTGTTTCTTTGCTTTCGGGAGCCGAAATTGTTTGCTATCTACTCAGTTCCACATTCAAATAACTGGTCGGAAAAATGGTGAGTTCGGTTCGACTGATGCTAAATGCGCTTGCGGAAATCTTTGTACATTAATACTTTCACATATGTGCAGCTGTAGGATTTATGTTTATAATTGGAGGTGGGAAAACCGAACAGAAGGTGTGTGGTTAAAAGCTTGCTAAAAGGCTAACTGTCAGCTATCACGTTAGCATTAATGTTGGCTTAAGAAGTCTGTATTTGGTTAATTTTTCGTTCTTAATAACAGCAAGTGTAATGGGCCACTATTCTGTAGAGCTATCCAGTTGGATACATGGCGTGATATATGAGAAGTATTAGATTTGATGCAAAGAAGCATTTTTTTCCCCTCGGTGTAGCGTCTTTCTTAGGTGGGTTAGCAACCCTTAGCAAGCTAACTTTAGCTAACTCGTTAGCTTAACGGTTAGGTGTCTGTTATTAGTTACCCGTCAGTCTCTTATAATGTGACTGTAGACTAGTGAATGTGTGTTGACTGTGTCGACTATGAACTTTCTATTAGCCTAAATGAAATGATAGGATAACCTTTTGTTCATGTTAAACTCGTCAAATGAAAACTCTAACCACTCAAAGCGGCGCGTCTGTTATCTATTTGTCGCGGGATGTCTGTCAGGAGCCCGCTGACAGCTTCCCGTGTTTTTCTTTTAAACGCTCTGTGTCCCTTTTGTCTTATTTTTTTCCAAGAGTCATCTCAGTAAAAAAAAAAATCAACATCATTTTTGGTAAACGTTATCACCGTCGTAGTTTTATTCGGTTTTACTCTTGGTTGGCGGGAAAGCTTCAAAAGATTAACCGGTATCTGAAACGTAACAAATGAAACTATAAACATGCATTTACACCTACTTTCTTATTCGCAGATTTGTTTTCTGCTTAACTGCAATATGTGCTAACATTTCATTTTGTGAGCTCCCTTTGGCGTTTAATTTGAGAAATTGAGATGCTGTTTTGGGTTTTAAGTTAGTAATGCAGACATTTAAAACACGTAAGCCCTCAACATTCATACACCAGTTTTACTTGTCTGAGTTCAATATCTTTTTGTTTCCTGTTTAAAATGTCCTACAATTACCTCATTCAGGCTGGTGGCAAGGCAGGAAAAGACAGTGGCAAAGCCAAGGCAAAGGCAGTGTCGCGCTCCCAGAGGGCTGGGTTGCAGGTAAATACTTCGAAGCTTCATATCACTGTTTTTGGCTTTACTGTTTGTGTTATATGCTGCCATCTTCTTGCAGAGATTAACTACCCCTATTGTTTTAAAATAACTACTGTCTCCTGTTTGTTTCCTGGTAGTTCCCAGTGGGTCGTATCCACAGGCACTTGAAGACTCGCACAACCAGCCATGGCCGTGTAGGAGCCACAGCAGCTGTGTACAGTGCTGCTATCCTCGAGTACCTCACTGCTGAAGTAAACCTTCCCCATTTTGTGCATGTTTATGTTTAACAGTGAGATGGCTATTAACGTTTCTGAGTGGTATGATGCTGCTAACAATCTGTGTTTGTTTGTTTTTGCTCTCAGGTACTAGAATTGGCAGGAAATGCCTCCAAAGACTTGAAGGTGAAGCGTATCACTCCCCGTCACTTGCAGCTTGCCATCCGTGGTGATGAGGAGTTGGACTCTCTTATCAAGGCAACAATTGCTGGTGGAGGTAAGCTGACTTTTTTTTTTGCGTCATTTGTTGTATGTACATCTACTTGATTGTCTGTTTGTATCAGTTAGCTCTGCTACATCTATACTACATGTCATGAAGTATTTCCCTGCAGATCACTGTTGCCTTTAATAAAACAATTAAACCAATGAATGTTTTTTCTGTATTTGTTTTTTTTCAGGTGTCATTCCCCACATCCACAAATCCCTCATTGGGAAGAAGGGCCAGCAGAAAACTGCATAGATGCCATGTTGACCAGAAGTTTTGGGGCTTGGGCTTTGATTGGACCAGGAGTTCACATTTGTTTTTTTTTTACCATTAATATTATAGCAAACAAAGAGTGATTGTTAGGTTTTGTGTTGTAATATTTTCCCATAAATAGAAAAAAGTACAGAAAACCCCTTAACAACAGAAAAACCCTTTGTATGTTATTGTAGAATGTTTGCCTGGGGAATATATGATTATTTCAAATGGTGACAGTGAATTTGTTTGATTGGCCTGGGTCTCTGTAATGTTTTATACTGAAAAAAGAAGTTGTTAAACCTTTTTTATATAAAAAGTTGTTTTGTGGTTATTTTCTTGAAGTTACAATATTTGCTATCATACAACTTTTTAAGGAGATTGTTTCTTTCAATGCTAAATGTGATGTGGTGCTTTTTTCCCCTGTTGACTTACTGTTATATTTTCAACTGCACAAGGATAGTGTTGTATTAAAAGTTGACTTTTTACATCAAGATGACATTTTTTTACAATGCAGTTTATTGCAACCTTTGTCAACAGATTAATGTTAGATTTAGCAAGTTCAGAAAAGTGTTAGACCATAAATTAAATATGTAATCAGGGAGCAGTGAAACTTCAGTTTTTGTCTCACTGGAAACATCTGCCAATAACATAAAAGTAACCAATAGCAACCGGTGATTAAAGACTATTGAATGCAGATTGAAAAGCACATATCAGTCTGTAAGTCTGCCTTTTTAAAGTATGTATCAGGGAAGTTACTGCATATTTGATCTTTTAATAAAAACATATTGCATGTTACTCTTGGCTCGATTTGAAGCCCTTATATGGAATTTTTATTGCAGTTCAGAATTTTATCATTCTAAAACATGCATGTTTTACGCTTCCGTTTTTAAATTAATGGTATTTTAGATGTTTTTTTTTTTCATGGGTGGTTGGTAGTAAATAGATGCATTTTATAGGGTTATTTAAAAACAATTCAATCAAGCTACTTGAAACTTTCGAGGTACCTGAGGGGAAAAAAAGGCCTATCCATCAGTTTGAACAGAATTACATTTTTGTGGGATCACCACTTGCCAGCAGGGGGAGCCACTGACTAACAATCTCAAACCTTTGCTGGTTGATCAATACAAAAAGTAACATGATGAATGTACAAGAACATTGATCTCTATATTTATTCAAAATGAATGCATGCATGCCAAACTCTTAGATTTGATGAGGGCAAAGGCTGATAGTAAGATAGATATGTGTATTGTTTAACAAAACCTATTGTCTTATATGTTTTACACTACATTAACAAAAGTAAGTGGTTGTCTGAACTCACACAAGCAGAAATAAACTGCTGTGGAGACTGATATTTGTAGAAAATGTCCTGTTTACTCCCTAGAGATGGTAAAAACAACAGATATAGGCTGTTTTGCAGGCCCAATGGGCTTTGACACTAAACAGGAGGTACTTCATCTGAACAGCTTAAACATGGCAGTCTTACTAACATGAGCAAGGATCAATCAGACACTTTTTGTGAAAATCAAGTGCTTTAAATAGCCTTGCCTATTCAAGGATGAAATATGTCAAGTGTGCTTTCTTTGGTTTTCTTTTTTAATACCTTTGTTACATTTTTGTGATAGGAATTAGGTTTTTTTTCTGAAGGGCATTTGTGCTGTTTGTAATCTTTTTTAGTTTTGTGGAAACCTTTAAAGACTCCTTAAGTTGGAATTTCTAAATGGCAGCTCAAAAAAAAGGTCAACCTTCATACTTCTTTAGATAGTTGTTGAGGGCAAAAGGGGTGGAATTTTTAAAATGATTTTTACTTGTCAGTGGAAAATTATCTTATTTGAATTACAAGTTCAGTGAGAATTAAACACGATCTTTTAAATCCTGTTCTGAAAGTGGAAAAATATGTTAAATTTTAAAAATACATGCAATTAATTTAAAAAAGAATGCCAAGAGTTTAAACTGCAACAATATTAAGGGCAAATTTCAAACTTTTTTCATCCATTGTTAGGATAGAGGGTGTTGTATTCTGTAATTGTAGTAAGGATTGTACAAATCAAAGAGTAAGATTGTTATTTTAGATATTAAGTTATAAATTACATTGACTTGACTCATGAGAACCATTACACCTCTTTAGTTCCCTGACAAAGATGGAAATGTCTAACCATGATTTTCTATTTTGTGATTTTTTTTTACTAACATCTCAGTTTCATGCTCTTCTCATTATTTCCTTTGCTTTTTCCAAACGGCGAAGTGTCTCTGTATAAAATGAGCTGCAAATGATTTCAGAGATATGAGTGATAAGACTGCAAAAGAACAAGCAGCACACTGAGTGTGACAGGAACAGAAAACTGTTGTTTATTAAAAACAACTTCACAGCCATTACTGAAGTTTTGTTCTGACTCAGATTAATGACTGAGAGTATAATTTACTGTACTGGCTGTGAGGTGGCTAACAGCCAAGAAATGGACTTGGATGATCTTGTTGTGATTTAGTTCAGAACTCAGTTTTGAATGACTCCAGAATCAGGCCCACAACTGGACTGAGTCACATTGATTTAATATGACATTTTTCTAAAAAAAAAAAAAAAAGGGACATAGGCTTTCACTTTGGCTTTTAGTCTCAGCTGATAGGAGCTCACCTTATCAACAAAAGAAATCTGCCTTTCAAATTTAAAAACATTGTCAATATAAAGACCAAGATTCTTAAACGTAGTTTAGAGGCAAGAGGGCCAAGAGTGCCTGCTTCCAGCAGCAGCTCAAGGTGTCCAAACACAATGATCTCTTGTTTCCATTTAGATAAGGGAAGTTAAACTCATCCTGACACGTTCCATCAAGCTACAGAGGTCACATTGTAGTTCCAATTCATTTATTTCAGTATTATTGTCTTTTCCTGTTTTAATATACTTTCTATTTTGTACTTTGTACTTATTTTGTACATGTGTCTGTCTTCCAGATCCTGCTCCTAGTGATTTCCCGCATTGTGCTCCCCCATCCTGATTGTACTCACCTGCGTCTCATTATCCCCTGATTGTCTGTGTTTTCAAACACTGTTTGTCTTCCTTTGGGTTGCGGTTTGTTGTGTGTTCCCTGGTGTCGCCTTGTTCCAGCATTTCTTTGGAGTGCATTTCTAGCGTTTCACCATTGCCTGACCTTTTGGAGTATTGCCTTTTTGCCTTGTTCCTTTGTGGATTCTCTTGCCTCTCTGATAGTACCTGTGTACCAACCTGGACTGTGAAATAAACTCTGCCTTTTATCAAACTCTAACCTTGTGTCAGCCTGTATTTTTAGAGCCATCAATCTATATCTGGTTCTGTTACATCCATGTTATAATGTCTCTTAGACAATCCAGTAAGGCCTGCAGTGAACACTTACTTTATCGTTTTAAAGGCATGTAGATTTGTACATCATCTGAAATCAAATGGAATGAGACATTACATTTCTCAAAAATAGACAGCAGGGGCAGCATAAAGAAAACAGTATGGAATACAAAATGGAACCTTCCGGGACACCACCACACGTAAGTGCAGCTGTCTCTGACACACTGACTGGGTGAGGTTAAAGGGATTAAGTAAATTCAAGAAAAATGTAACCATAGGATGGTCTCAAAGCATACATGTATGCTAAAATTATAGGATGGTCTCAAAGCATAGGCCTACATGTATGCTAAAATTATAGGATGGTCTCAAAGCATAGGCCTACATGTATGCTAAAATTATAGGATGGTCTCAAAGCATAGGCCTACATGTATGCTAAAATTATAGGATGGTCTCAAAGCATACATGTATGTTAAAATGAACACAAATTGAGGTGTATCCTTTGCTCAAGGGGATACGGGGATTTGCTATACTGATGTCAAACTCCTGCTGCTTTGCTGTGTTTGTGGGTCTGCATTTGCAATAAATAATGAGTTTTATGCTTGCTGTTTGTTGTAGAAACAAGACTTTACAGCTAAGCTAGTAGCTCTTTGAAGCTTGATATAGGCACAGAGGAGAAAAATGGTAGCTTTACCCTTCACACTGGATTTTTCTGTGTCAGTTAACCCTGCTAAAAAACATCCACTCTCTTAAAAAAAAGGATAGCAGTGTTGAGGATGTAATTGATTTGGCAGGTATTTGGTGAGTTGAACAAATACAAAATTTGCCCTGAAGTTGTAGTTAAATAAAAAGACAGGAGCTCTCTAATATTTCGCCAAATCACTCGGGATGCTTCAGTAAAGTCCAAATGTTCTGATAATCCATCTAACAGTCAATGTTACATTACCCTTAAAACTACCAATGTCTAGTCTTATGTTGGCACTACAGGAAGAGTCAGAGGATCACCGAAGTCATTATTTGATAATAAAGTTTTGTCCATTTATCATCTGCAAATGTTTTTTTTTAGATTTATCAGATGCTCAAACTTGTTTTAAAAATAAATTAGTCAATGCTTTTGTTGATTTTACGTTTGTGCATGAGCTTTTTCTACAAGTTTGTTTTCCTTTAAACACAGTTGGATTAATCACTGACTAGTCACTGTTTGCTGTAGACGCAATACAACAGAAACTACAGTAGTGTAGGGAGAGGGAGAGTGGACAACAATATGGAAAGGAGCCTCATGGGGTGCAAACTAACCGTTAAGCTACTGGCGCCCCCCTTAACCACATTTTTGAGTCAGTATCGTTGTTACTTTTACTGTCACCATGAGCAGTGATATCTTGAATTATCAAAAATCCAAGTAAAACTATGTCCTGCACACTCTTTTTGAATGACAGGTAGTCTCAGAACGATGCTTGATTCGCTAAAAACATCATTTAATCCTGCAGATTACTCCTATACCAGACTGTCACATCTGAAATATAGCTGGAGCTTTGAGGTGGTTATGAAGCTGCTGCAAACTCAGAGACCCAAACACATGCAGTCAAGGTTTCTCTGATCAAACGTGACAGCAGATGTGTTGTCCACATGAGTACGAGCCTCTGCGGGAACACATGAAAGACGCAACTGCCTTACATCTTCAAAGAGGGGGAATCATTTGTTTATTCTTACATCTCTATCTGTCTAACAATTTTCTCTGGAGGGTGACATCCAAAGGTCATTTACCATAAGGTAAACGGTAAATGGAAATGTTAGAATCAGAGCTGAATCTTTAATCCCATGTTTTAAACTTTGATGTTGAGACATTTTATTCTGAACAAGTCCTTCCAGATAAACTAAATAAAGGTAAAAATATCCATTCTTGCACTGCATAAAGTCTTCAAAGATATGCAGCCCCTCAGGTGTGATCAGTTACAGTTGGGTGGTGAAACTGAAGGTAAGTCCTCAACAGGAGTAACGTCATGATGAAAGGAAACACAGGCCTCCTTTGATCGTGGATGTAAAGAATATGTTGGATAGACAGTTATAGAGAACATCTTCATTTACTCTGAGGAAGAAGAGCTTTCAAAGAGACCTGTCAGTGACTACGAATGTCTGTACATTTGACGTTTTTGAACTCTCAAAACCTTCAGAGCTGGGTCTAATGTAGTCTGGAACCACACAGAAGGCATAAGGACTGAACACATTTATTAGAAGACGTATTAAAACACAAACTACCAATAGCATTACATTGTCCTTGGAAGTTAAAAGAAACAAAGACAAGTTGTCCTGGTGTCTACTTATAAAAGAGCGTAAACATTTTATCTTCTAGAAGTCAGCCAAAAAAAAAAAGAACAAATGCCTAAACTAATTTTTTGCTAAAACACAAACTGTTGAGAGTAATCATCACAGGAAGTCAGATCCTGTTTGAAATTGTTGATTGACTTTTTTTGTAGTTAGAGTTCATAGTGCAACAATTAAAGAATTCAACCATTTTTTCACCATCTTGTTCATGTCTGCGCCACTTCAAAGTCGGCACATCTTGAAACTACCCAAAATGAGCATTAAATGGCAGTTAGTTGTGTTTTCAGCTTAAAAGTTGTGTATGGCACAGGTGTCAAAGCTTTGTCAAGAGAGTCTATCCAAGGAGGCATCATGGTAAAAGTTTGTGTCAGCCACATGATCAACACAAAAAGTCTGAGTTCTCCACATATCTTCACAAACACGTGCTGCTTTCATTGGCGACACTTAACCTGAGTAGGTATGTTTATAACTTTAACTGAGCTGAATTCTTTCCATTCATCTATCTACAAAAACACAGAAAACTGTTGTCTTTCTCTTTTTGTTCCTGAATGTATCATCACTTTTCAGGAGGTGTTTTAACTCCATGTGTCACTATTTTATCAGCACCAGGAAAACGACCTCCCCACCATCTCAAAGAACAACTTGTTGGGCTTCCTGAAGTAGTGACAGAGTTTCTTAAACGCTTGGATGCTGAGCGGGGCATGCGGCCTGCCTTTCGACTCATCCAGGCACTTGTCGTGTCCAGATGAAAGGAGGCAGTAGAATCCCTTGGTGGTGTTGTAGTAGAAGTTGTCGGGACTTATCCTAGGCGGCAGGTCCAGAAACCTCTCAGCCTTCCTTAGCTCGGGAAAGGGATCCCGAATGAGGGCATCACCGTCTACAACATGGATCTGCTCCCTGGGGAAGACCTCAAGCCAGCGGGCCAGGTGCTGGTGGTACAGGCTCCTGTGCAGCGCCTTGTAGCTGGGGTCAATGTGGCCCTTGAGGAGCAGGAGCTCTTCTAGCGGTTGATAGGGTTTGTGGCGGGTCAGGCGGTTATGGAGGACTTGGGTGTAGTCGGACACCAGCCTCTCTGCAGGGTCACGGACGATAAGCAACAAACGGACAGCAGGGTTCATGTTCCAGACCCTGGCAGGAACCTGAGGGGTTGCAAAGTACCCTGGGGTCTTCTCCACTGTCAGCTGACCAGGGAGTGTGAAGGGCATCTGGGCTCGGTACCATGTCAGACCTCGGCTGTAGTGCTCCTCCACGTTGAAGTAGTGCACCTGATGGGGGAACAGAAGGTGATGTTAGTGAAGATAAGGAGTATAAAAGAAGGGATAGAAACATTTCTTTAAAGCCTTTAAATTTGGCTTGAAATATTGAAATAGCCAATTATGAAATAAAGTTTAAAGACTCAATAATCATCCACGCAAATCTAAGTAAAAAAAATGCGACTGGCACACAATCATAGACTGTATGTGTGTGTCTGGTGTGTTCTCTATGCACGTAATGAAACTGTTTATTTTTCTTTGTTAACATGAATGTGTAGAACTGTAAGTAGCACTGATATACCTGAATATAAAGGCAAACATTTTTATAATAGCTTCTTTTACGTCATGTACTGCCTTCTGCACCCTGCCCCCTACCACCTGACAGAGATAGCCCCCTAGCTGTGAGTGTGCATGTGTGAACAAGAAAGTCCGGAGGATTTCAGGGGCAGTTTGTCTGAAATTTTCAGAAGTGCATAAGTGAAAAGGGCTCTAGTCGTAGATTTTGTTTCTAGTGGCTTTAATGTTATCAAGGAATTTGTCAGAATGACTTGAGACTCTGAGCTCTTTTTATTTAGTTTATATCTTGGTAACCCCCCTCTATCCCCACTGTTCAAACTCCATCTCAAACTATCCTGGATAGGATTTTCCTCTCAGTGTAGCGTGTTTGCAACAGACCTGTCATTAATCATGCAAGTACACAGCAAAGCAATTACAGGCCCAGCTATCTTTGTTCTCATTTGTTCTATACCTGTCTGCGTTGATAATTATTAAAAGAGAAAGTCAGCCTATTTTGGACAAAAGTTTGGGAAAACTTTTTTTTTAAACTACAAATATGAATTTCAAAAGAAGATACAAAAGCTCAGAAACACACTGCCTAGCTTAAAGCGGGTACTCTAAAAAGAAGGGGAGCAGAAGTATGATGTAACCTCAGATGGAGATACATCCTTGAAACTTAAGTTATGTACAGCACGAATGTAAATATCAGTTTTCAACACTACAGTGTTACAGTACAACTATAAGGTAATGTTTAAATGTATTTGTATTTATTTGTTACCTCAGCTTTTGCCACTTCCACATCTGGGTGCAGGTTGAGCATCTCCAGCAAGGCCCTGGTTCCTCCTTTCCTTACGCCGATGATAATAGCTCCGGGGAGTCGCTGCTGGGTGGCATTGTGAGAGGGGGAGGAAGAGGAGGATGAAGAAGAGTGGGCAGGCAGGATGGAACCCCTGCTGCGTAATTCCCTCAAGCACACAGACAACTGAGTCTGCAGCAGCAGAAGCACTAGCAGCGCTAGTAGCACTGTCCACAGCATGGTACACACACACACACACACACACACACACACACACACACACACACACACACACACACACACACACACACACACACACACACACACACACACACACACACACACACACACACACACACACACACACACGTACACAGACACACAGAGGTGGAGTGGGGGTTAAGTGCACACACTCATGAAGCTCCTGGTCGCATACAGAGTTGTGCTTGTTTCAGTCAGCAGGCAGCCTCAGGAGGGAGCTCTTCAGACAACCTGTGAGCCAAGACAAAAAATAATGGTTAGTGTCCACTTTTCTTTTCAATATTGTCCTTTTGTTTGATAATAGATGTCAGCCTACTCATGAACAAGTAAAATGAGCTTCGTATGTAAATCTTACAATTCAAAATCCAAAGATAAAGAGTTTGTCAAGTTTAATGAAAACACATTTTAAGTAATATGCAATCCTGCAACTAACTTTGTTAGTTCTTTATTTTCTTCTGCCATAGCAGTAACTAATTTTCACAGGTTGCACACTTTATAAAGTCTCTAATTTGAACAAAAAATATTGAAATGCAAATTTTAAAATACAACAAAAACAGATCTACATCAACATCAGTGTTTTAAAAGTGAAAGCCCTTTTTTGTCTAACTTTTTTCACATTTGTTCCATTCTACAGAAACACCTAACACACTGTACATGTAACTGAATGTAATAGGACCTCAGCCTGTGCTCTGTTGGAATTTTGTTTTATCCTTTAACCACATACTGGGTGTAATATCAAGATGTTTTTTTTCCATAGAGCCAAAACTAAAACTCAGTAATACCAAAATGACCATCACCAGGGTGGAATGTAATCAGGCCACAACTAGGAGTGGTCTGTTATTCATGTTGTTTATACTAGAATCATGGATCCAGTGGGTAATACTAATTAATTATGGCTCAAATTTAACTGCATACATGTATACTGCAACTTCATCTGACAGAGTGAGAAAGTAAGGCCAAACAATATAATATATGCATTACAGTTATATCACTGAATCTGCATTTTGTGAAATAATATAGAAAGTATGCACCATTCTTTAAAAAAGCGGTGTCTAATCCCAATAAAAATCCCCCAAACCTTCTGCTCAGAAAGAATACATGAATGTGAAGTGTTTCCTTTGAGCAGGGGAGGATGCCGTGCTGGCATCAGCCAGATTATAAGAGTGTAGTCACTAAGTGTCTCATTTCATTTCGTAGAAACAGCAGTGTGTGCATGCTTGCTCGACTGTTTTAGGATCCCATATGTCTGAGACAGATCTGCACTCTAATGTGCCATTTGACTAAGTCCCTGTCCATGCAGTGCTGGATTCAGCACAGAATATAGGGCTGTGAGGTGATTTTTGGGAAAAAGACGGTCAAATATTAATCTACATTTAAATGTATTGAAAATGTATTGAAAACTAATGCTGTTACAAGGTTTAGGCACTAACACCACATTTTTACAGTAAAGAGGATGAGTTGAATCCAGGATGTCAGAATGTCTCCCAAAGTGGATGTAGCTTCTGGTTCTAAAACAGTCTAAAAAAAAGATAATGAAGGCAAAAGTGATTAAATGTAGTGACATATCAGAAGTCAAGGAACTCTTTCTGCAGGAAAAGTTATTTTGATTGGCAAATAGCTGTACTGGGAACAAAGACATATATTTTTTAAACTGTGCCTTGCCTTTGAGCAAAGCACAAAGATCCTCATGTGTAGAGACGATCAGCTGCTTCACCACTCTTCCCAGCTCAGAATGGTAAATGTTATTTAGAGAAGAATGATGTGAAACAAAGATTAGCTAAAGGGAGAAATTATCTACTTGCAGTTAGATCTAAAACCAGATGCAGTGTCTTTTTAAAAAATCAGGTTTCACTTAACAAACTGTTACAAATATGCAACTGAACAGATACTTCAGGGTATTTTCCATCATCTTTTGAATGTAGTGTGAGTCTGTTAAACCACATTAGGACAATTTTGCATTTTCATCGAATAAAATAGATTATTTTTTGCTTATATTACATAGTTTCCCTGCACATTGTAAAATGATGCTCTACCTCTTCTTTATGGACTGAGAATAGCATTCTGTTATTTCTCTCTTTCAGAGTTGAAAGGTTTTTTGGTTTTAAACTCCCTTTTAGCTCCACCGGAAAAAATCTTTTGTCTTGTTGATACATCCTTCTTTTGTTCTTGAGTTTTCCTGTTGTTATTGTTGTTATTGCTGAAGGGTCCCTAGTGTGGCTCAGTTATTAATTAGTGTAACAATGTTCTGGTTCAGAGGAGGAACGTCCTTTTACGTTGTTCCTGTATCAGAGTGCTAATTGCACCTTCAGGACCTGCTGTACCGTCCCCTCGCTTGGTGACATTGTCGTCATCGATGTTGCAACCTTTGCCATCCCCTGTTGCTTGTGGATGTTTAGATGTTCATTAGTTGTCGAGTGTTTGGTCATGGGGGTGTTTTGGTTGCGGTGACTGAGTGTTTCACGTAGCAGGGAGGATAGTTATGAACAGATGGCATACAAAGACATTTAAGAGGGAATAAAATAAGATAGAACTAATAATCACAATTTATTTAAATACGTTCAAGTGCCAGATTGCTCCAAAACTACAATACAAAAATAACAGCAACAACAGAGCATTTCATGTAAGTGGATTGTACAATATAAATCTATAAGGGTTAAATGCAAAGAAACACAAGCTCCCTCTGTGTTTTCTTGAATGTTTTCACAAAGAACAGATTGGGACCAGTTGATATACAAATGTAAGTCTGATATTAATTCTTGTGAGGTAAAGTACAAACTCATGTGCATTTCCATTACACAATTTATCACTGAAGATGATTTTGAAGGCTATGATATTCTAGGTTCAATTTTTTTTTTAAAGCTGTCAAGGTTGTTTAATCCACTGTGACTTTTCTTCAAAGTCATGGTTGAGAATTTAGAGGTTGCATTTGATGACACAAAAGGTTTGTTTCCCTCCCGAGGGCAGCAACACTGTTAACACAAACAGAAATAAAAGCAACCAAAATTCTATCAAGGACATTTGTGTCTCAAAAAACACCTGGATTGACAAGTTACCAAAAAGTAATGAACCAACCGTGCTTAAATTTCTGCAAAACTGTAGTTTGGCACAATCGTTCTTTAAAGTCCTCATGACACAGAACTTTCAGAGTATCAAACTGTCGTGTTGTAACATACACTGCATCCGGAAAGTATTCACAGTGCTTCACTTTTTCCACATTTTTTTATGTTACAGCCATATTCAAGTGAAAAAAGTTTGTTTGAAATGTTTGCAACTTTATTAAAAACAAAGAACGTAAATAAAACATGTACATAAGTATTCACAGCCTTTGCGTGACACTCAAAATTGAGCTCAGCTGCATCCTGTTACCACTGATCATCCTCTAGATGTTTCTACAACTTGATTGTAGTCCACCTGTGGTCAATTCAGTTGATTGGACATGATTTGGAAAGGCACACACCTGACTATATAAGGTCCCACAGTTGAAAAAGTGAAGCGCTGTGAATACTTTCTGGATGCATGGGATGCACTGTATTTCCTATTGAAACCGAAAAGAAATCATAAAATAGAAGGCGGGACATGACGATGGGATGAATATGATTGGATCGTTCACTTCCACAAAACTTGTTAAAATTAGTAAACAACCCTGAGTGCAGAATGAGTCATCAGACATTTGAAATGTTTTCCAGGAAGAGAAAATAGATTTATTTTGATGTAAAAACAGCAGTCTAATAAAGTTGATCTGTAAACTACAAGTGTTGCTGGAGCTTTTTGACCTCTTCAAGCTTTTCATTCCTCATTCACCTTGGTAGTTTGTGAAGTTGTGCCAGAAAACCTCATTCTGTTTCTTGGATATAAAAATACTCAGATAATGCTTTATTGAAATTTATTTGGCAGATAAATGAACATTTAAAGAAAAAGAACGCTGGATTGAAGAATTTTACTTTCTAGTGCTAGCATTGGAAGCAATTGAGTATAATTCATTCTTTTTCAAGATTTTTGAAGTATGAAAATACAAATATCCAAGCGTTCCCCTAAGGCTTTCATACCAAAGGACAAACAGATGAACAAGCACAGTCAGGCTACTTCTTAGGAAGGGGTCAATGAGGACAAATCGTTGTCTTTGTTTACTGTATCTTCATTCTCCATCATTCTGGAGCAGGCCAATGTCAGAGCTTTTTCCTGTTTAATTGCTGTTGACGTGTAAAGGGACCTCCAAGAAATAACTAAAGAGGGTATCATTAACATAAGATTAAGAAAAGCTAATACACTTGCATATACATTTTCTTTCTAAATATTTCAAGACATTATCACAGTGATCCTGGCCTCACACAGTCGTCACTGACTGTGTGGTCTGGCAAAGCTCCAGGTGAAGAACATAGTTATGGGAAAACCCTTTAACCAATCAGTGTGGCAAACCAAATACAGAGCAACATAACATTCCTCATGCAGCTTGGTGGCTCCATTTTATAATCTAAAAATGGTTCAGTGTTTGGTCTGGCTTACAGCTGCCTAGCTCAAATGATCATCAGTGTATTTTTTTATGAAGATAAAAGGTGCCCTGTTTCTCATTGACTGCATGTAAAGTCTGCCTGATGCCTGCTTAACTACAAGCTTTGACATGTTCTAATCGCTCACACACTGAGGAATGGCTCAGTGCTCCAACAGATTTGCAGGATTTGTGAAACATCATCCTTTTGCACAATCTAAAAACACCATACCAGGAGCGAATGTAATATTAAACCGGCTCTCTTTTCCCCTCAGAGCAATCCTATTTGAAAGAAATAGAGTTCTCCAGTTTTTTTTCATCCAGACCATTATGTTTCCCCCTTAATTTGATAAGTCATGTGACAGTGAGAAGCCAAATCATAGTTAATGATATATGAGTGGATAATGTACCAAAGACAATATGTTGTTCTTTTGACTAATGTACTCAGGACTGACACATTTTAAGAAGAATTAGCATTCATTTTACGATATCTAGGGCTGCTAAACGGAATTCTTCAAAGCATTGAGGTGACAGTAGAGCAGCAACTTTCTCCTTCAACAAGGTATAATTGTTTTGTCCTAGTTTTGTCAACTGAGTCTGGTGATTGAAGAAAGCTAAAAAGCTAACAGCTATTTCTGGTTCAAAATAAGTTGTGAAAATTTTTTACTTTTGTACATTTGTATTAAAATGTTCAGTTTTCTTAAATGAAATGATGTTTAAAAAAAAATGTGTGCAACTCCAAACCAATGTGAAGAGTTTTTAGGTGGTAACAGACTGTAATTAATACTGACTTCTCTTAACAGGCTTCAAAAGCAAAATAGACCATCAGGTTAAAGATTGTTTCAGATACTGCAGGGAAGGTGTGAAGTGAAATGATAAACAGCTTTTTGTTGTTACACTTCCCACAGCAATGATTCTTGATGAGTAATACATGTCACTGTTAAAAGAAAGCAGGATGCTGTAAGCATGAACAGGGTAAAATCAGGGTACAATCAGTAAACAGGTTGGAGTTTTGGCTTGGTCCAAAGGTGGCGCAAAAACCAACATTAACCGAAAGTTCATCAAGAGAGCAAGAATAAGGATTAGAAAAAAATTACTTATTTATTTTCTAACCTTTTACAAGCCAGCGTTTTTATATAGAAGGTTCTAAGCTTATCAAGGATCTTGACAAGATATTAATTAATTGTTTTCATAAACTTATCTGAATACTTATCTGAACTTATCTGAAGTGCTCGCTTACAAAACAGCGACAAAAACGGCTCCTCCTTACCTAAACTCTATAATCCAGGTCTACACTCCCTCCCGCCCACTACACTCTGCCAATGAAAGCCGTCTGATCCAACCTTCACAACAGGGTCCTAAGACGCTAACTAGACTCTTCTCCTCTGTTGCCCCCTGTTGGTGGAACGAACTCCCAAACTCCATTCGATCTGCATAGTCCCTTTGCACCTTTAAGAAAAAGCTAAAGACCCAGCTCTTTCATGAATACCTACGACCTTAATGATGATGATGACGATGGTTTTGATATTATTGATGATGATGACGGTAATGACGATGGTTTTGTTTGATGACGACGATTTTAAGATGATTTGTATACTGATTAGAGCTCTCAAGAACAGCTGTTGATGTTGTGCTTTGCCTCTGTGCATTGCCTGTCAGCACCTGTGTGTCCAATCCGACCTAAAGCTGTTTGTTTGCATTTACTGACATTGTTTCCTCTTTTCTAGATCCTTGCTTGTGTTGTACTCACTCTTTGATGTGCGTCTCTTTGGATAAAAGCGTCTGCTAACTGAATGGTAGAATTGTAGAATAAAAAAACTAAACAACAGGGCTACTAAAGCATCCAAAATCTTTGTTCACCTGGTTATCTGTTTATCACTGTATAAATAAACAATTTCATTTAAAAAAACATTTTTAACAGGATACTTTCTCTTATGAAGCTGAGCCTGACAGCGACAAAGAAAAAAAACAGACACTGATTTACTGTATGTATAAAGCAATTTTACCACCCCTAACATTTGGACCCTGTTTGCTCTAAATATGAACTCAGCATAATGTTATTCAACCACAGATAATGAGCAGAGAAAGCTGCATTAAGAGTATTCATTTTGATATCAAATGGAAAAATGGAACAGGGGGGTGAGGGTGTACAGTTTGTGTGCGTGTGTGAGTGTGTGTGTGTCTATGTGAAGGCAGACAGACAAAGGGAGCTCTTTTGGGAGGTTTTTTAATGTGAGTGTGTAGATGCGTTTGTTGCACAGTGAGACACATGCCTTGTGTTAAGTGGCTGTGTGAGTCCCCTGTGACTCCTCTGTACGCTGGTATATTCCCTCTCTGTCAAGTCGCTTTGCTTCCAGCTCACCTCATGACCTTCCCCCTTCTCTTTCACCTCCTCCCAACCTTCCTCTGACCTTTCCTTGTCCTCTTTCACCCTCACCTTAGTTCTCTGTTTCCTCAGCCTAATTCTCTCTCTCTCTCTGTGAGTCATTTCAATCGTTCCCTGTTTATGTGGCTCAGCTAACAAAACCCCGCACCCTGCTAATGGGGATGCCCTGCAGCAGCCTCTCAGCTGCTCATAAATTAAACACAAGCTCACCTTTCTGCCCTGAAATATTATTTGACAGAATGAACTTTTAATCTTGACGAATTGGAAATGAGACATGCTCAGGTTTATAAAATAAAAAACATCTCTCTGTGCTTGTCAAAAGTTTCTTGTCCCTAAATCAACTTCTATAATTTTGCTGCAATTTTAAGGCATTTTGGGGGGGGGGAATATGTTTTTTAAAAACCTTCTGTAAGGTTTTGGAAATGTTTAAGTTTGAAAAGTTACAATTTAGTAATTTTTTTGTGCATTCAACTGCATTTCAGTGACATTTTGAAAAGAAAAAAACATATTTGCAAATAGTTCTCATAATCAAAATTAGTCAGTGACACTAAGCACTTATTTTGAAAAAAGAAATTCTAGCCAATGCCCAATTCCTTTCTTTGAAATATGAAAACACAACTTAAGTAAAAAACAAAACAATTCTTAACCACAAAAATTGATATTTACTTTCATTTGAAATGTAGTGTGACTGCTACAATGTGTGTATTAGTTTTAAGTAATATTTTTGTTTTTGTCACAATTTAGACCTAAGGACGCCAAAAAAACTGCCCTCTAAAACCTAAGTAATGTTTGAAATCAACCTCCCAAAACCTGAGGGTTTTCAGAAAAACTGCACAACATGTAAATGTTTACTAAAATCTTTCTAAAGTCTCAGCCTCTGTATCAGCTAGAGACCTTAAAAATGAAACATTTCAAAGGTAGCCTATTGGCTTTAACTGTACATTCAAATGTCCTTTGCACTCATGTTCATTGCCATATGAGACATAGACGTCTCATCAGGTCTTAAAGGTAGAAGCACGTCTGCGTCTCATCAAGTCTAAATGGGTTAAGCTGTTTGAATGTTTTTTGTTGCACACGGGTTAAAAGGAAAAATCTGTTTAACACTAGGATTTTTCTGAGGTTTTTGGATACTTACATAATTGGCCCTTTGGTTTTAAATGACATAAAGTCAAGACAAACAACTCAAGTTATCTTTTGCTCTTATGTCACCTTGTCAAGTCTTTAAAAGCAGTACCTCAGCATTTGTAAAGTGTTTTTTTTTTCACTTCTTCATGCTTGCAGTTTTGATGTAAACAACACAAAATCTAAACAAACTGGTTGACTGCAATTGATCCGCTTAATGTCTTGTGGGCCCTTTTTAACAGCACAGTAAATGCTCTAAGTTAGTTTGGTCAATGAGGCTCACATGATTTATTGGGAGTCCTTCTCTTCCCTACTCCTTGTGACTCATATTAGCGAGAACAAACAACAACAACAACAACAACAACTCCAGGGCTGTCAATGAATCTTCAATATCTCCATACTGACAAACACAAATATCATTACAAGCCTAGAAAAAAAAAAGGAGGGAGGGTGGAGTGTTATTATCCGTCAAAACAAATGTTGTCATCTGCATATTTGGAAAGTCTCAGTGTCTTATAAGTTTTAGTTTGCATGTGTATCTAATCTCATCTGTGCAGCACATTTGCCTTTTGTGTGAGCAGGCAGCATGAGACTGCTCGAGATCCAGACCCTTCGAAATATCTTCTACTGAGCGATGGTATTTTAGGGGCGGGGGAAGGATAATCCTGTTCAGAAAGACGGAGGGTGGCAGGGAGGGAGGAGACCTGCTGTGGGGCTGAGGTACAGTTGGTGTGTGTGTGTGCTCTGCAGGAGGGTGTGTGTGTGTGTAGGCGGCAAGGAAGATTGTCACTGGTAGGGGGTTGCATAGTAAAATGGCTTAGATTGCCAAGCCTGTCATATCAGGGAGGCTGTGAGAGTAAGATAAAACTCACTGTCGTCCTTCTTTTTCTTTCCTCTTCCATTCATTTCCCCCTCATCCATTTTGACTCTTCTACTCTCTGGTCCCCTTCCTGTGTCTTTATTTACCATTTGTGTTGAAGAACTCAACATCAGTTTGGGTCTGGAAAATGATCTTAGGACCATTATTTTGAAGATCTCACTCTCATCTTGCTCTGATTGTCTTAAATGCGGTAACAGGTTTCGGCAAGCACCAATCCAAAGCCATACCATCATTATACCCCAAAAAGCAGCTCACTCTTGCTGATTGTAAAACAAATCGTCAGAGACACTTCCCTTGCGTTAAAAACTAAATGCAACAAGGCTGGTCCTTTTCCCATGGTGTTCCCTTCACCCACCTGTAGAGGAGATGGCTGGGACTCAGCAGGGGGTCTGTAATAAAAAATAGTTGGGATGGGTCCAACATGGGTCCGACTGCAGGTGTACATTTAGTGTTCAACTGAGATCACAAAGATGGGGTACAATAAAGAGTGAGGATTTTCAATTGTGGTTTAAAATTTTTGATGTTGTATGAATATAGAACAGGCCCTCAAAAGATTATGCAAGTCCACCTTCTTCCTCATGCAACCATAATATGTAACAGAAACATCTTTTTCAGCCAAACAAAGCTTCCTGTGTGGTAAAGCTTGTTCAAAGTTCACTGATAAGATAAAAGAAACACAAGATATGCACGAGAGAGTTAAACAAATATCTCCTGTCTCTATAAGGTCGAGTTTCACCTCTTCCAGGCTCCTGTGAAAAGTTCAAGGCGTCCTGCTCTAGGTACTGGGGCTAGTGTGAGATATTCTCAATGACTCACATGAGTGGAAGATGTGATGTTTTCCTGAGAGAGATTAGGAGTTAAGTTGAATATATAAAGAGGAGGAAGCAGACAGAGTTTAGAGAAAATGAACTGCCCAAGTAGGTCCTGACTGGAGTTTCTTCTTCTCTCCTTGTGGATGGGCATTTATAACTATCATTAATAAAATGTGCCCAAGACAAATATCCTTATGAGTTACCAAGGTTTTATTGGGTTAAAAATCAACCATATCTTTAGTAACATTTCATTTTTAATGAATATCTTTTAGCTTTTTGCTTGAAGAGGCAAGCAGGAGACTGAGCCCGAGAGTATGACAAGCAACAACAGTCACCGACCACAGTGTCAACCATGTTACAAAATAATGTTTTAGGTGCTGTAGCGAGTTAACCCATTCTTAACTGGAATCGATGTGAACAAGCCTAAAAGCAAACATTATAAAGGTGCAGCTTTTCTGAATGAAGATGTCTCTCTATGCATCAGTGCACAGGTTGAGCGATGTATCCTTGTTTGTAGAAAGTCTCTAATTGATTCTATTCCTGCTCAGTTTTGCACAGTTGTAATTACACCATTACATCGAAGTCCTTAGTTAAGGAAACAGGATTTTGAGTAACAATTATGAACATGCTCAAAAGAATTGAAAAATTGTTAATGGACTGTATTTATACACAGTGCCTTGTATAGTATAAGTACTGACCCTGGACTTAACCACATGATGCAGTGTTATAACCTCGAATAGTTTTGGATAGTTTTATTCTGGCTACTTTGCTGTTTGACAAACGAGTGCATACTAAAGAAAGCAGACTTCTGTTTGATACAGAAGTTAACCTGAAAGTAAGTGGTTACACCTGACCTCACAGTAAATAATTTAGGGTATTCTTATTTGTAAATAATTAGAAATTCCATAAGATTTACCCCCCCCTCCCAAACTTAAAAATGATGAACTATTTTGTGTTGGCCCATTACATACAATCCAAATACAATCTTTTTTCATTTAAAGTTGTAGCGTGACAACATACAGTATGGAAAGGTTCAAAGGGGGTTATAACTTAAAAAGGCCACTGGAGCACCCAACACACATTACACCCTTTGAAACACACATTCTTACCCTATCTGCAGAGGCTGGTATGCAAAATATGAACTTTCCCACCAGGATCTTATCTAAACACATTCATAAACAAACTGATACAAAGGCTGTACCTCCAATAGCTATTTGAGTATTCATTTTGCCTAAGGAAACTTCAACAAGCAGGCAGAGTGTTTTATACCATAGTTTAAGTACTTTGTGTTGTCAGGTGTGTTTCTCTATTGTCCTTTGTGAAGTGAAGTTTTATTGTTTGTCTCGAGTCACTATTATGTGGGACTACAGATGGAAATTAGCGACTTGCTAAATCTGATGAAACCATCTTTTTATTTTTCTTTGTATAAATGATTAATGTCATTGCACACCATTCCCTGATGAATACATTTAATGAAAAAATACTGCCCTCTTCATATGCACAGATTTTTGTTGACTAAATAAACTCTAAATGTCAAAAAATCTGAAGGTAAATCAAATCCCCCTTCAAATAGGACTTCCAACATGTCTGCCAGACAGTAGGGGGTCGTCGGTGCCTGATGAAAACTCTCTCTTCACCTCTTCACCATTTAATTTGATCATTTCTTTATTTGAAGACTTTTCTCCCTCTCTCTCTCTCTGGCTTTGACCTTTGCTGTGTTCTGTCCATCTTTTACCCATCAGCCCCCCGCTGCTTTTTAAATTACTCCCCGAGAAAAAAAACCTCTCTGTTCAGTGGCCCACACCCACTGCGCTTTCTCTCCCTCATCATCTTATTCAGTCACACATGCATAATGAACAACCCCCCCACACACACTTAAACCCCTCCCCCTTCTCTCGTCCCCCTCCTCGTTGCATCTTTAGACGTGCACGCTTCAAGATCTGGGTCAACCGTATCATACACAAAAATGTGCCTGCTACATCGCCTCTATGGTGTTTGTATAATGTGTGTATCAAGCCAACTATTGTGTGTGTGTTTGTGCGCTTGTGTGCGTGTGCAAGGGGAAGTGGGGATTCAACTGTTGTTTTTTTATCACAAAGTGCGCAGAGAGAGTCTGATTAAGAAATCCAGTTTTATCAAAGGAATGTGTAGCTGTGTGTGTGTGTGTGTGTGTGTGTGTGTGTGTGTGTGTGTGTGTGTGTGTGTGTGTGTGTGTGTGTGTTCATGCACAAAAAGAAAGCTGTTTCTGTATTCATGTGTATGAATATTAACATCTTGTGTGTGGGAGAGCTGAACAGAAAAGCAAAGCATGCAGGGAGTGTTTGTAAATTTTGCTCGTATTAAAATGAGTGCTGGACAGAGTGTCTGGACTCACGGTCAACACTTACAGTATGTCTGGATAGTGAGTTCTGTGTCCATGGACGGTGGATCCATGTGTATCAAACAGTGCAGCTTAAGTTGTTCTGTACAGTCACATGCAGATTTAGAAGGGGTTTTGAAATGAGAGTTTTAATGAAGGCATATGGATTTGTTTTGAGTCTACTTTTGGCTATGAAGTGTCTTTAATATCTCTTAAAAATCTATCATTCATCTTTACCTGCAGCTTTCCATTAAAAAAGACAAAATAGCGAATTAGCATGCTGGCAGGCAACAGTTCTTCATACCTACACCTTCCTAAGGATAACACATAGCAAACTGGGATAATGCTGTGAAATGGATGCAGTTTTATTAGCTTTAGCCATCAATGCTAATTGGTTTAGTTTATACAAATGATGATTTTGGCTCAAATGAGCGCACTCATTTTGTACATCATAATTGGCTGTAATATGTGAAGTTTTTTTTGTATTCTTATTCCTTTCTCCTTGGACACAAATCCAGGAGTTTGAGATCCTTAAAAGCAAATGAATACCGCAACAACTTTTATTACAAACTTATTGTAATAAGTATAGAGAGAGAGAGAGAGAGGAGAGGTGAAAAAAATGGATCAAAGATTCCAGCTGAACTTTAAGCCTCAAATTTGAGAGGTTTAGACAAACAAAAAAAATGAGAGCTGCTTTTTACAACGGTTAGTTCCGACCAAGAAATCTGATTGGATAAGATATAGGAGAACAACATCACTGGGACTTTTCACTTTTGTATCACTCCTCCTTAGCAAGGAGTTCTGAAAACTGACTTTAACTTTATTAATCATCTCATACCTCAGAATCACACAATATATTCTAATTTCACTGGTGTCATGATAAAGTTTATTTATTTGAACAAACAAGTAAATGTTCATCAAAGTAGCTGCTCTGTGGTAACCGCATGGACACAAACAGCAGTAGAATACTTTGTTTGGGTATTTAGCAACAGTCTTGTGGAACTAGTTGAGTTGGTGGATTTAAAAAACAATCCGTTTTTAATTTTCAGCTGTGACGTTGAAATGTTGTTCTTGATATCAGCACTGCTGTGATTATCTTTGGCACTCAATCTTACGACGGAATCGCAGCAGTGCTGATATTCGGTACAACATCACTCCCTCTTGTGTGATATTGCTTAACTTCAAAGAATTAAGTTTTAAAGCACTTCTAAATTTAGCTTCATTTTTAAAACCAAGAGATAACATCTACTTCTTTTACATGTACTTTTTTATAAAACATAATTTTAAGTGCTCCTGCTACAGGCTAACCACACACGCTGAGCTTAATTCACACCAATCTCTACCCTGCTGCCAACATCCAAACACACACGCTCACACACAGACATAACATATGTGCTCACTCTCACAGTGACAGTGACCCCGACAGCTTGGCCTGACAGTGAGAGGAGACTGACCTGTCAGAGCGGATTTAACCCAACTGCCAGAGTGTGTGTGTGTTTGTGTGTGTGTATGTGTGGTATTTGGGGGGACGTTGCATTTGAGGATTTGGGTGCTTGACATATTGGCGAGGTCCGAAGCTCGGGGGCAACACACATCATCGATTTGTTTTTTGGGGTTAATTCTGTTGTTTGCTGTGAATTATGTGTCACGCGTGTGTACAAATGTGTGTCTGGAACAAGGGTGAGCTGACAGATGGGGGTGGGCAAGTTGTGTCTGGTCAATATCATCACGGGCCATTGAGCCCAAATATTATCTGGGTCTTGAACTCTATTTTTTTTTTCAGGGTTACAGACTGTACATGAAAAAAGAAAACAAAAGAGAGACAGATAAGGAAGGAGAAAAACCAGATGGTGTTTACTAAAAAAGGGAGGATTTAAAGGATGCAGGGAAATGAGGTGAGATGTACCAGCATCACCAGGTGTGTTTGGGCTCCTGCTGCTATAGGTTACCATGGCAACTATTGTTTGGATCTCTCACCTGGGCAGTAGACTCCTGGGATTCATTATTATTAAAGCAATGGTGTTCAAAATGAAGGATGGAAAAAAAGAGAAGCTTAAAGTCAGGGCAAGAAGGAGGCTGGTGGTGGTTACAGATGATCCCACAGTTGGTGTGTTGTTACAGCCAAACGGTGCCCTACAGCGACAGCAATAAAGCAAGCCGGCTGCTGGTGGGGTTTTTTGTTGCCAAAATGGGCGATTAGTCTGCTTCGTGTCTCAACACAGACTCACCCAGAGACAGATCTCCTGGCTTTCAGCAATGTTTGGGCTTTTTAAAGCTTCACTAGACATGATCTTTTCCTTTTATGAGAAACTCATGTGTTGTTGTTTCAAATCAAAAAGTTTGCATGTATATATGTATAAATGCAGACACAAGCAGGTAAATTAGATGTAACAAAGCAGGTTTTACAACTCAATATTGTTCTTGAATTCAAAGCCCAAATTGATTAGACAAAAATGAGTAAAATATATCATCAGAGTGATAAAGGAGTCATTTCCAGATCTTTCTCAGCTGCATGTCAGTGCCTTCCAGTCAAATGATCAATGAAGGCTGAATTAAACATTTGACATTTTCTCCCTGCTTTCATTTTGGATCACATGTACAAAGTTTTTGTTTGTACAAGAAATGTGTAGTGTGAAGAGTTTCCTAGGGGACAATTTAACCTGCATTCACCTACCTTTCCACGTTATGTCCAAGATGAATTCAAATGAGCAAATTATAATATACAACGTATTTTTAATTAATTTTGTTAATGCAAATATTCAGCCTATTTTGCAGAAGTTTTGAGTTTTTTATACTTTTTCAGCATTTTAGATTAAGCTCATGTGAAGTTTGGTCTCAGTGCTAAAAGGCAGTATGTTGTTTTTTTTGTATTATAACAGGATCTGTTTGAACAGTACCTGCCTGGCATGAAATGGTTAACAAAAGCTTCACTAAAATGCCTTAAAAAAAACATACAGTCTCTATACAATCTTCTGAAGCTACTATTGTTTATAATCCATGTTTGACACAAATCTCACCAAGTCTTTACATTTGCAAACTAGTGGGAAAAAAGTGCAGCATTCAGCAGATTTAAAAACTGGTGGAAACCAATTCGGAGTTATAACAAACAGATGCAACATGTACCGCTAACAATGTTTTCTCTCAATCCTAGGTGTTTTTTTCTCGCATCTTTAGGCTCCGGCAAACATTTAGTTACAAATTACACCATGAAAGTTTGTATAAAGGAAGAAACAAGTAAAGGAAGAAAGTTCCCTTCTGCCCCTGTGTATCATTAGGACATGTATGAGCTATAGGATTTAGCTGTGAGATGACGTGCTGCAGTGGATACTCAAACTCAAACGCTTTAGATTCTCTGAGCTGACTTGTTTCTGTTAGTCGAAACAGGAACCCCATTTGTGGCTGTCCTGCAGTCACCACAAATTGGGTGGAAATTCTGACTCACAGGTGCAACTTAGGTGCAAATGAATGCACATCACATGAATTTTACACACACAAACAAATTGGACACACACACACACACACACACACACACACACACACACACACACACACACACACACACGCACACACACACCAACACATCCTGATCTAGCCCTACAAATTACACTCTAATCACTGCATCTGTTCTGTGGCTGAGCTCCACTGGTGGTTCATCCTTTCTCTCTTTCTTTCCCCCTTTTTTCTCTGTATGAGCACAATATCCCACTGACTCTCCAGACTGGCTCTGCAAGCACACACAAGCGTGCGCACACACACACACACATATTGACTATTTCCCTTTTCATAGACAAAAACTCCAACATGCGCAAGCTCACTGTCTTTTTTTTAAACTCTAACACACATGAACAAACACACTTGCAATCATAGCCTCACATTAACACACGCACACAATCACATGCACGCACAATTGGGGACATGAGGTACCTAGCAGAGTGCTGCTTTGAGTGACCAAGTACTTTAAAGCCCCGTTTTCACTAAGTAGTCAGGTTTGGTTCAGTACAGTTTGGTATGATAAACCATGATCTTACTTGCATTTCCAAAGCCAACCGTACCTTTACACATCACTAAATTACAGCGGGGCGTGACATAGTGTACACAGCCAATAATTCAACAAAGAAGAAGAATGCGACGCAGCAAACAAAGATCAATGATTCCTAGGAAGGTCTGCATATCCGATGTTGTCCATCCTTGAAATTACTCTCTTCAAATCCACAGGATATTTAAACATGGTGCGTTTTGTGTTTGTCCTGTATCACCACTGTCGCACGGGAAGGGAAGATTCTTTTGACCAATCAAGGGACTGCAGTGTGTCTAGCTCCAACCTTTGGGTTGGATCATTACGCTTGACACCCTAACAGAAGGGTACCAAAAAAGTAGGATTGTATGGATCAGATATGTCCTCCCTGTCACACCACAACACAGACACACACACACAGTCCACAGGCTTTGTTAGGGTATTAATGATAGTCATCACTAACCTCACACACTCATAATGCCACCTGTGGTGACCATCAAAGTCACCACGCAATTTAGTTAATTGATTATAACTAGCAGAACACCAGGAGGCAGGAGGGTGCTGGAGGTGAACACTATGAGATGATGAGAAGTTTGACGGATATGAGTGGCAAAGCTGAAACTTATCACTGTTGACCTAAACTCTAAATGTCATCTGTTCTTGTGAGTGTTTTGTTGTTGTTGAAATGGTGCATCTTACACTTATGACGATGATTAAAAATCAAGAACTTTCTGTAAATTCTGAAATAATTAAATGTCAAAAGTAGCACCTACCACTGTTTATTTTAATGCTGTTTGTCTGTTCAGTTAACCTGTTCTAACAACGCCTTTTGTTCTTGATCTTTCAGCCTGCACTTTTTTCAGAAGACTTTCTTGGATATTAAACCATTAGAGTCTACTTGGTGAGGTTATTCATTTGCAAAAAATGTTTTATAATTTGATGGACTAAAAGTTACCTCATATTATTCTGGCAGTGCTGTAAGAGGAGAGCATAGAGCCTCCAGTCCACCTTAAATCACCTTTACGTTGTTAAAAATAAACTCCTGCTGATGATGTATCTGATGTGACTTTTCCTTCGTATGCCTGCAGTCTGTGTCAGAGGAAATCTCACTTTAGAAAAAAAGTGTTTAGAAACAGGTAAGGCAGCAAAACTCAGCATGCCATGATGAATTTCCTGAGAGGAAGCAATCATAAAAAATAATCCTAAAGGTTTTGTTTGTTGGAGATCTGAGAATATGAGTCTCTTGTAAATGCATTTTGAAAGTGTATTTCCGGCCTGTGTGACACGTTGGCTAGACCGTCAGACCTAAGGACCAATAAGCAGAGAGCTGGACCCTCTGCTTCGTCCTTTTTATGTCTGCATGTTGTCATTTGCAGGTGTCTCAAAGATACTTTAAATCCCACATTGTAGTGCTCTAAAACACAAAAAAACTACAAAAAAATGCTAATTCAACATCCTATTTCGGCAAATTTTGTGATTTTGCAAATGTGTGATATAAGTGTGTGTGTGGGTGTGTGTGGTTGTGTGTTTGTGTGTGTGTGTGTGTGTGTGTGTGTGTCTGGTTGAGCATGCTTCAGAGAACGTATGCACTCTGCTCATAAATAACGCCCATGCATTATTCAAGGCTGCTCCTCCAGCTAATGCCACTTAATGTGCCCAAACAGCCATAATGTACTCTGCTACCAAGGTGGCAGAGACCACTGAACACATGAATATGTTGCTATGCACATGCACAGGCTTGCACACAGACGCACACTCTCACATATCAAACCTGATACAATGTCTTTGTCAATGTGGCTTTCAGGCTTTTATCTTGCTCCAAAATTGTCACATGTTCCTAATTATAATAAAAATACATTTAACTTTTTCTCCTGATTGCTTTCCCTCACCATATTAACATCGAACTTTGTCCCTAATTCTCCATCGTTACTGCGTTCCTCCCTCACATCTCCTCACTCTCTCTTTCTCTTAGATTTTTAACAGAAAATGTATCTAAGCTGACTTTTACAGAATCTACACTTTATTTTCTCCTCTGCATGGCCCCGGGGTGCCAGCTTTCTGCAGAATCAAGGGTTTTGTCGTAACATTAATTTTTTTAGCTGTCAGGCTTTCTAAGTAGCCTACGTAATCTGAATCTTTTTTGGGGGAATTACACTGAATCAATTTGGTGATAAATAGGAAACAGTTTGAAGGGCAAAAGGAATCTCTATATAACCATAAAATGAATTTTAAGGTTTAATGTTTATTGCTGGCGTTTTTGCTTGTCTGCACTTTATCAATAGTGTTTTAAGTTCTAATCATTATGTGATTGATTCACTTGTCCACTGTCTCTGCTTTTAATTGCTTTGGTGGTTTGGGATCCTCTTTTGCTCTGGTCTTAGTGGAGCACTTTAACTCTTCTTAAGTGTCCTATAGCTCAAGTTAATGCTTTAAATGTGTAAAAAGAAGTGATGCATGGATGAGACATTGTTTGATTTCTCTCTGGAGACTCAGATGGCTGCTATCTAGAATCGGATGTCTTTAATGTCAGTCATTTGAAACATACAGAGCAAAAATCACTAACCATACTGACCCTGTTTTGGTTACACATTTCAGTGTATTGCCACATATAAAAGGGATGTCATAGAGCACTATGTGGAATGCATTTTACTTGTTCAGGGAAGATTTTTAGATTTTGACCAACTTGCTCACGATTTCCACCAAAACAATTATTTTTCTTTACCTTTTTGAGAAGAATTTGAACCTGTACCCTACCCTAAGTGAGATAAAGATGTCCTAACATCTTTTGACATTAAAGTGAAAAATATATGAAATAGACAACTACTTGTATGGGAAGAGGGTGATTTGAAGTAACCCAGAATGATCTCCTAACTCATCACCTCTCCTTCAGCTTGATGGAGCTTCCTGCAATCTGCATTTGGTTTTGTTTCTCTAACCTAACGAAGCATGTTAATATCCATATTAAACCAAACCCAGATCAAACTTTCCTAATAACCTAAAACTGTTTTAAACAAGTAATTCTGTTTCCAGCTAGCGGGGTGACCACATTAAATCATTTAGTCAACATCATTAGTTACAGATAGGCTACCAAAATGTAGTCTTACTTTTGAGTGTAATTATGACATTTTTCCTGTTTGATTGGAGTCCTTCTTTTATTTAATGTCACAATGAACACAATGAACTATTCTGAGGTCAAATAATCTTGCGGACATTTAATCTGAAACTTTACAGCAATGATTTAACCAAACTGTGAACATTAACATTAGAGCTAAAACAAAGCCGATCCTCTTATCATGACACTCCCTCATGACTAATTGGTGAAGTGAGTGTGAAGCAGGAACAACAATACCTCTCCTCTCTCTACTCTTGAGCATCTGAGTTGCTCCAACAGGCTGTAAGAATACGAAACAAGAGGAGCAGATCCAGGTCAAAGAGGCTGTAAGGGGACAGACGTGCTGTGTTTTGTGTTTTTGACCTTCAGCATGTTTATAAAAAGCTGATGTGAGCACAGGAGGAGGAGTAGAGAGAGAGGAGACAGAGAGAGAAAAGGGATGAATGGAACCATTGTCTCCTGCATTTGTGTGTTTGTGCGTGCGTGTTTGTGCATGCGTGCGTGCGTGCGTGCATGTGTGTGTGTGTGTGTGTGTGCGTGTGTGTGTGCGTGCGTGTGTGTGTGTGTGTGTGTGTGTGTGCACGTGTGCGTGCGTGCGTGTGTGTGTGTGTGTGTGTGTGTGTGTGTGAGAGGAATGAAGGGGGTGTGTTTTGTGTGTCTCAAAACAAACTGTGAGCAATCAGTTTCATGTGAGCGGTTAATGTTACACTGAGATGTGACGCATCTTGTTAATAAAGAGATCACATTGTAATCATTTATGAATCTTTCCTGTTAATGAAAGGTGTTTAAATTAATTAAACCATTAAAGTTTATTTATTTATAAAGTTTATTATTAGATATGATAGAGCATGATTCATTTTCTATCAGGTCATTTTGATGGGATTGGATAATGGAATTTGCAAACTTTCAGGTAATTAATAGATTTAAGTATATTGTCACAAAAGTTGAACTTATATTAGTGGTTATAATATGACTAGTAAAGTTCTTAAAACTACCCGAACAAACATAAAATCCCCAACCTGACACTAACAGTCTTGTTCGTAGCCTAAAGATTTGGCATCCATTTGCAAACATACAGTATGTCTGCAGAGATTGATATGGTGAGTTAATTAAACACAAGGACACCAAAGTATTAATTTTGGAATGAATAATGTTTTTTGACAGTGAATCGACGGGTTAATTCTGTGTTGGATAAACTAAAACAAGCTAAAGTCGCTATATCACTTTTTATAAAAAGAAAAATATGCGTATTTACTTGTAAATTTGAATACAGTATGTAAGGTACAAGAAAAAAATACGTGGCTATGTTTAAGATAAAGCAAAAACACTTTATCATATTGGAAAATTCACACATGTAGCCTACATTAGAAGACCAAGGCTTCATTATGTTTGCACAAAAACTGCACAACACAACTACTGGGTTATGTTAGCATTAGGGCTGTCAGCATTAATGCATTTATCACAGTCGCTTAAGGTCTGAAATTAATGCGTTCTTTTTTTTTATCGCATTAATCGCGTGCTATTTTGTCTCTTTAAGGGCGCCTTAAGTAAGCTACTGCTGCGTCTCACTGAAGTCAATCAATCAATCTTTATTTGTATAGCACAAATTCAGATGACGAGTTAAAAGTATTATCAACCTCGTGACATCACACACTTGCTCTTTTATCTGTTTTCATTATCTTTCTTCGATCGGTAATGAGTTCCATTCTGTGTTTAAGTAAATGTCGCAACCTTCAATCTAGCGAAAGTTCCTTATTTTTATTTCAAAATAAAGCAGGGTTGTATCCAAACTGGAAGTTAAGTACCCTTGGCTTAAAACAGTACAAACATTAAAAATGACTAAAAACTGTTTTGAAATGCAAAATACTGGAATTTAAACATTCCATTAAAAATGTGTTTAATCTGGATTAACTCCTCAAATTCAGTGATTAACTATGAATAAAACATTTAATCATTTGACAGCCCTAGTTAGAATGGAAAAAGATTGTGGATCGTGGTAAAATAATCACTAAGGTTAGATAGGTTCACACTGTTCTTTAGAAATCAAAAACTACATGGCTATATTTAGGCAACAGCATAACCAGTAAAAAAGTACTTACTCCGGTTAGAAATGATTTATATGTTAGAATACAGAGGTTACACGTACGATCTTTTACACCTGAACTCCATCCCAAGCTTTTTGTACTTCAGCACTAGCCTTTCAAAATGATTTTTATATCCAACATGACACAGATTTATTATTGCAATCTTTCCATTCACATCATTTCGCTGGTAATTTTAATGCAGTGCACCTAGACTGAAATGAGGTATCAATAAGACAGGGTGCTTTCATTCATTTTTAGACAACACTGAAAGAACATCTTGGATCTGTAAATAGACTGGGAATCCCTTATCATCATTATGAAGATAATTATTCTTTGGTTTAGGTTAGTGAAGGATTTTGATTATGATAAAAAGAAGCAAACATTGATTGGAAATAACCTCTCAGAGAAAAAATCTGACGTTTTGTTGACAAGACACCATGACCTCCTCTCTCTTCGACGTTTTAGTAACTTCACTAAACTTACTGCTTGAATACTAACACAAAAGAGTCACATTACAACATCTGCTAGAGGGATGTCACATTTTAATTCAAACAAATGTTTGGGCAAATTCAGCTGAAAGAGTGATGCTGTTGACAGCTATACTCACAAGACAACAACCCAGAAAACATCTCAATTATCTTTGAGACAATTCACCCTGATAAGAATATATCAAAATCAATACAAAATTGAAAAAATATCTACATTTCTGTACAATCCAGATGATGCCCAGGAGCTTTTTATGAAATATCAAACATCAACCTTCAATTCACTTATGACTCTCTCTTTCTATAAGTTTGTGTACAACTGGTCCTTTTTTAAATACACACTGAATAGAGACCACAGAACTTCTTCCACACTAAAAAATAAATGTTACGTTTTCCAAATTAGTTCATCACATGTCAATGTTTAGAACTTAAAGCACCAAAAGCAACTTATAATTGTAATTACTTGTACTACACCTTTTCACCTGTACTTTTGTTATGGGTAAATATAAATTAAAAAGCCTCCAGGAACATGTGAGGGTAGATGATGTTAACTCTGCACAATGATACTATTCACTGTGCAGTATAACTGTCCTTACATGAAATGATGACAACCTAGAAGTGAATGAAAAACACAAAAGGGGTCTTACCTGAATGATATTTTCCCCAAGTGTCTCTTAGAATCTTCACTTTTCTTCTTCTTCTTTTCTCTTTCCTTTTTACCTCTACTTCTTCTTCTTCTTCTTCTTCTTCTTCTTTTCTGTTATTGTCTCCTCGCTGGTCTCTGTCCTCCTTCCTCCTCTCTCGTCAGTTTTTCTTCAGCTCCCCGGCGTCGCTGAGGAGGTGTGTGTCTAGTGTCTGAGCGTGTGTGGTATAGTGCAGGGTGTGTGTATGCATGTGTGTAAGTGTAAGCTGGTAAGAGGGCGACTCTGCTTTGTGCTGCCGACCTCAGTGAGCGTGTTATTGCAACTGACTGAGTGACTGGGAGGGAGTGTATGTGTGTATGTGCGTGTGTGAGTGTGTGTGACTGTGTGTGTGATAGAGACAGAGAGAGAGAGAGAGAGAGAGAGAGAGAGAGAGAGAGAGAGAGAGAGAGAGAGAGACAGAGAGGTTAGTTCACACAAAAACACATCCCCACCTCAGGGAAACATCCTACTCCTTCTCCTCCTTCCTCCCCTTTTCTCCTCGTTGTCTTTCTTTTTCCTCTCTCACTATTGATCACCTTTAAAGGAGAAAAACCTTTCCTTTCCTTCCTCACTCTACTTCTCCTTTGTTTTGTACCAATCCTCCTGCTTTATTTCTCGTTTTTAACCATCTCTTTTGTTGTCCTCCCTCCTCGTGCTGCTCTTCCCCTGAATCATGAATAAGTTACAGAGAACTGGCATCAACAGCACTACGGCAACAACACCACATAAATGTCTTCTGACTTTTGCCATTATCAGTAAAAGCATGCCACAGTTCACTTTCACATATTATGTTCTTCCTGCTTTTCAATCCACAAAAGAAAATTTAATTAAAGCAAGGAAGTAGATGGAGTACTTTTGAAATCATGTCAGGGACAAATCACTTTATTAATGGTTGTTGAGTTTGACTTAACAGCACCGTGCAAAAGTTTTTGCTAAATTTTAATGATGTTGAGTTTAAGAGAACTCTGGAATAACTAGTGTTATTTATTTAATAAGTAATTTTCTAGATATGAGATGTCTGATAACATAGTTATGTTAACCTTTATTTAACAAATCAACTTTATGTAAAAAGCACTTTCCAAAAGCGAAACTACACAATGATTCACCAAGGCAGCTAAATGAAATAGACAGGTTTTAAAACCTTCAGGCTTAAAATGAAATCAAGATGGTGTAGGGGAAAGTAATTAAATAAAAAACATCAGTTTTTCCTTTTAAGTGGTTTTATTTTTGGGGCTTTTTAAGCCATTATTGAGGAAACAGGACAGTAGATAAAGTCTGAAACAGGGATGAGAGAATGAGGGATGACATGCGGTTAATTAGGGTGGGAGTCGAACCTTGTGCCGCTGCTTTGAAGGCTGTAGCGTCTTTACATGGGATGCACAATAAAACCACGGAGTCAAAAAAGACTTTGATGATGTAATTTCCTTCAAAAATGTATCCAAATACAATATACCAAAATCACTACCTGAACATATTGAAATAAAAGGGATGCTGAGACCAAAGCTTAGCGCCTGAATGAACAATGACAGCTAACAGACAAAGACAGCAATCACTTTAACCTTGAGCAGACCCCTACTCAGTTTGGTTTAAGCCTATCACAGCGATTACAGAATTTAGCCTTAGCCTGTCTACTAATCTGCTCCAGATCCACATTAAACAGCTCCTCAGAAGGGGGGGGGGGGTAAATTGATATGCAGAGCAGTCTCATGAAAGTATTTGGAATCTGTTGTTTTGGCTCTGTAATTCAGCCCATTATATTTAAAATAATACAGACCTTTAGCTTTTATTGCACTCTGTTTACATCCACAACCTGCGACTGTAGCCCGTTTTCTTCATCACACCCCTAAGGGCAAGAGGGACTACCAGTCTTACTGTTCATCAAATATGGATGTAAACAAGATCCAACACCCTGAAGCAGAAAATTAGTGCTTTAACCTCATATTCAACTATGTCTCCTTAAGATTAATTCCCTACAACTAAGATCGCATCTGCTTGTACCAACCAGCTCTTGTTATGTTTTAGTTAGTCAACTAAGATAAAGACTCTCTCTGATAGCATAAGTTTTTGCAGAATGCGTATAGTCAACATAACCTATGCATTTACTCCCCCAAGAGAAAATGAATAATGGTCAAATCACTTCATACCGCTGTTTCTCCGATCATTGAATTTGTTGGTTATGAATGATGGGGAACACCACTTAAATGTTTTCTCAAGAAAATTAAGGACAGTGGTGTATGTTAAATGTTGAAAGAGTAAATTGCAGAATTGTTTGAAAAATGTTGACTTTTCTAATGTTTAACCAATACGCAATCTTTCTTTTACCTTATCCAGAGGTTTTGGTTATCTTGAATGACATGTGTGACATCTGCTCTGAATCCCTGCCTCTAAAGTCCACCTACCTCACCCTGAACACTAAACCATCAACCCTGGACTCCTCTCCATGACTTAAACCGGGGGGGGGGGTTAAATAGTCCTTTGTTATATTTGTAATACAAGTTATATTTTGCTTTATTAGATTTGGATGGTAGAGTCTCTAGACCAGCTCCATGCATATCATTATCATCACAGTCTTTGCCGCATTTTGTTTTTCTTGATACGCAAACGTTTCCACAAAAATCTTTATTAAAAAATGTTGTTCCCACTGACCAGATTTTCTAACGTGCAAAATGCATTACAATAAACTGAACATGGATTATAACACATTTGTGAAGTGCTAGAGTAGATAGCCAAAACAATGGAACACTTGCCACCAAGCTAACACTTACACATTGTATGTCTATATTTGTGAATGTGTGTTGGGTGTGTGAGTGTGGCTGGGGGGGGGATGAGTGTCGAATTATAAGAAGCCCCCCATCTCTATGAACAAAGCTTATTCTTCAGTTGAAATATGAAGTGTAAGAGCCTCTGTTATCACTTCTATCGAGGGTGGTTTTCTCCTTTTTTTCCCCCTCAAAACAAAAAGCCGACCCCCTGTTGAGTTTCTCTGCAGGGGGGTTTTGCTCGCCGAGCCATCTTCCTCTCCCTCCGAGACCCCTGGGAGACGCTCAGCCAGCTTTCCAACCCTATACTTTCTGTTACTCCTCCCTTGTTAGTTTCCACCACCGCCCTCCCCCCCAACCTCTCTTGTCTCACTTCCCTCCCTCCCAGGCTTGAGTTAACTATCTCTCTGATCTGCTGTGATCATTTTCCTCACAAAAAACTCTTTTCCGTTCTTTTTCTGTCGTTTTCCCTTTGTGTATAGGTCTTCATCTCCCTCCTGTCCCTCCTTTCTCTCTTGATCTCCCCCCTTACCTTACACTGTAATCTCCCGTCTCTTATCTGTTGCCTCTACCCTCTTCTTTTAACACCTACCTGGAGAAACTACATTTTCTCTCCCTCGTCTTACTCTTCGTTTGTCCTCTCTCCCAAGCAGCAAAGTGATTTTGGCACTTGCTCGGGCCTGCAAGAAGACCCAGGGGGTTGGTTGCTCTATGAGGCGACGTGTCTGAATAAATAAGCATGGGTAATTTACTCAGAAACCTGCAGCCCCACTGTTTTTTTCTTCTGTTCAGCATCACTGTTTAGAGAGAGGAGATAAAGACACAATAAAATCGTGTGAGATGCGCACAGAGGCTAATTATATGGTTGTCAGTTATGTTTCACACAGATTTGTGATGGTTCGCTTGGTCCTGCTTTGCTCTGTCTATTTCTTTTAAGGGCATATTATCTATATTACATGCCTGTTTTTCCAGTGGCTTCATATTTGGATAAAACTGCCCTCATTTAAAGCAGTAATGGACCGTTAATTCTTGCTGAACTAAGGCCGATTATCAAGCACAAATTGCAGCTTGTCATACAGAACTAAGAGCCTTCAGCAGCGTAGCACCTCACAGCCATGCAGGCCTAGGAGACCCTAATAAGGACTGGGCAACTCATTAGCTGTTTGCCTCTAAGAGAAGACGTTTAATGCAATATACTGAATGTATTGAACACCAATTTAATCTATCTCTCTGCAAAACACACAGACACACACACACAGCCACTCTTCCCCAGTCATGGCCCAGTGAGGGGAGTGTGTGAGCGCCAGGTCAACTGTGAACATCAGGTATTAATAATGCAGCGCAGGAAGCCGCCCCTCCAACTACAAGACTGCGCAAACCGACCCCACGTGTTGGCTCCCCAACCCACCGCTGTGGGCTACACAACCCGACACAGACTGGGAGGAGACCTGGAGAAGTGTGTGCAGGGAAAGGAAACCTGCCAAAACGGCTTCCAAAATTGTGCAGAAAAAGGGATCAAAGAATGAGAAAGTTCTTTGTATAAATTTGGTATGAGTAAAGTGAGGAGGATCTCAAAATTATTATTGGCCCCAGAAATCTCTGTATTTTGTTACAACTTCCTAAAAAAATCTCACTAAAATTTGAGACAATTTGGTGTTATATGTTGGAAGATATTGTGATATTAAAACAACAACGAACTGACATTTAAAAATGTGTTTAATGGAATAAACAGAAGTGGATATTCTTTTTAGACATCTTTTTTGATCTCAAGAGGACAAATTCCTGGGTAGAATATTGATAATAATTTCCTTATGATGAAGACAAAGACACCTTTTAGCTCTAACAATTGTGTTCCTTACTTTTGACAGTTTTTACCATGCGAAAACTTTATCCAACCTTTCTTAAATCCATCGTCTTCCCCTTCTACTTCATAACTTCCAAACTATTCAAAGTTCTCTTTCTTTGGGTTTTAGAGAGTTTGAAAGACATACAAGTCTAAGACAAGTCCTCAGAAGCTCAATTTCAATTTCAGAAGTGTATTAAGACTGTATTTCTCTCTATTTATAATTTGCATATAAATATATGATGAAATTTTAATAACATTTTAATGTCTCTTATTTGCTGCATGGACACTGATGTAATCAGCAGCACAAAGCCTTTCTTTATTGAGTCTGTTAATGTGATTTTTTTCTCGTTATACTGAACAGCATTTTGTACCAAAGATAAGAAAAGTACTTTTTTGTTAATGCTGCTCCACAGACAAGGACAAGGACAGTAAGGACAAGCAGGACAATAAATGGCTGTTCACAATAACAAGTGCGTTTCTGCAAATGTCATTAACTGAGAGGCATGCTTCTATGTGTTGTCCTAGATTTTACTGACAATGTATTTGAAACACAGTCTCAGAACAGTCCATGAAAATGGTATCTAAAGATTTGAGTGCATGACCATAAACTTTTTCTTAAACATTCTGTACACCTCTCAGCCCTGCAGCAATGAAACTCATGAGACTACATTGAAAGAGTTCCCTGTATTAGTTGAGTCTGTATAAATAATGTATGTGGTCCCTGTGATGTCACCCATTGGTTTTTCGACCTCGGTTTTGAAGCCTCTAGTTTTGCATTTAGCAGAAGAGTGAGGAGTTTGCAAACCCCAAGTTATCAAAGAGATACAGACTAGAACTTTAAATAATAATACATTTTTTAGCAAGTTAACAAAACATGCAGAGGGAAACTTAAACTATCTGGTCTTCTCATTTCTACAGCCTCTCTGCGTCTTCACAGGGAAAAACAAACAGGCCAATGCCAGTAAATAAATGTATGAAAAACACCAAACTTATCAAGCCAGTGGCAAGTGAAGCCTGTGAGCTACTATGTGCTATAATATAGTATTAATACTTACATTTTACCCATCATAAAATCTGAAGAAACGCGTAGCCTTCTTCGACGGCCGGTTAGTGTGATAAACTACACAGCACATCATATTATTTATCCAATACAAGTTGTACTTGTAAGCTCATACACAATTTAAAGCCTTGTAACTTAAATGAGTTATATGAAAATTCATCCAATACAGTTTTCATGAATACAAAAATGATCTCAAGAGACCTAAACCAATTATTTGAGTATACTGTAAACATGTTTGATTCTGCTGTAAAGTTAGACATTTTATTATGGAGGCTTTATGGTGATTGACTCACTTTTTGAGCCAGCCTCTAGTGGTCACTATAGTAACTTCACTTATATTTCCACAATTGTATTCATATTGTATTTCCACAAAGGCTTTGTTTCTCAGCCCCATTACTGCTGTTTGGTTGGGACGAGTTCAATGATATAATTTGTCAAACAAACACAAGACTTTTAGCTAGGAGACAATGAAAATGACTTGTTATTGTAAACAAACCATGATCTTTTCCTGATTTATTTGCATCTTCATGACCTGTGAAAGGGTCCCAGTCAGGTACTAGAACCTCTTGGCTTGCCACCATCATGTTATGACCATATTTGTGGACGGGCAAAATTCCTGCCTAAAAATAGAAATCCTATCGGAATTAGCTGCCTTCAGACTGGTGACATTTTTTAAAGCTTCAGGGGGAAAAAGTAGAAGCCACTTAATGTTCTTTGTACCGACATAATTAGCGTCAGACGCATCTCTTTGTAGATCTCAGATAAACAGCTGTTCACTCTCGGCACAGAAACCCCACTCTATGAATATTTGGTCACTGCTGAAGCCTTTTTCACTGTCCACATGTTGTCTATCATGACTCTCAGCTCTCCTCAGAAGCTGCAGAAGGATGTGCTGGGTTCATTAGTGGCTGATGAGTCGTGTAGCTGCAACAGGACGAAGTAGAACAGGGGCTAATTAGCTAACAGTTGCCAGTTGGGACCAACATTTGGGCTCTTGATGTGTGCAGTCTTTGTGTATAGGCTGAGAAATGCAAAGAGCAGAGACTAGAGAGTAGATGGAGATCCCTGGAGAGGCTGTCATCAAAATCAGGCCTCAACTCTGACAGCTGCAGGTTTCTGCTTTGAGAAAACTCCAGTATTTTGAACAGAAAAAAGCTAACTGCTTCAAGCGAGAGACTTCGTGGTTCTAGGAAATGTTGGATACTTGTTTTCTTACCGTTGGGGTTTCTCTCTAACAAAGAAAAAAGCATAAAAAATATTTAAAAGTTTAAATGGCCCTATAATTTGACTTTTTTACCGTGTAAGTTAAGATGAAGTGAACATTTAGTGTCTAAACAGGGGTCACTATAGTAAATAGTGGTCAAACATGACTGAGATGGACCTCTGACATGTCCTACAGGGGGCACATACAGTATTCACCAGGATGTCTGGGGGTGGGGATGTTTTTTTTAGCATTTAAAACCTTTTGTTCTGCATTCTGGCGTATCTTAAGGAGCCAAATTGTACTTTTTCGGCATAATTTAACCAGCTCTTCATAAGTCTGCCTACAAATCCAGTGCTGTTACCATTCAGTTCCTGTGGCTTCAAGTGGCAAAATCCAGAAATCTGCACCCGCCTGTAATGTTTAATGTTAAGAACTTTGTGACCTTGGTCTGAGAAAATCTCTTTATACATCAACTTATACTTACTTTAACCAACTGCTGACTTGATGCATTTTAAATAAAACATCAGCAGCATCTCAGAGTCTAGGTCTAATTATCTGTCACAGAACCAGGATTTAAAGACTTCTCTGGAGACTAAAAAAGAGACAGTTTGGGTATTTCTTTACACCCTTAATGTAAAGAAATGGCCTGGGACATCAGAACTGTGGACACTCTTCACTCCATCTACATCACAATCAGTTGAACAGAGCTAGAGGTAAAGTTGTTGAACTTGAAAGCTTTCTTACTCCAGCTAAAAATCTGTATTCTTTGTCGCATACATTAGGATGTGTTTCATTACCTAAAGGAAAGGTATCATTGTGTAACGTTATACAAATTGGTGTGGGGCTTTGAGTATGTGTTTAAACACCACAGAACAGTCAAAACTGGGGGTATATTTGTCCCCTGACCAAGAAATATAACTGTTAGTCAGCTGTGACACCTTTTGTTACATCATCTGCACACACACACACACACGTGTCTACTTCACATAGTGCTGTGTTTAGTGTGTGTCTTAGGGGATATTTGCTTCATCCTGGATTAGATATTTACTGTCATCTGAAAAGAGAAGAAGATTCAAGCAACAATTCATGACTCGGCACGGAGGCCTGCGGTTGGACTGTAGCCTCTCAGACACGAACAAACATCACAGGCAACTTGGTTATCTGGCATGTCGAAGTGTGTAAGAGAGAGAGAGAGAACAAAATTGGGAGCGACACAAGGAGTGAGGAATGAGGATGAAAGAAAAAACTTTTAAGATAGCAAGACTACAGAGCAAGGGGATTTCACCTGCTCTTACGCTGTTGTCCCACTTTATTATTATCACATCTTATTATTCTCTCACTCCTTTTTTCCTCGATTATCTTATGTCATCTAATTTCTTTGCCTTGTTGTAAAAAATAACAATTTTGAGCTTCCCATTCTACCTCGCATGTTTGCATCATGAGTGTGTGTGCAAGTTGTGATTCATGTGCCAGCTTCCTTGACTTTCGGAACCTGTGGCTTATTAATTCCACAAAGAGGAACATTGATTTGATGATCTGTGAGTTTCAGGGTTACCAGCTGTTGTGTTTTTTTTTACGAGATGCACACTTTGAGGAAGGCCCTCTCATGCAACCAGGCCTGCCCAAAGCAATATTGGGGTGCGGAAAAGCCCTTCTGCATCTGATTTGATTTAACAATACATGTGAGTAAGCGCTGGCTAACATTGGCCTCCTCTGCCTGGCTCCAATCAGCTGGTGTAGCTGGTACTGATATGGCTATATAAGTCTGACATTACATGGCCTAAGGCCTGGATTATACTCCTGCATCAAATCTACACCATGGCTATGCAGTAGTGGCTCACGCCATTGTGAGGACTACATACTTGTGTGTTAGTGTGTCTGTGTAGCTCTGCAATACTTTGCCTACAAACACTAGTTGGCAGCCAATTTCTATGCTAGTAATATCGCCAGTTTTCATATCCGCGATATTCTCTTCTTGTGTGTGTACAGGAAACCATGGCGACTGAAACCGAGCGTATTATGTTGCCGCTGATAAATACTGAGCAGCAGTTGATTATGCTTGCTTGTACAGTTCTTCCTTTAGCAGAATTTAGATAAGTGCTGCGATACTGGATATGTTGTAAATGCAAGAAATACAAGTTGCTATTTAGTGTTCATTTCAATGTTGAATGAACCCGCACACATCATTAACTTCACGGAACAAATGGAATTTGAAACAGGCTCCAATGTACTGAAACAACAATTAATAAAGTGTGTATTTCTGTTGCCTTAATAAGTAATGTGTGTATTTAGGTTAAAAAATGTTTTGGTTATAATTGCTCAAATTCACGATGGACAATGTTTTTGCTAACCTCTATGGGCCCCCCTGTAATTCTGCCTTTGTGTGTGTAGCATGTCTCAACAACAGAGTGTAAAAGTAATTTCCCCTCGTAGGATTGATAAAGGATATCTTCTTCTTCTTCTAACGAGGGGTGTTTTAGAGTAAAGATCTCAACATGCAAACATTGGATCTGGTTTCATGGACTTGAACATGTTAATAAATATGGAGGTAGTAAAAGTTACCAAACACTTGAAAAGGTCAGATGTGGTCAAATTTGCCCTTTCCAGTTCTTTGAAATATATAATGAGTTTCATCTTGAAATATGAATGGTTTCTATTACAAACTCAGTGAAAAACAGGAAACAGAAACATCTGGATGGAAGTGGAAAATGGGGACCACAAAAAGGATTTGTAGAGAAGTGACTCATATGTTTGATTGGAAACACTGTCGATTTCAGTAAAAATGTACTGCTTGTTTTTCTCTGTGAACACATGACACCACAACAAACTGTACAAGGATTTGCATTGTTTTAGTCTGTCGTCTATCACAGTGAATGCTTTGAATTATTTAATGTCCCTTTAATTGAATAGGGGATCTGCCATCTTTCTTAGGGTGTAAGTATAGATGCAACTGTTCCTTTATACACCATTATGTCTGTTTATTGGTGCCTGTTTTTCTTTTTCATATCAAAGCTAGCATGCAGAAGCTAAAAAAGTGAAATCCTACAAACATAATTACATCTATTCGTTTATTAAGGCTTCCATCTTTTCATTTTTGATAAAAGAGACACATGTGTTGTATTAATATCAAACAATATTGACAGCAAGTATAAAACATTTTAAAAGCAGTGGGTCCAAATCATACAAATCATGTCTTTCATCCCACTGCTATGTGACCTTGAAACTTTTCTTTTTTTCTTTGAACTGAAACATCTGAAGCTGAGTCACTTCCTCCTCTGCAACAAAATGGAGAATAGCAGGACTTTTGTCTGTGATGTTCAAAGCACTTAAAAAATGTCAGTTATTGTGGATAATCCACACAACTCAGAATCAAGGATATGAACTCAATCGTGCACACTGTCTTCTGTGAAAAGTTAAATGGAAAATATTACACTGATTGGAAGTGTAGTGCCTTTACTTCAGTTTTTTTTACAAACTATGAAACACTAAAAACTGGTAAGGCTCAGAGACTGCATCAGTTTTACCAGGATTGTCTCATTTTTTAATAAACAAAGATGTGTTAGCATGATTATTTGAAAGCTGCTTTGTGATCTTTGTTTGAGCTGATTTAGTATACTTTCATTCATTCTTGAAAAAATAAAGCAGGGCCGACCTAAATGAGTCTGCCTGCCTCAGTGAGAAATCACATATTCTTGTTATACATTGTTAGTCCTTTCTGTCTCACTCTCTTCCAGTGCATTGGGCGTGTTGTGTCTGGAGCTTGGAGATGCTCCACTATGACGCTCCTCTGAGACTATGGGCCTCGATGTTAGGATAGGAAAATAGGAGAGGAAATAAGGAAATGAGGGAGAATATGAAACCAGAGGAACAAGTGAGTGGAAGAGGAAGACATTTGTGGGAAGGTATGTTGAGTTAATATTATTTGAGTTTGGGGGAATCTCTGCCAAAAAGGGAAAATGACACTGTTCCAGAATCATGATACTGTAACATCAGAATAAAAAAGGGAATGCATGTTTTCAGGTATCTCTACTTTCCTTTAAGTGTTATTTATTTTCAGATAACCTTTTACTTTCAACATTTTTACAGAAATATAATGAAAGTACATTCCCCATCCAAATAATCTACACATCAGAGCAAGTTATTGGTCATTATTTCTATCTTAAAAACTATATATAGATCACTGTACGCCAAAACAACTCGACATAAAAACAGTTTCTTCCCCCAGGCTGTCACTCTGATGAACGCTAAACAGTCACAGAGTGTACGACCTGTCACTGTAAAATACCAGTAACCCTGAAACCATCACCCACTGTGAATGTACATAGAGTATTTAAAACATTTTTATGTTCAATAACCTAATCATGTATATACTGTAATATTGTCCTCTTCATGCACATGCACACCTTTGATGTAAATACTGTTAAAACTCTACGTCATGTATATTAATCATCTGTTACATAATTACATATTCACTATCAATCTCATCTCTACATTTTTAAACTACTCACCATTGTCTTATGTAGCCTTGTATATATTATTCTTTGCTTATTATATTTATATTTAATCTTGTACTTTTGTACATTAAGAGCACAGTTTACCAAAGACACATTCCTTGTGTGTGTAAGCATACATGGCCAATAAAGCTGATTCTGAGTCTGATTCTGATATTAAATGAATACAAAGAGCGGGAATTATATTAAGTTTTATGGGATTAGAAAGCCCCCACGTGTTGATGGTGTTTGTTGAGCCAGTGTGCAAGCTACCATCACAGAGAACAACAGCTACGAGAGTAAAAAAGATGCAGCAGAATTGTGCATTAAAGCAAAGTACTTTTTATAACAGACTGGTGGACAGCTATCTCCGTCTCTGAGCCATATGCTATCTCTGAGTCATATGTTACCATCATTCCTCTTTTCTTGTGGTGTCGCTCAGTACTGATGAGCCACACCACAGAAAACAAAGCGTACTACCTGGAGGTCTGTGCTTGAAATTTTTTTTAATGGTAGAAAATAATAAACCAGCAAGTACCCAGGTACTTGTTCAAAAGGTAATGCAAGTACTCAAGCATTTATATTTTTGTCAATACCCATCCCTAGACTGCACACCCTTGAGGTCTGTTTCCTGACAGTCTGTTTAGGTCCATCACAGGTTTTAATCTGACATTTGCTGCCCGTGTACAACTTTTAGAGCCATAAACTTCTTTAATCCTGACTCTGCTGAGTGTTAGAATGTCTGTGCACATAGGCTTGTGTAGACATTCATTCACCCTGTAAGTGATTTATTCAATCTGATCCCAAAGAGAATTTGGTAAACTGCATATACAGTATGCCCCCCTTGTCAATTAGCTAACATGTTGATGTCAGCATGGTCAGTATAATCCCGCACACAGACATTTCTGAGAGGTTCCTGAGCTAAAAAGCCACACAACAACACAACAAGATGATGAATTAGTTGACTTGACTTGACTACTTGCAGCTAAATGAAAGAATTCTGGATATGGAGGAGAAACTGAACCAGGACACAAATCACATATCATTACATTTAATAGGTGACTGACATTTTCCCAAAATACTTCCTCTTAATATTGTCTTGAAAATGTTTAAACTCATTGTTGGAGCTCATAAAAAGTTCATCTGAGGCTGACAGGAATATCGTTAACTTTGCACGTATGATTTCTTCCACATAATAACCTTGTATTCAGCCAATAGAGTAACACAGGAGTTTATGCGGTTATGAATGGAATTAAAATTCAGAATGAGGAAGACATGAATGCCAAAAGCTAATTTCATGGCAGTGCATCAAATACATTTTGATGCATTTGACTTCAATCAAAATGCTGACCTGATGATGGTGCAAGGGGAAAAGTCAAGGGATGTCCAAAGTCATTAAAATTAACCCTCTTCAGACCCCAGGTATCAATGACATATGGTAAACAAATTCCATTATAGCCTTATTACTATGAAATATGAGGTCTTATGTAAGAATCTGAAAAGGATGAGAAAGTATATGAATCCAACATTTAAAAATGGTCATTTAAGTGTCTCTAAAGGGTTCTTGATATTGGGTCAGAAAATAGTTGGTTATAAGCTTGGATACTTATTACGTAAATTATGCTACAATACAATCATAGTAAAAGTCAAACAGCATCTTTTCAGCTGTTTACACCATCTTTAACAGCTTTCTTAGGTATGTACCCTAATCAATTTTGGCCTCTGGCCTACGGACATTTTTGAGGCCTCCCCTTCCAAAAAATAAAAAAATGGACTGTATAACTGATGCATGACAGTTAACATGAAAAACCTAAATCAGATCATTTATTCCTCATGTGCTGAGAAAGGTGTTATCTTTCTCCTGTTAATTAATTCATTCATTTTTTTAGGTGTGGCTTTTCTGTGGCTTTTATGGCTTTACTTGAGAAGACGGGGGATAGAAAAGGAAATGGGGAAGAGACAGTGGGGAATGACATGTGGCCACCAGCGCCCCCTGTTCTGTTGTCACTTGTAAAATGAGGCTTTCAGTCTAGTTAATGGACAAGATTGCAACATCTTCGGAATGCACTTGTCTCTTCACAATATGCCCTGACATGTTTATTTTGAACCCCATCAATGGACAGCCACAAACAGTGATTACAGTGCCCTTATAAGCAGTACACACCTGTATGGGGAAAAGTTATCAGACAAACACAGCCTGTGTGCACTACAATGTGTAATTTGTCCCAGTTCAACTACAGATTTGTGCAACTCGTTCTTCAATACTCCTAAAAAAGACTCACCTCTGACAAAAAGTCCTCTTTGAAGTAAAATGTTCCCCTTACTTGACAAGCCAGCTAACTGCCCAAACACAATACAAAAACCCAGTTAGTAATTTAATGACACACAAAAGGCAGATTAGTTAGCTTCAATGTAATCCTCAAACCAAAGTTAAAAATTTGAACTTCCTCATTTTCCATCATGCTTAGGACTTGGATCATTTGTTAGTTTTGTTTAATGTTTCAAAAAGCAAGTGCTCTGTTTGTTAGAACTTGTGATGAGTGGTCTAAATGTATGGGTTTTTTTACATGTTGTTTATTATAATCTTTGCAGCAGTGCACAGTTTTTGCCATCAATTAAGTGGCTGCTGCATTTTGTCATATTGTATAAAATGTGTTTTTAAATTGCATCTAGGTCCCTGTGTAGTTGAAGCCTGGGGCTGAAGACCATGCTAACACTTGCCAAGAAATGCTGGCTGCAGGTTTAATGTCAGCTTTAGTAGTTCTTTCAGCTTCAGGAGTGAAGTGCCTAGTTGTCTAAAGTATGGCAAAGGATGTAGAGCGTTGCCTAAGGCAGTTTAGAATAATGCAATGTATAACGTTACAGAGCTCTCATTTGGTAATTCATTCATTACTTTGAGAATAGATAGGAGTATCTCAGCTAATGTTACATGTGTTAGTCTACTGCTCAATATGATATGAACAGCAAATCAATTTGTATCTGAAGTTTCAATAACAGGTTGAAATGGATATTTTCATCCAACGCAAAAAGAGTTTTTAGGGCTGCACCATACTGATTGTAACATGCGTCCTTGTTGTGTACAGAGCAGGATTGATGTCAATCTAAATGTGATTAGCCATACCCACACAATCTTGAAAAATAATTTTACAAGCTAAATGAACTGTGTTTTGAACTAGGTTTCGTATTAGTTTTGAACATAAACTTACAATCAGTTTTCCATGGATGCTTCATAACACACCCAGCTTTGATTGACTAATGCGCTTTTGCTTGTGGCTTTATGGCAATCTATTTGACACATGATGAGTTATTCAGCCTGAAGGCCTGAAGGCCCTGGGGATTTTACTGTTTATCTTCAAATCTTTTTTTTTTTTATTCTAAGCAAACAAAAACCTTGTTTGGAGATGCAGATTCTTGAATTTCCCTCGGGATCAATAAAGTATCTATCTATCTATCTATCTATCTATCTATCTATCTATCTATCTATCTATCTATCTATCTATCTATCTATCTATCTATCTATCTATCTATCTATCTATCTATCTATCTATCTATCTAGAGACACTTTACAATCTGAAAACACAGTGACACACTCTGACATATATATTTTGCAAAACGTTTGCAGGCTTATATAATTTTATTCTGAGCTTCACAGCCAGAAGAAAAATAATGAGCCAGCCTCACTTCCCCTCTGAAACTTCATCCCCCTCACATCAACATAAATCACAAGAGCAAACTTCCACACAGCCTGTCGTCCCCTGGCCTCCCTCTGATTCAGTGGGATGCAGCGCGCGTCAGGGCCAAGATGGCGGCTAATGATGCATAGCTTGCCAAGGGACTGAGGCAAGGCTGCCATTTCAACTTGGGGACGGACCGGTCTGTGCTGTTTATTTTTCCAAGACAGCTGGTGGTACAACACAGCTGTACAGAGGAGCTGTCTGGTCCGGCCGTGCCTCCAGACGTTCAGCCATGATGGTTGATTGTCCCTCCTGAATATAAAACAAATAGTGTGTGAGTGTGAACATGTTTGTGTGCTGGGAGAAAGCACAAGATAATTTTCATGACTGACATCATTAGGGACGACAGATCTACTCAGTCCCTTGTGGGCTTAATGATGATGAGTGGAGGACATAAAGATTAACAGCAAACCCTGAGGAGAGAGTGTGTGTGTGTGTGTGTGTGTGTGTAAATGTTTGTTTATGTGTGTGTACAGGTGGGTTATGTAAAACTGCTCATCACATATGAGCTTAATGTCGCCTCTTCAAAACAATTTTAATGTAAAGCATATAGAAAAAGTTAACCGGTATACTTGTTTCATCCACATGAGAGTCCTCTGAGGGCCAGGCGTCTTTTTCCACCTCTTCCGTCTCCATGGTGAAACAAATGAGGTTCTATCCTGGAGGAATTACTGCGTAGATGGTGTGTGTGTGTGTGTGTGTGTGTGTGTGTGTGTAGGTGTGTGTGTGTGTGTGTGTGTGTGTGCGCGCGCGCGTGCATGTGTGTGTGTGTGTGTGTGTGTGTGTGTGGTCCAGGTGTCTTTAGCCGTATACCTGTCTTGTCTCTGCTGTCATGAACACACTGTTGTTTGTTTTTCACATCTGTCTGCCAAGCTGTACGTCTGCTGCAAAAGAATAACACAGACAATGTACACACACAAACACAAACACTGTACACTAACACACACACACACACACACACACACACACACACACACACACACACACACACACACACACACACACATACATACATAGAACCTCAAATTATTTCTAATTGGGGAACAAACTCAGCTCATTTGTTTGGAAACTTATTTTGTTGTTCATTTGATATCCCTCAGGGTGGTCTACTGTATATTATAGAAGTCTATGATGCCATATTGTATTCAGCTTGTATGGTTGTGTCTGAGTGTGTGTTGTATTTCCCATGTGATTTTGTATTTATTTTCAAAGTGTATTTTATTTGACCATTTCTTAACTTTACCTAAGAGAGTGTTTTGCCGGTGGCCTTGGTTTACATGTCCAGCGCTCTTCTACAAAATATATATATACAGTAAAACATTTCTGAAACAAGGCTGATGAATAATTTAAACCTATATGTAAAAAGAATAAACTACGATCCTCTGTGATATGGCCTGGTAATCCCTAAAGATACTTGCATCTCCTCATTTCTCCTTGTGCTAGTTTTCTTATTTCCATTCTTTTGTGACTCAGGGGCTCGTTCTGCTGTTCATTTGATTATTCTTTAATCTGAATGAAATCCACCAGGGATTTGGACATTTGAACTTTATGACTATGTTGTTTAAAATTTCATCAGGGTATCTTTTATTTATATATTTTCTTAATATGTATATACTATTTAAATTTAATAAGGAAAATCTCTGGGCTGCACTCTTGGTTTTAACATTAAAAGGCCAAAAGTAAGTCGACAACATTGCCTGCAAGCTTTAGTGTAGTCATGTTTTGGACTGGTTACCACGCAATAACACAACATAAACAACTGAATTTCACATTTGATGAATTCAAATGTGAAAAATGTGGAGGGCATTTGTTTTCTAATGAGAAAAACATGTTCTTTGCTTGGAAAAAATAGTTTTGGAACATTTTTTGTGGCGTGATGTGTGGTTTAATGTAATATCCAACATTCCACAACATGTGATGCTTCAATACAACTCCTGCACAACATTTCTCCTTTTGTTCTTTTCTTCAGATGAGCACAGAAATGTGACTTCACCTGTCAACAGTTCCAGATTCATCTACAGTAACAAACTTTGACTCATCTTTGAACTTCCGACCCCTGGTGATGAGCTCTGTGAGGGTGCAGAGGGAGAGAGTCTGCATCAAACTTTAATGCTGATGGTAAGATGATATAATGTAAAGCAGCACTGCATTACCTACAGGGACTTGAATGAAACATAACATGACACAATGCAGTGTGCAACAGCAGTAAATTACAAATGAAAAGGCGCCCCCTACAGAACAGAAGTACAAAAGAGGGAAACGATCGCTCTTTCATGTATTCTATATGGTTACTGTAATGTTTGGATTGAGGGAATTTACAAAGCTTTTGCATTTGAAATGTTCTGTATGGCTTTTTGTGACTCTGTAAAAAAAGGCATCTCCAAAGATTGATTTTTTTGTGAGAATTAGTGCTCAATCAAGAATGAATGAGGCTGAATTACTTGTAACACGAACCACACTTTGGGTTAGAAAAAACATTCGCTGCAAAAATGAAACAACCTTCTCACAATTTAGTGTTTGCGTCAGGTGAAAGTATTTACATGATGAGAGGAATTGATTTGCTGCCCCCACAGTTCAATAGGCTATTTCAGTGATGATGACATATGAGTGCTTTCATGAGCTAGTCATTCTAAACTTTAAAAGACTTTGCAATGTTATTTTGTAGAGAATGATGTAAAATAAATTAACCTATTACTTTAATTACAACATTGAGTGCTTATTTGGTTTTCATCCTTAGTTTACTCTGTTAAGCTCCTCTCTTCTTATCTAAAGAATATGGCAATCACACAGTTTAGCTCAATAAACGTAATGACGTTTATGTTGACTTTACTTGTCGTGCGATCTGATTGGTTCGTTCTATTACTTTGCTATTCTGATTGCATCACGCCTAGTCTAGGGGTCTCTAGTCCAGCAGTTACAAGTGTTACACTATTCAGGAAATACAACAGGGCCATGGGTTCTTCTTTAAAAAGCATAAGCTTCATTCTTTTTAATCAGACAAAAAGGAAGAATAATGGTTGAGACTGGTGGTGGTATTCAGAGATGGCTTTTTCCAGCAAGACAAGGAGGCTATCGTTGCGCAATAAGCTTACATTGTGATAACTAAACTTTGAAGAATGATGAGGATGACGAAGAAGCTTGACAAGCCAACATCATAAAAGTCAGTTACTGCTGTTGTGTGCTTTGTTCCTATGTTAGCCCCAACTGGCAGGCAGCTGTTAGAAAGCCAGATTTGCATGTTGATGTCCCCATTGTAAAATAAAATTATTCTGTTTAAAATCCAGTCAGTAAATCCAGTCTGTTTCTCTTACATTTTCATGGTGTTTTATAATTCTGTCACCAGCATAAATTAATGTCCTTTTGCCTGCAGTAATATCAGTTTTTATAGTTTATGGCATTAAAATCATGAGCACTTCCCATAAAGTTCTAGCCCCTAATGGATAGATCATCATCATTACCCTGCCTGCACCACTTCTGCTATTAAGTCAGGGGTAGCTCAGGTATGCTAGTAGTGTATATACCTGGGTGCCAGAGAGAGCCAAAGGCCCCTGCTCCTCATCAATAATACAGCACACAGGGCAAGAGAAGTTACAATGAAATATTCATTCATCCACCTTCCTCGCTTTCTCTTTCTATTGCTCATGCCCTCTTCAGCCAGCCTAGAACAGATTGAAAACACACACACATTCACAGTTAACATCTGCTTCACAAGCAGACCCTCAGTGTAGAGGCTCTGCTTGTGTATTCAGTTATTCAGAGTTCCTGAGGGAGCGTTTGGGTTAAATGTATACATAGAGAGAATGCACCATTTGAGGTCAAATGCAGAGTCAGGTCACCATAACACTGAGTAAAAAGCTGTCTGAGTATACAATTAGTGTACTGTACTTCTTACTGCAGTAGGCCTACTAACCTGCATGTCTGGAACAAGTGGTGCAAAAAGTAATCAGTCCATAGCAGCATGCCGTCCCCACCAACGATCCAGAAGAACCTAAGAGACATGAGAGCTCAGGAGCTCCAAGGAAAATGTGTGGTTAATAACGTACATAGTACATGAAGATTTACAGATAGTGACATGCAGTAATATGATGTGAATGCATAGAGAAACAGATAGAGAGAGAGAGAGAGAGAGAGAGAGAGAGAGAGGAGCTCAAGGTGCCAGTTCCTCTGGCATTTATAATATTAAGTGCTTCATTTGAAAATAATCATGATTAAACTATTGGCAGCAAATTGTTCAGAGTGCTAGATTGAATGTATATTTAATATTGAAGATTTATAGCTGATCAATTGGCAATAAACACCCACTCGACTTTACATTTATTTTCTTTACATGCACTCTGTGAGTAGATTTATATACACTGTACGATTTGTTTCATTGTCAACTGCACAGCTCCTTCATTGCACATTTTGTACTTTTTGTTACTTACATTTTTACATTTTAAAATTGTATATTATATATTGTAATTGCTTTTTATATTTTAGTATTTAAGTTCTTGTTATTTTTGCTTTATTTCCTGTGTTAACTGTTTCTGCACCAATACACCAAGACAAATTCCTTGTATGTGTAAATGTACTTGGCAATAAAACCTGATTCTGATTGTGATTCTGAATACCGTCTAGTCTCGCCTGAATCTTTTTGAGGTGCTTTTAACGTCTGTTCTGCTGTGTAGATTTATCTTTAACCTGAATCAAATGTTCAACATATAAAATAACAACCTGAAAAGGAAGTGCAGCTGTTATAAAGACAATAGAGATAGTTACTTTACTTTACAATTTACTTGTGAATATTGTCAGTATTTTACAAACTTTTAATGCAAATATTTAACATCCAAAATCACAAGGAAGTATTCATACACATTAACCTTTGAGCTCAAATGTCAGGCAATAAAAAATCCTGTAACACAAAGTCCAAATAAAAAGTTAGTTAATATTTAACCATATTCAGGACCAAAGAGCGGACAGGTGTTAATAAAATTGTATGGCTACAACTGAAATCTGAAATGGGAATATGGAGAGAGTTTGATAACTAGAAGAGTTTTTTGTCTTTAAATCAAGTAAACACCTATTTTTGAAATACACAACCAAGATGTGACTCAACATTTTAAAAACCTAAATCTCTCTTTCTCAATGGTGCATTTAACTACATTTCTAAAACTGTTCAGATCAACAAACAGATCAAAAAAGAAGGGCGTAAACATGTTTGGGGCTGGAACTTGAACTCGTAAGACCATCAAGTCTGCTTGTAAAAAATCTAATAGCTCCATTAATGGTTAACCAATGAAAGAGGCTGGTTGAATTGAAATATATTCAGTTTCTGAAATTGCTGAACAGAGCCACGACACAACTCTGTGGGAGACCTTTCTCAGTGCACGTTTTCAGGACGGTTATATGTTGAAGGGAAATTGAATTTGGTGAGTCATTAAGAACAACTACAAAAAGAGAGAAAATGGCTGAGAAAATTGCTCTCTTCGAAAGCTTCCTAACATGTCAGGTGTGTTCAGAGACTTTCAGAGATCCTGTGTCTCTGGGCTGCAACCACAGCTTCTGTTCAATCTGCCTGCAGACATGCTGGGAACAAACTAAAATCAAAAACTGTCCCATCTGTAAAAGGAGATCTTCAAAAAGTGACCCAGGATTTAACTTTGCTCTGAAGGAACTGGCTGACTTGTTTGCTGGAAGACAGAGCGCTGACTCATCTGAGACTGGAGAAAGAGAGAAGGTGGAGGTGATTTGTAGCAAACATGAAGTTGAGCCTACATTTTTCTGTAAAGATGAAGAACGAGCTGTGTGTCCTGTCTGTGAGTTTTCTCTCCACCACGTTCACAAGGTGGTTCCCATAGAAGAAGCAGTCGCTGATCTGAAGGAGCAGCTGAAATCTGACTTAGAGTCTCTACAGGAAAAGAGGGACAAACACAAACAAGTGGAGGAAACATACAATGAAGTAATTCTACACTCCAAGAATCAGCTGTCGTCCACAGAGAGGCAGATCAGAGCAGAGTTCAAGAAGCTCCAGCAGTTCCTGAAAAAGGAAGAAGAGTCCAGACTGGCAGCTTTGAGGGAGGAAGAGGAGCAGAAGAGGAAGACTATCAGCAGAGAGCTTGTGTTTTGGGCTCTGAGGGCTGCAGCTCAGGGGAACACAACTAGAAAGTGGAGGTCAGATCAAGAATGTTTTTTTAAATACCACTTCTGAGGAATGTTGTTTTCGGCCCTGAATACCTCTCAGACTTACTCACACCGTATGAGACCCTCAGGTCGTCTGGGGCAGGCCTCCTCAGTGTGCCCAGAATAAGTAAGCAGGCTGAGGCAGCTTTTGGTTTTTATGTCTCCACCTCTGGAACAAACTGCCAGAGAATCTGAGGTGTGCTAAAACAGTTGAAACATTTAAATCAGGGCTCAAAACATTTCTGCAATCTATTGTATTAATATTAACAGACAAATCATTGATTAAATCATAAATGTATTTGTTCCCCTCTAGGGACATGAAGAATTGAGTCATGTTCTATACAATCTTTTAAACTATAAGTTATTAAACTATAGTTATTATGTGATCATCAAAATGATGATGATGTATCATTCAATCACCTGCCGTCTTTATTCAGGAGACTGTATTTATTTACATCTATATCTTAAAAATGATTGTGTGGCTTCACAAAAGGAAATAAAATGACTCTAAATATAAATATAAAACATACGACTATAAAACCAACAAGTCATCCAGTCTGGCACATCTGTGGACAGCCCTGAGTATTTTTTATTTTATTTCGTTAAAGAACATGACTAATTAACAAATAGTAAGAAACCTAAATCTGACAGTAACATAACCTTGTGTGAGAAATACTGGAGGGCATATTCTTAATTTGTGTTGTTCATGGTATTTAAGAAATCAAAGATGGTCAAACATTTTCTCCTCTAAAAACCTGCACTGAATGAATATAAACTCTAAAAAAGCATTTCAGATTTCATGATATAAGATTACAAACATCTTTATATGTTTTCTTTTTCAGTTTTCAGTTTGTTTTAAACTATACTAAAACTAATGTACTAAACTCATTTCAGTTCATATTTCATAAGTTGTGAAAACTTGTGTTTATTCAATAAACTAAACTATTTTCATACAAACCACTGGGTTTAATAAAAATGAAAGGCATTTTTTGTTCAGGTTTTTCAAATAGGTGACTCTTGTTTCATATTGTTGCCTTGTAATGGATTTCAACAGAAGTTGTGTAAGTTCAGTGAATACAAAGTTGTTAATTAGCTTTTATTCTTCTGTATCAAACATCCTTGTAGAATTGTATAATATCAGCCAATAGTGGTCATGTGCTGAGTTATTTAAGATTTGGATATGTTATTTTATTGTAATGAAACAACAACATTAATATATTTGTATGTGAATGTAATCTTTCCATCTTGCTATGCTTCTTGGTTCTGTCTTTGCGTAGTCAAAATGTCAGATATCACGAAATCAAAGATGTTGAAACATATGTGGTTGAGATTTTCATCCAGGAAATGAGACTTTTTAGCTTTTAATAGTGCAACATTTATTTTGTGCTTTGGTACCATCATCATCATCATCATCATCATCATAATCATCATCATCATGATCATCATCATCATCGTCATCGTCATCGTCATCATCATCACAACTCTGCTGTACATTTTACAAGTTACAACTTAAAATTAACAAGTTTTATTTTTTTCCAGTTATCGTTGCTCTTCTTAATTTTCATCTTCTCTCATTCTATTATTTTCTGCTGGTGTTGGTGAAATACTCTGATTGAGCGCTCAACAAAAAACAAAATAATACAACTGGGAAATCAAACTTCATATATTAGTCACTTTTATCTTTCCTTTTACCAAACATTTTAAACCATAAACATTTTACTGTTAAAAAGCAGATTACTGACATCATCATGACTAAAAACAGAAACAGTGTGATGACATCAATTGAGTGGTACTGAATCCATGACATCTTGGAGGACTTTGTCTTTAAGTGAGCAGCTCCCTTGTGTCTCATGACAAACTCGATCCAGAACATGGCTCGGTCCAGAGGCTTCATGGGCTGGTCTCTGTGCACTCTGGAGAGCCCCTGCATGTTCTCCCTGTAGGACGGCTCATAAAGCACTGCCTTCAGCGCATCCAGGAAGTTGTCTCGGTTCAATGTGCCGATGTCCAGAACCTTGGCAACGCCCCTCACTCTCATCCTGAACAGGTTATCATCCTGGTCAAACATCAAAGGAAGGCCGACAATGGGAACTCCGTGGTAAATGGCCTCCTGGAGTCCGTTGGTGCCTCCATGGGCAACAAACACTCGGGTCTTTGGGTGACCTAAGAGGTCATTTTGGGGCAGCCAGTCGAGCAGCAAGGTGTTGTTGCCCAGGGTGGACGGTCTCTTACCAATGTGCCTCCAGAGGACCTTCTGAGGTAACTGGGCAAAAGCAGCAGCCACATGTTCTGCAATATCTTCAGGAAGAGTCCCCACCAAGGTCCCCAAGCTCATGATAATGACTCCATGCTCTGCAGAGCTCTGAACAAAGTCCTCCAAATGTTGAGGAAGCGGCTTGGAGGGTTTACATTGAAACCCACCCATGAAGATTACGTTGGGCATGGTGGGGCGCGGGAACTCAATGGTAAAGTCAGTTCTCATCAACCAAATATCTGCTGCCTGAACAAGCTCATTATAGTGGACGTCAGGACCAAAGTAACGGTGGACAAATGGACCGTAGTAACCCTCTTTAATTAAGACCTGGCTATAAACTGTCCTTAAGGCAATTATAACATTTACAATCCTTTCCCAAAAGGTCATCTTATCAGTCAGTTGAGAGCCTGGTACGGGAACATATGAGAGAGGTGAGGGGGCAATTGTTTGAAGCCCATCTTGCAGGATTGTCCATCGTACATTAAAGATCAGAGGTAGACCCAACCGATGAGCCAGAAGAATCCCTCCACCTAAGAAAGGGTCCGTCAGAACAACGTCATACTTGGCTTCTTGAAAGAACTGCATCAGTTTAGCATCCTCAAATATCCCTTGCATTTTATCAACCACGGCTTTGTGAGTATGAGGTAGCATTGACAAGAACTCAAGTAAAGCTCTGATGTATGCTAAAGTTGACCTATGGAACTCACGTCGGAGCTGCATCACTCTCGTCGAGAAGTTATTGAAGTCGTTTATGATAAGTCCCGTGACAACATCGAGGGTGATTGACTGGTAGTGATCAGACTCTGCTTTGATGAACCGAGTGTTTTTTTGCCGGATCACTGTGATGTTGTGACCTCTGGAATGCAGCTCCTGGATGAGGACCTTCATGTTAACCCAGTGACTCCCATCCACAGGGAAAACAAGAACTTTCCCTCCATCAGCACTGGGAACAGAGCAGAGCAGTACAGCCAGTGTCACCAGTTGGAACAGCATCATCTCTGAAATGAAGCTGAAATCACAAAAATAAAAAAAGTATTTTGGTAGAAGGCCAGCTTAAAATGTTCTAATTCAGGTTCACTATTGATTTGTTATGTTCTTTATGCTAACTTCTCTTATGCTACATTTGCAATTCATCGTTAAATTGGCAATTGAACATGCTCAGAGACACATCACTTTAGTACTAGTGTGTTCTTCTGCACATGTTGGGATACCAGCAGTCTGAATGATGGAGGCTTTAAAACTTATCAACACACTTAGTTTATACATTGTTGCTAAAACATCATGAATGCTGACTGACAAAATCTTAATTCAGTGATAATATTTTATGATGTACTTACAGTGGTAATGTTGTGGACAGAAGATTTATGTTCTGTGCTGCATTTGTCTCAGAGTCTCCAGCAGGTCGACACCTTTATATACTGTGTGATAGGCAAGCCTTACAATGACGTTCAACATTTTGTTCAAAGGTCAACTTTCAGTCAACATACAGTAAGTGACTTATTGTCAGAAAAGACTCAGTATAGAGCCACTGTGACTGCCGTCTAAACATTTCAGTACATTTATTTAAACATGTGAAAAAATTGACATGGAAAGAAGAGTTTGAGGAACATGTTCTAATGGTTAAAAATGAATCACAATTTCATCATTCTGTACAAGCATTTGAGATAAACATAAAGTCTTAATATTGCAGTGATTACAAAATGACATTAAATATAAATAAGCAATGCTTTGTTAATCAGCATGTGTACATTCTACCTATTAAATGTAGTTCATAATGACCAGGATGCAGTCAGACAAAGTTCAAGCTCAGTATCAGCTACCCTCAGATTCATTTGTTTCAATTTAATGATGAAAAATAAAAAAGCTTTTGACTTTTCAATTTGTAAATGCAGGTAGTATGAAGCATGAACAACAGCAGAAAGACATATAAACTGTGTTAAAATGGTAAAATGCATTTTTTTCCCTTGTGCAGGCCTTGCCCCAAGCCACCTTTGTTAACATTCTATAGTTCACACACTCTTACCTCATTTGTTTACTGATGTTAGTAAATAGATATTTGTTATACAGATGTTATAAGATGTGTGAATCAAGACTGCCCAAACACTGACTGCTTCCAAAGTTCACGCAGTCATAGGGTGGGGAATTTTAAAAAAGTGTGTCTTAAGAAGGGATTTAAAAGAGATGACTGACTCAGCTGACCTGACCTGATCTTTTTGGGCAGGTCATTCCTTCACAGGGTAACAGAAGATAAGAATCTTTATTGACCACCAATTCATGTAGCACCAACCTTATAGGTATACTGGACAAGGTCCAATTCCTCTGCCACACTCAAGGTCCACAAATAGGTGAGTAGGTTAGACCACCCACAGGCATTATACCCCTCTCACTGATAAAGCTACTTCACTGCAACTCACACTAGAAATTCCTCCCCTGGTAGTGAAACACACAATAATTCACCAAATGTACACTCCCCTGCAAAGCATCGACACATCTCTGCTCGAATATATTTTATTTAAGCCTTACTGTATGTTCTAATCTGATTATCATTCAAACCCAGGTATATTGGGATGGACTCAAGTCCTGTGACCCTAAGAAGGAAAACTGATGAGTGACTAAATGAATGGAGAGGTAAATGAGTGAATGAACATTTGGGGCAAAGCAATAACAAATATCAAATGAGGGTTGAATCCTAAACAAGTTATTGCATTTGAAAACAGAACATTTTATCTGACTGGAGTAATTACACACAATCATGCTGAAGGTGTTAACAAATCAACAAACCCACTGTGTCCACAGAAATGTTTAACTAAATTAGTGTCAGTTTACACATGCAGTGCTCTTTGGAGATCTAAGTACTTTCTTTGTGTTCGTAAGCTTAAGAAATAACTTTTTTTTAATAATATTTAGTTATGTTCTTTTTTGCCCATGCATGGATACAAGTACAATGTAATAAATAAGGAATTCCATATTTACAGTACATTTGAAAACCTCCTGACGCCATCTGCTGGTGACTAAACTACATAGCAGCACTGCCTACTCATAAATGACCATGTGACACAGCTAAGTGAAAATGAAAGAATTCAACATTGTAGGACAGCACGGAGACGTCATTACATGGTGTGCTGAAAAACACACTGGAAGATTTAAAGCACTCTAACTTGGTGAGTTTTGCTTTTGAAAGACGATTTGGAAATGGCTGAGAAAAAATCTCTGCTCGAAAGTTTCCTCAAATGCCATATTTGTTTAGAAACTTTCAGAGATCCTGTGTCTCTGAGCTGCTACCACAGATTCTGTTCAAGCTGTTTGCAGACATACTGGGAACAAACTAAAATCAAAAACTGTCCCATCTGTAAAAGAAAATCCTCCAAAGAATACCTGTTAATAGACTTTGCACTGAAGAAACTGGCTGACTCCGAGGCTGGGAGACAAAAAGCTGGATCATCTGAGACAGGGGAAAGAGGGAAGGTGGAGGTGATGTGTAACAAACATAAAGTTGAGCCTGAACTTTTCTGTAAAGATGAAGATCGAGCTGTGTGTCCTGTCTGTGAGTTTTCTCTCCACCACGGTCACAAGGTGGTTCCTGTAGAAGAAGCAGTCACTGACCTGAAGGAGAAGCTGAAATCAGACTTAGAGTCTCTACAGGACAAGAGGGACAAACACAAACAAGTGGAGGAAACGTACAATAAAGTGATTCAACACTCCAAGAATCAGCTGTTGTCCACAGAGAGGCAGATCAGAGCAGAGTTCAAGAAGCTCCAGCAGTTCCTGAAAGACGAAGAAGAGTCCAGACTGGCAGCTCTGAGGGAGGAAGGGGAGCAGAAGGGGAAGACTATCAGCAGAGAGATGGAGAGGATTCAGGAGCAGATCTCCTCTCTGTCACAAAGTATCAGTGCTGTTAAAGAAGAGCTGCAGAAACACAGCATATCCTTTCTCAGCAGTTATAAACCCACTCAGACCAGAGCCAGAGTCCAGTGCTCAGTGTCAGATCCCCAGCTGGTCTCAGGAGCGTTGATCGATGTAGCCAAACACCTGGGCAACCTGTCCTTCAGAGTCTGGGAGAAGATGAGGGACAGGGTCCACTTCAGTCCTGTCATTCTGGACCCAAACACTGCAAACCGCTGTCTCTATCTGTCTGATGACCTGACCAGTGTGAGACAGGACAGTACTCAGCAGCTGCTTCCTGACAATCCAGAGAGGTGCACTTACTTTGCAGATGTTCTGGGCTCTGAGGGCTTCAGCTCTGGGAAGCACAGCTGGGAGGTGGAGGTGGGCGACCATCCTGACTGGAATGTTGGTTTGGCTAAAGAGTCTGTGAAGAGGAAGGACAAGATTTGTGTTTCCCCAGAATTTGGAATCTGGTGTTTAACGCATCGTGATGGAAAATATACAAATGGCTCTGGAGAGAAAGTCCCAGTGAAGAAGAGTCTTCAGAGGATCAGGGTGGAGCTGGACTATGACAGGGGGGAGGTGTCCTTCTACGACACTGAAGACATGAATCACATTTACACTCACACAGACACATTCACTGAAAATATCTACCCATATTTCAGTCTTGGAGCTGCTGGTGCTGCTAAGACTACTGATGTCAAAATCTGTCACTCAGAAATGTCTCTGTGATAATCAGGAATATCTATTGTAGGCCTAGTTGTTCATGTTTGTTTGTGAGTCTGTCTGTGCAAGCATGCATGCTGACGATGGCACCACATACAATTTCCAAGCAAAAATTTTAAGTTCTCTCAATCAGCATTTGTAATCATTGTAAGTTAGGCTGAAATGTATTGAAAATGTAAACTTTGTTAAATGATTGGCTCTCCTATATTTAAAAAATGCCTGCTGGGTATTTGGTTGTTTTCTGGACTCATTTTGCTGCTTTGTCGGTTTTATCTCCTGAGAAACATCTTGAATCAAATACATTTTGTTGTATTCTTTTTTTTTTATCACATTCTAATAATGTTTTTTGTTAGATCATAATGATTTTTGTTAATGAGAAGTCTAATGATTTTGTCAGTAGGTCACAATGTTATCTGCATAAATAATTGTCTGTTTGGGGGGCTGTTGCACTGATAATATCAGAGAATTGAACTGCTATCATGAATATTTGGATCTTGTTTGATTCACACATCGTTTTATAAAAGTGCAAATCGTCTACTGGAGCTTTGAAGATTGTTTCAGTTTTTATGTTCTTTTTAATTTTTCTGTGCTTCTTCAAACTTTTGGATCTGTGAACATAAATATTAATCATTGTTTTCACTTTCAAATTAAAAGCAAACAGTAAAGACACATTATTTGTATTTGTAATACTTTCTGGATTTGTTGTCCTGCTGCTTTGATTTGTCTTTCAAAGTATATTTGGGTATTAATGATAGTACCTTTTGAGAGTTTGACTTACAATAAACAGGCCAAATAATAGTTAACCAAAAGTCAACCCTGTACATCTAAGGCATGTCATAAACAAAGAGCACACTAACGTTAGTCAATCATTAAAAAAAAAATAAGGTGACAAATGAATATTAGATATTAACAGCAGCAGTTAATAAAATGTGTATGCATCTTTTTAGACTTGCTTTATATGAATAACTGACACAAACATGGTTATAGAGTGAATAGACAATTTCCTTTTCCTCACTGGGTATTCACAAGCATTGTAACAAATAACCAAGAGCTTGAAAATGTGCATAATGTGCACTGAGCTGTTTTGCTTCTTTTGTTGGAAAACAATTTGCATTAAAATTAAATGCAAATGTAATTAAAAATGACAGCACCTTAAATGTATGTATCTAATTAATATTTATTCAACATCAAAGTATCAGAAAATAAAAGTCAATAATAAAAATAAGATTACTAAAATGTGCCATGCTGCTGGGTAAAAGTAGCCTAATTTGTCACCGATAGTTAAAGCATGTAGGCGACTTCAACTTTAGTCAAATTTGCATATTGATCCCTTACTTGTTATCGGGAACAGGCCAAATCATTATTTTGTCGTTTCCTATCCCGTGTGCTGTATAAATGAAGTGATGCTGCTCTTATTGTGAAATGCAAACGGAAGTATTTTAGTTCACGCGGGGCGGCGGTAAACAAACAGCTGCAACTTCCGCATATGAACACAGAGGTAACGTACTCATGAATCATGATCACATATTTTAATCGTAAATAAGCTACTTTTTATGTAGATGCGTGTTTAAGCCTTGTGTTTTGTGATGTTTGTCAGTTTTTCGTACATTTCGGAAATGTCACAACGAAGAAAGCTCTCAGCTAACCGATGTAGCTAGCTAAAGAACTAGCTTAACAACCTCAATGCTATTTTCACAATGCCAGGTCTTTTTTAGACAAAACCGAACTCTTTGAAACTAGACCAGTTTTTTTTAAAGAAATGAATTAGCTGTTGAGCATTTTAAATGGGATTTTTCTAAGCTGTGAGCATCGCATTTCAAATCTCATTCATATCAAAAAAGGTCTCTATAAAAGGATTTAAGTTTCTTAAACAGTATTTCTGAATGGCACAGTTATGTACTGCAGAGGTGAGTGACGACACGTGTTTTGTAATTTGGTAAAACCATAGACTGCACATAAACAGGTCATAAAGGCCTTTTCATAACAAACTTCTAAAAAACACTTTACGTTGTTTATTAATGAAGCTGTGAAAATAACCTCATGTGAATGTTAACGTTGAATTACTTCCTCTCGATGTTTGAACTTTCACCGTGCAGAATTATGTAGATTCAGCACTTGACGGGTTTTCAAACCTCCGTCTGCTGCAGGAAAAAAGCCTCTGTACTTGAGTTTGGAAGCCAGTCCTGTTTTAATAGAGTATGATATCTACCCTTTTTAATCATACACAAACTTTATCAACATTTATAACACACACACACAAAGGTAGAATATCTACTGGAGCAGGAGAAAGACTTTGTAAAGAAGTTGGAACTATAATGTACATGTTAATTTATTGATTTATTGTTTAGTTTTTTTTACCAGGTAATTGAATGTTTATAAGGAAAAAATGTCAGACAGGTTATTTTTTAAAGCGAAGAAAAGGCAATTGGTTGATAATTGTATTAGTTCATCAACAGAAATAGTTTTGCAACAATTTGTAATAACATTTTAATTGTTTTCATGCTGAAACAAGATGTCTGAGTCACAATGAACCACTTTTTTATTTTGTTTTTATACCATCCAATCATTTTCTAATACTCCATAGTGTCTACCATCTTTTATTTTTTCAGATAGACTGTATATTACATCCCTTTCCAGTTATATTCTGCCTTTTCTTCCTCTTTCATGTTTTTGAGGTGTCGGGTAGCAGTTCCTTATAATGCTCATTATCACTTCTTTATTCGATCATGGTTCAATGCAAACCACAGTAACATAAAATGTGTTTTACTGGAGGGGGAATTTTAAGTCTGTTTTCAAAAGACAAATATGAACACATTTGAAAACGATAATCAACTGTGTGTATTTTTCTTTCTTCTTTTGCTATACTAGGTTCCACCACTAAAGAACTAAGACTTAGCAGAAAACTGACGTTTAAGGAGAATAATGGATGACCTGACTGCTAATAAGAGCCACATACCTTGTCAGTCTTGGATTGGCCATAATAGCTGGTCCACAACTTCAAATCAAGGATCTCTCCTGAACCCTCAGCCAAGCACTCAGCATCTTAGCCTGGGCCCGTCTTCTGACCAGAGATCCTCGTACAACCACCTGCAAGTGCCGCATCAGAGCTGTATGGGAGACCTCAGCAGCTTATCATCCAGAAACAACACTCATCACTCTTCCCTGTACAAAGACCCTCAGACTAATGGCAATCCATCTAGCAGCATGCTGTTTACCAACACTGCTCTGCCGAATGTGTCTCAGATTGTTCCCTTCCACCAGGAAATCCCTCACTCCTCATCAAGGCTTCTTTCTGCAAACCAAGGAAAAAGTATCCCACCACTATCTCTTGCCCAAAGTAACCAAGCACAACAAAACCTACCAATTTTCCCGCCACACAACCAATACAAGGTGTCATTTCAACCTCCAACAACCAGTCAAGGATTACCAAATGGACTTCAACATTTTGCCAACAACCCTCCGTCATGTGGACTACTTGTAAGTACATCGCAGGCTACTTATGAGGGAGCAAATGTGGAGTTTGCTGGTGTTGCTGAATGCACTTACAGCTATGCCTCATCCACTTCTCAGGAGCAGTACCAGTGGATTCCACCATCACAGTGCAGGGGTAAGCTTTCTGTGAATAGATCAAACATACTGTATGTCATCTTGAACTGGGGGATGAGAGAACTCTTTAGTGTTATTAAACATGTTGGGGGTGGATCAATCAAAGATTTTAAATGATATATTATTTTGAGCAATACAGATCTATTTATTTTTTTGAGAAAATCTGATTATTATTTTTTGAAGAACCAAGAAAAAAACAATTTTCTTCAGATTTGGATCAAAAGAGGAAAGTAGATGAATGTTTTCATGGTAAAGTTTTGAATAACAACACGTAGACTTGTATTGTGACTTAATTTACAAGATTAATTGGTAATTGGCTGCTTGTTCATTCAAAGATTTTGAGCAACCTTTCTTCCATTTTCTCTTCCAAGTGAATAGTTCTGATGAAATTGGAAAAGTTGTATATCAAGCACTGATTCAAGAGTTAAACCTCTCTTTCTCACAGGTTTAACAAAGTCTTACTGGTTTAAAAACCAGACCAGACATATGAACCAAGAAATCTGCTTCTCAGAGATTAACAAGTCTGTCAATCTCATCAAACCAGGGGACTCAATATAACAAAAACCTCATAGGATAATAGGCAGGATAATAAGATCAGTCAAAAATGTTCAAACATCCAAAACTGCATCCTCCAAAATGACCATAAAGTTCTGTTAAAATCCCCTCAAAAAGATTGAACGACATGAATGTTGGATTTATCACAGGGCTCTTCTCTATGGTATTGTATTAGTTGAAGCTAGGTGTAGCTAACAAACTCTCTACTGACTGTTAAATAGAAGCCGATCAGACGTTTGACAAGTAAAAGCGTTGTAGAAACCTCTGCTTGATCATTTAACAAAAAAAACAACACACACTAGATTCCTCTCTTGTTTGAACGTTCGGTGCAACTCAGACGAAAGAACTTTAGATGCTGCCTGAAACTTCCTCTTACAATATCAAACTTTTCCTCAGGACCTGTGAATGAGTCCATCCCTGACGCTGCTGCTCATCCCAACAAAGAGACATTGCAAGACGGGAAAACCGACCCGATGGTAAGGAAACGAGAAGCACCTGAAGTTATTACAGAAGCTGGGGTTGTTCTATGGTTGTCTATTTCTGCACACATCTGTACAAATCAAAGTGTTTGATGACTGTTTGTTCTGACAGAGGTTGATTCTACTCATTATAAGTAACTCTCAACAATAGCTACCGAATGATTTTTTCTCCCTTAGCTACCATCATGTGGCTGTTTCCAGGAGAGTTACAGAGGTGTTGAGCTTTACTTAAGAGCACTAACAGTTTTTATCTGCTTTCAGGTTAGCAGTGAAGAACAGCGTTTGGTGCTTTTGAGTCAGCGTGCGAAACTACTCCAAGAGCTGGCCGAGCTGGATAAAGCTGTAAGTGTGTCCAAGCTACTTTTTTTAATCTGAAGGCCAATATTTCTTTTAGGTCGATGCTAACCAGTTCTTCTTCAAACGTTTTTGCTTACTTCATGTTGGGAACATTATTAGATAGGTTCAACATGATTTAAAGTTGACTTTGTTTCCCTGTGAAGCTGGGATCATTACCTCCAGAAGACAGCAGCGATGACCCGCCTCCATGCACAGCTAATCAGGTCAGTTAAGGTTTTCAGATTGTACCCTTTGATTTGCAGCTATGTACAACAATTCCTATCCCTATTAAATACTCAAATAGAACATCATTTATTTTACTTCATTTTTAGTCTCCTCCATCGATGGAAGATTCGTCCCAGTGTGAAGAAACTACGAGCAGTGATGCCCAGCAGGTCCAGCTGTCTGAAGGAAAGTCAGAGGTAGGTATCTGATTTTAAAAAAGAACTGCGTCTTTAAAATGCTTATTTATTTCAATTCTTGACAAATAATTATTAAAAAATCGTTTTAGTATTGGCATCAGGCAATTGTGTAGAGTTGTTTAACATAATTTCTATTTATAAAGCCCTGTTCAAAATCTAAGTCACAAAGCTCTTTGCAAAGACAAGGAATGAAAAGAAGACCGAAAACAAAAACAGAAGAGTTGTCTTATTCAAATGGAAAGAAAATCAAGTCTAATGAGGAAAGGTTCTCTGATCAAAGTGTGTTTAAGAAATGACTTCAATACACGTACACAGATATTGTAAATGAGGGTTTTGCTCTGACTTGTCAACAGTTCATGTCTTTGATTGACAGAGAGGTTTTCTGCAGTTACTATCCTGCTGAAGTTTGTTGTCATAGACTGAGAAAAGTACAAGATGTAAAAAACATCCTCAGTGCAAGCTTAACCATGGTGAGGATGTGTTTCTGTTTAGTGTAGATGATATTGAATTCATTAAATCTGGTTATTTATAGTAAGTCAGGTAAAGTAAGACACGTACAGACTCATTTCTGAAGACATTTCTCTATTCTTAAAGGAACAGTAACGATTTGATTGAGGGAAGAAAACCTTTGAAAGATGCATCAATTATTTGACAAATTAGAACGTCTGTTTTCCTCGATGAAGCCATCGAAGTGACCTTATAGTAAAGTTAAATATGCAAAATTAACTTAAAACTTATATTACATATACTTTAAACATGTTTAGTTTGATTATACTAACCTTTGTAGAAGTGCAGAACATGAAGGGTTGTATACTTCGATTACATTTTAGCAGAACAAGCACAAAGTGTGAATGTAAGAAATCTGTTAATAAACATTGAACTTTAAAAGCGAGTGTGCACTGACATCTCCAGAGGACTTTTGTGAACCTTCCTGCGTGAGGTCAAATTTCATTTAGTCAATGTGTCATACAAAATAGAATCAATCAAAAAAAAAAAAAAAGATATTTTCTTTAAATCCCCGCCATAAATAAGCTGTGGTCAGACAAATACAAGGTATTTATTTTTTTGTTTAAGCACATTAATCACTGACTTTTTTTAAACTTTACTGCTCCACTCAACCGTTTCTTTTTGATTTGTTTGTTTATTTCAGAAAAAAGAGTGTGCCTCTGCAGAGTCAGAGGATGACTGTAATCCCGATAATCCTGTGAGTGATGATGACGACTTCTCCCAGTTCATACCTGACCCTGCCGGCTTTTCTTCAGAAGACTCCAGCCAAAGCAGACCCTCAAGCCCCATGGACGTAAAACCTGTTCTCCCAGTGCAAGAAAGTGACAAACTGGAAAGTGTTGAGTGTAAGACTAAAGATGTCCCTTCTCTAAAGGAGACCAGAGCCTTTTCCTGGAAGAAGTCTGCAAAAACTGCGGTGACGCCATCTTCCAATTCTAAAGAGAAACGTTTTTATAGAAGGAACTACTGTCTGTTTTGCTCTAAGCCAGTTCTCAAAATGGCACGCCATTTGGAGCAGCATCACAGTGACAGACCAGAGGTCGCAGTTGCATTTCAGTATCCCAAAAAGTCCAGAGACAGGCGAAAGATATGGAGAAGAATAACAAATCAAGGGAATTTTGCTCATAACAAAGTTGTCTTGAGAACAGGGAAGGGCCAACTTGCTGCCAAAAAAAGCCCGAATTTAACTGGACGAGCACAAGACTTTCTCCACTGTCTTTACTGCCGAGGTCTTTTCAAGAGAGTCTCTTTGCGAAGGCACATGAAAATGTGTCCTGAGAAAGTGAAGAACGAAGATAAGTCCGAGGTTGAAAGGAGACGTATTGCGTTGCTGTGTGTGATGGAAGCTTCAGACGGCCTCGTCATAACTGATGGTTTAAAGGACATTTTGTCCGTGATGCAGTATGATGAAGTGACACGGACTATCATGGACGATAGTATTCTCCTGCAGTTTGGTGAGTTCTTGTTCTCCAAGCACGGATCTAATGAGAAGAAGCACGAATATATAAGACAACACCTTCGTCAGGTAGCAAGACTTGTACTGGAAGCTCAAAAGATAAGTTCTCTGAAGAAGCTGGAGGACTTCTTCACGCCCTCAAACTTCCCACATGTGATATCTGCAGTGAAAGTTCTGGCTGGCTACGATCCAGAAAAAAAAACCTACAAAGTGCCTTCACTTGCTGTCAAGCTTGGCTACAACTTACAGAAGGCATGTAGTATTGTTGAGGGTAACGCAGTCAAGTGTGGGGATGAATGTAAGGCCAAGTCTGCGCGCGAATTCCTGTCGGTGTACCAGGAAAAATGGACCAAGCTCATTTCTTCAGGCGCATTAAAAATGATCAGAAAAGCAAAATTGAACAACAACAAAAAGGTGCCCTTTGTGAGAGATGTGAAGCAGCTGAATTTCCACTTGGAGAAAGTTCATGAACTTGCTGAGAAACAACTCAGGGACAGCCCTTCTGAAGAAAACTACTGCGCCCTGGCAAGGGCAATACTTGCTCGGACAATACTTTTCAACAGGAGAGGTGCCAGAGACGTGTCATTTGTGGAGCTAAAAGCTTTTATGTCACGGAAAAAGTCAAGCTCGCAAACTGGCCTGGATGTATCCGTTTCCGATTTGGAAAGAGCCATGTGTGGGTCCTTTACTAGAATCGACATTCGAGGGAAGTGTGGGAGAAAGGTCCCGATCTTCCTAAAACAGTCATTCGAGTCAGCGTTGGAGCTCCTAGTGGAGAGTCGGGAGACCTGTGGAGTGCCCAAGAACAACCCTTTTCTCTTTGGCCGACCCCGCTTCCTGACATCCTACCTTGGGTCACAGTGCCTCCAAAAGTTCGTAAAAGCCAGTGGAGCTAAACACCCTGAAGCACTGACTTTAAAAAGGATCAGGATGCATTATACAGAAATGCTCCAAATCATAAACCTGGATGAAAATGAGGCCAACCAAATTTTAGGTCCTGATAATCCAGTCCAAGCCCTGCGACAGGACAGCGACATGCAGCTCAAAGACGTCAAGACAGACTCCAATGGTAAGATTTTATTTATGAAGATTATTCAAAATGATATCTTCAAAGTATTGTAGTATGAGATATCTAAAATGAAACATTCTCTTTTTGCTCTTAATACAGCACGATTACATCAAGCTGCATCACAGGATCACAATGAGCATTCCACAGCATCACCATCGACATCCAATCAACAGGCACATGGAGAAAAGAGAGGCAACATCAAGACAAGACCGCGACAATCTGTCAACTCTGATAAAAAAGGTAGTTATGGTGATTATTAACAGGAATGTAAAGCACTTCCTTTTTAATTGTGAGCCATTCAAAGAAGTTCTGGTGTACAGTTGTTTTTTTTTATCTTTGTCTACTTCAATCAATCAATCAATCTTTATTTGTATAGCGCCAATTCATAACAAGTATTATCTCAAGACATTTTACAAAAAGCAGGTAAAAGACCTTACTTATTGCTATATTACAAAGACCCAGCTTAATCCATCATAGCGTGGCAAGAAAAAAACTTCGAGCTCATGACGGAACAGCCATCTGCTAAACTGCGCTGGGCTTGGAAATGGGATAGGAGGAGATGGGATAAGATGCAGGAAGAAGGATAGGATGGGGGGGGGATTGGTTGTTTGGGCAGGCCATCCTCACCAACATTCCAGAGGAACCTAAGAGAGCTCAGGAGCTCCCAGAAAAAGATGTGGTTAGTAACTGGGATTTACAGATAGCAACATGCAGTAATATGAAATCCAAGTGAAGGACTCGAGCAGCTCCCGCCTCCTTTTTAAATAATGAATCATATTAATGAAGGTGTTTGTCCTGCAGGCGTGTCGTTGAAGAAGACGTCGTGCAGAGAATGTTTTTCATTGTTCACGCTTTATTTGGTGTCAAAGTATGGCTAAAAGAAAAAATACCAAACTAGGCTTCATGGTTTGGAGCCTTTGTGACAAATATGGATAACAGTATAAAAAGCATGGCCGTGTCAGCAAAAAGATCTGTCTTCATTAAATCCTTAACAATCTGTTAACGATTGAAACCTCATGGTTAAGACACATTACTTTTTTATTATAGGAGTTTGTTTATCATGGCGAAAGTTCACAATGTTTCCCTTTCACTCCACAGGCTCACAAAGTAAGCAGATTCATAGGACATGGGATGAGGCTGAGGTTCTAGCTGTTGAAAGGCACATGATGCGTTTCATTCGAGGACACAAGGTGCCTCAGAAGGACGACTGTGTGGATTGTCTTGAGGCTGAGCCAGAGGCCCTGAATAGCCGCTCATGGAAAGGTGTAAAGGACTATGTGAGAAACAGGATCACTGCCCTAAAAAGACAAAGCAAAACCTCAAGAAAAAAATGACTGAGACAAGTGGAACCACACAGTAGGCCTACTGGACATTTTTTGTAAAAAAACGTTGATGTGATAATTTGCTGAAGTAAAAAATGACCCTTTTATTGAATAGATCACTCACAGTTCCCTGTTGCTCTTTTCACTTTTCAGTAACTATCTCTTTATATAGTACAACAATGTGAGCATTTCAATTCTAGTTTGTTTGGTATACTTTGCTTTGAAATTACCCTCATTAAAGATAGCAAGCTCATAAGCTGAGTTTTTTATTTTACTACTTTTCTAATGAAGTATGCATATAATTCCATTGTACCATAACAGTGCCAATGTTTTCTAAAATGTTTTTTATTGGGCCTTTGAGGTACTGAAGTTTCCAGTGTTTTAGAAGCAGCTGTTTTTTATTTCTAAAAAAAAAAATCTTGTTTTACATGAAAGGTTGTTCCCTTCATTTGTACATTTTAATTTGACTGAATGAAAGCCTGAATGTACGGAGCCCAGCGATGTTTACAAATCCTTGCTCACAGAGATGTAAACCGAAGGATTTTGTTTTTGTTATTACCTGAACCTTCGCGGGCTCCGTGCAACTTAAGTCATACCTTGGTATATCTTGGTAAATAAAAGTTTCATGTTAATACCCGTCCTTGCAGATACCAATTCATTTAACAGTAATTTAATGACGCCAATGAATTATTCGTATCCATTTCTTCCAGGCCTTTATTTTGAAAGGAAAGGCGGAATGCGTTGTTCTGACCCTTGCTAACAATGACGCTAACGTTTCATGCTCGGGTTAATTGATAAACATGGTTGAGTGGTGGTTAAAATAATATGAAATCACGATAGACTTTCTCAACTTTGACGCAAATACGAGCTTTAAACTGATATTAACATATCTGAAGTGTTTCACTTCCGCTGGAGAGGACGAAATGAAGACGTTCACGACAAGTGCTGCACGCAAAACCCCGCTTTACGATGATGCTTAAAGGTATTCTTATTTTTCTATATTAAAATAAACAAGGTTGATTATTTTGGACAGAGTTTATTATTTCGTCCTGTTATTGTAGAGACACTGGCGGTCGAGTGTTCGAGACTTTAAACAAGAGCATCTGTGTTGTGGCTAACATTGCTCGCTAACTATACAATCACCTGCCAGCCACCAAGGTAACGATAGATTCATTCAACAGGGTTTTTAGAATTACGCGTTTACTTCAAGGTACGCTGTAAGCTTCCCCCTGTAACCTGTCCGTTTAGACAGCAACCATTACTGCGATATAGTCACACTATCTGACGTTTGTAGGCTATAATTTAACACAAATATAGATGAATTAATCCTTTATAGGCAGAAGAACCTTTTTACTATCTACTGTAGCCGCTGTCATACAAGGTTTCGCCTGCTTTAGAAGAAACCTTCAGTCTCACTACAACCATGGTATTTTTTTTCCCTCGTCCATGTTACCTTACAGAGTTCTGCCCCAGAGGAGAAACCTACCAATCAGTGATGGTAATGGATTATGATGGACGTCCCCAAAGCCAATCAGAGCCAGACACCAAGTCAACCATGGGCGGGCCAGAATGGCTGGTCCCCTGCTTCACCTCAAGGAGGCCACTACAACAACCCCCTGCTCAGCTTTCAGCATCTTAGCCTGGGTTCTCCTTCTGACCAGAGGACCTGCGTGGGTCATCATCAGGCATCCAGTCAGGGCTGCCAGAGTGACAACACCACCTCTCCATACAACACCCATCACAGTACTCCATATGCTAGTGATGCTGAGCAGAGCGTGAAACAAATCACTTCTGATGCTGGTGTTTCATTAATGGTTTCAGCTTCAAGCCATGGAAGAATTTTACCTCCATGTTCTCTCCCTCTTATGAATGAAGGGACTCAGCCTCGACCGCCTTTTCAAATGCATTTTTATTCCCCTTACAGCCCTTACCAAACAGCATCTCCAGCTTTTCAGCCTCCATACGTACACCAGGAATTCCTGAACGGACCTCAGTCACCTCATCAGAAACACCTGCCCTTCAGCTCTCCATCATTTGGACAATGTGTGGGCCAGAGTCCACAGTTTTCACCTCAGCCTTCATTTAACAAGGAGGCCCCTGACACTCATTATCATGCCTCACCCACACTTCAACAACACTCTGGAAGTAGGTTCATCAGGTTTATGTAAATGGAACGTGCATGCTTGTTGCAGACCTTCTCATTACAAAATGATCACAACTGGTAGATTAAATCACCCACTGTATGACTTTCCTCCTTTCTCCTCAGGAACTTCTACAGAGTTTGTTACTAATACAGCTGTACAGGATGGGAGCTTCACACCACAGGTGAGGAACATGCAGACACAGAAATAAGGGATGGTGATTGAAATATCTGCAGAGAATCTTCTTACTGTTTTAAAATGCTCATCAAAGTTTTAATGTTCATCCTCAAATGTGTTTTCTCAAACAGCAGGTCAAAACCCAAAATTAATGTCAACCAATAATTTTAAAAGCTTTCAAAGCATCTTATATACCTTCCATTTTTACTATTATTGCATTTTTTTTGCAGTTGGTATTTATGCATAAAGGATGAAAACTTTATCTCTCTCTTTCACCAGATTTTCATTTTGTAAGTTAGAAAAAAACATAAATGTCATATTTTTTGACTCACTATTTTGTAATCATATGAAATATGCAGGCTTTAAAACAAAATCCAACAAATAATGGTCTTCATGTTTATGAAATATTTTTCAAGTTCTGAGAATAAGATTTTCACGTTTGTCTCTGCAGTCTCCTAACTCTGAGTCTCGTTACGGCCTGGACCCAGAGCTCCTACCTAGTGCTGTAAGTGTCTTCATTCACTCTCCCACGTGTTTGTGATTGTGTTTGGCTGCTACCTTGGCCAGGTCTCTCTTGTAAAAGAGATTTTTAATCTCAACAGGACTTCCTGGTTAAATAAAGGTCAAAGAAAAGAAAAGAAATGTCCTGCTCATTCTGATTATGGATGATTGGGATTTTCTTTCTGTAGACAACAAAAACTGTTTGAAACTTTTCTTTCATAGAAATTCAATTTAATGTTCATAACAAAACCCTGACTGTTAATTAACATATCAGAAGTTTGATGTTAATTATCATCAAAGCGATCCAATCCAACATGCTAATGTTGTTGAATTACATTTTGTAGCAACAGCTGCCTTTCCTAAACTACAGAATATTTTGAGAGGTCTAAAATGAACCAGTGCATTTACAGGAGAGACGTTATCTGAGTGTTTTTCAGCACGGTGTGTGTAGACAACTTGTACGAGTGTGTTTCTCTCTTTCTGTCCGTCACAGGTAAAGGTGATTGAAGATGACCGGTCAGAGTGGGAGGGCAAGGTCTTCGTCTCCGAGCCTTTTTCCTGCGTTCCTCCTCTGTCAACTACTTCCTGTGCTATAGAGGACAGGGGTAAACACACTTCACCGTCTGCATCGTTATCACAGTTTTGCACTTTATAAACATGTATTCATTCCAACTCTCCATTCATATTGGCATACTGTTTTGTCTCTATTTCAAGCTGTACGCTATTGAACTCTCCGTTCATCTTGCATATTCCTTCACAAACAGTACAGCTCCAACATTTACACTTATTGTAATTATCTTGTAAAGTATGGGTTTATATTTTTATTGATTATGTACTCTATAAATGTAAGCTTCTCAGCAGTAGAACTGCTTTTTACTTGCTTTCTCTTGAAGATCAAAATGTTGATGTCCCAAATCAACAGAAGATTGAAAACTGATTCTGCTTCCAAACAGCATCAACATTTCTTTGAGCATTAAATGTCACTGGGACTCAAGCAGCTTATTTTTACTTGCAGATTAAATGTGTCAAGCACTATTTATGGATGCAGACCAGTAATATGTAAAGTAAGAGAAACAAATATAACATAAGTATATTTATTCTAAGAAAGATGAAGACATGGATATTCAGTTCTAAAATGATCATTTGTCTTTTTTTAGTTCATTTCTTCTCTCCTCAATTCTTTCCTGTCACTTCGTTAAGCTTCACTTTACTGTAAATACGACTTAATGTCATTCATGTGGATGTTTCTTTTGCACTATAGGAAGCGCAAGTCCTTTTGCCATCCGCTCCACGTCGTACTCTGTGCCCTGTGAAGGGCAGGCTGCCCTGCTCAGCCGGCTGCCGCTGGGAGCTCTGGTCACTCCTTTGACCATACAAAATGATGGAGAGGTCAGTTTGTAGCTTCTCTGCTTTTTCTGATCTATATTTTGTATGGTAAAAAAATGAAACAAGAACTTAACAATCAAGAAAAATAAAGCATCATGGGAGATATTTTTTAAGGAACCCTACAAAAAAGCTTTGGATGGAGATGTAATCATTTGTTAATTCATGTGTGTTTGTGTCTCCAGAAGCCACTGACCGTGATAAAGGAGTCAGAGCGTGTTATGAGTTGTTGTTGGTGCGGCGCCTCCATGTGCCCCGCCATGGGCTGGCAGGACTGTGGTCAGAGGTTTTACTGCCCCTTCTGTGGTAAACTCAGTGAAGGTGAGATTAACATTGAACCTCTAAGCAGAAAGGTAATGATTCAAAGACAGACTGCGGGTAAGGTTAAGTGTTAGTTTGATTGAATTCTAATTTTCACACGCTCTAGTGAAAACAACAGTTTGTCTTACACCCCGTGTACTTACTCTTTTAGGAGCCACAAAGAACACAAGAAAGAAAGATAGGAACACAAAACAAACTACAGTCCATTCATATAACATAATGAAGATGACAGTTCTATCTAAAGAGGGATCACAGAGAAGGAGTTGTAGTGTAGAAAGTGAATACCTACACCCCAGGTTAAATGGGATGCCTAAAGCTGGATACACACGAGACGATTTTAGGCACGGGTTTGGGCCCGATATGACCCTATCCCCGATCCCTAATCGTAAATTTCAAACATGTTTGATATTCAGGGTTCTTCATTGCGCTGCATCCGACCAAACACCCACAATAGCCAATGAGAGCAAGCAGACCGGGAAGCGTCACCAACCCGATTTTGCTTGCTTTAACAACTCACTTCCAGTTCGCACTGAAAATGGTATAAAGCCGCGTGTTTTTTAAGTGTCTTTTAAGCCAGGATTTCACCCATATTCTTTTTCTCGTTTTCTGTTTTCGGTGACAAAACAGAACGCATGCCAGGACAGCCAGCTGACAACGTCGATCGTCTCCCATATTTGTTTTTTTCAGAGGTCAGGCTTGATTACGCCAGTTTCTGTGAGGTCTCCTGTCTGTAAAATCGTACTACAAACGGTAGGTGTGTGGTCTCGGCCTGGCCTAATCGCCTAGTTTGTGCGTTCGGAGGATTACCTGACCAACCGGCCACAGTTTGTGAGGACACGGGACTGTGTGTCCGACCTGGTTATCTGCAGTACAGGGTCCCCGCAAGGGACCGTCTTGGCTCCCTTCCTCTTCACCCTGTACACTGCAGGGTCCTGGGCTGCCCCCTGGACCCTGTTGAGGTGGTGGGAGACAGGAGGATGATGAAAAAGCTATCATCCCTGATGGAGAACGTCTCCCACCCCCTACATGGTACTGTAACAGCACTGAGCAGGTCCTTCAGTGGCAGGCTTCGCCACCCGCGGTGTCTGAAGGAGAGATACCGCAGGTCCTTCCTTCCTGCTGCAGTCAGACTGTTCAACCAAGCCTGCTCCCAGTAGATCACAAAACTCACCCACAAACTGGACAATTCACTTAAACCTCTGTGCAATAATTAATGCTGTATTCTGTCATCACTACCTGATTTATTCGCATTGCAATAATAATTTATGGGACTAGCTGTGCAATAACATGTTCATCCTCATATGCACTGTGTGCATGATAGTATTTTGTTTATACAGACTGTTACTGGCTTTTTTTTCTTTATAACTCTTGTTTTGATATATCATGTTCATCCTCATAACATGTAACATGCAATAACATGCTCATCCTTATATGCACTGTGTGCATGATAATATTTTGATCATACAGACTGTTACTGGCTTTCTACATAATTGTTTTGATGTATATTTTTTACACTTTTTTTTGATATTTTTTATTTAACTTATTTTTGCACTGTGTGCTTTTTCTTCTGCTGACTATCCTGCTTTGCTGCTGTAACACTGTAAATTTCTCCGTTCGTGAGATGAATAAAGGATTATCTTATCTTATCTTATCTTATAATGTTAAAAATCGGTTGAAACTGTCTTTATGTCTGTGGGCTCCTACGTTTCTATTTGAAAATGTGTAGCCAGCCCAAATCTCAAACATTATTCATTTCAATGGGTCGAAACTTCAGCCCCGACCCTCAGAGTATTTTTACTCATACTCTGATCCTTTCTTTGAACAGTGTTTTCTCTCTTCTTGTGTTTCAGTGCCATGGCAACACTACCAGCCCACCAAAGGGGTGGAGGGGGTTCGGGTGGATAAAGACAAGCGGCCTGAGCTGAGTATGGGGTCTTACGAGATCCTCAGCCCTCAGAAGGTTAGTTTACCTCTGCTACAATAGTTTGGATTTACTTCTTATCCATCATGAGCTGCTCTTCAACATGGACTCTGTAGCAGTTTAGATCCTAAATGTCCATCACAATATTTTATCAACGCAGCACTGTTGACCGACTATAAATACCTTGGAGATAAAGAGTCACATTATTACATCCTTTTTGTGAGGATGTTAATGTCAATGTGTTAAAACCATTCAGTTAATTTATTTATTGATTACTAGGACATGTATCGAGTATTAAAATCCAACATTTGCAAATTCCAGCTTCTCAAAATGAAGATGTGTTTCTTTTCTGTTTTTTAATATCATGTAAGGTGATTTGGTGGGTTTGGCTGCTGATTGGAACAAATAAGGTTATGACAAAGTGTCAACCTATTTTTGAGTGGCCCTTTGTGCTCTTTTGTGACCAACATAAAAATAATTGATAGTGATCTGCTGCAGCTATGTTTTAAATGTACAGTATGTAGAATTGCATGCTAATGTTTACATTAAAATATCTAACTTAAATTAAAAATTGACTAAACCTATGTTATATATATTTTTTAGTTGAGTACTTACATTACTTCAAATATAGTAGAGAGAATCACTCCCATGATACCCCGCGAGCCTCAAAGTCGTCATTTGTTATTGTTTTGATTGAGAGCTCCCTAGCGGCGGATTTTACATACTGTACGTTTATAAAGAGACAAGTGTTTGGATAATTTCCATCGTTCGGGGAAAGATGTGATGTGTGTAAATGTTTTTTATGTTTTCTCAGAGCGAACCTGCTGCTCTGCTCCTCGCCATCGATGTATCTGCGTCAGCACTAAGAGGAGGACATTTAGAGTTCACAACACAACAAATACTCACTCTGCTCACCTCCCTGAAAAGGTTTTACTCACTCGCTTTTAACCTTATATTCAAACACATAAAAAAAAACAATGATCATGTTTCCAGCCAGCCATCATTTCTAATAGTTTCATGTTATTATTGTAGGGAGGATGGAGTTGACTTGTCAGACATCCGCGTTGGTTTGATGACATATGACAGCAAGATCCACCTGTATGACCTCAGCCCCGCCCTGTCCCGCCCACACATGCTGGTCATCACAGAGACAGAAGAGCTGCAGCTTCCTGTGAGGGAGGGACTTCTGGTGACCCTGCAAGACTGTATAGATGGCATCGACAGGTATCAAAAACGTTAGGTTGACTCACCGTTTTTCACATACTGTATGTATTTCTGTTGGTACAAAGATGCTGACATGATTCTGTTCATGTTTCTGTTCATCACTCTTTTAAATCAAATGTAAGTTTTTGGCTCATGTTCCGTCTTTACAAAGCCAGCCTGACTGTAAAGAGCTCAAGTTTGTACTTTTTGTAGATTTGGAAAGCCTCTGCTAAGAAACAATTAAGGCTGTCAATGTTAACCAATGGGATTAATCTAGAGACCTTAACACGTTAATAATTTATTTTTACAACTTTCCTCCTTTTATGCAAGTTAAACATTGTCTCTTTCACCTTAAACGGCCTTTTTCAATGATGACATGACATAGAGAGAGAGACCTGTGCACGTACAGAGCAGCATAAAAAGCGCGTGATTACAGACCGAGAAGATGAAGCAATATGAATGTAGGCTATACTGTTAGATCAAGAAGACTTGTGCTCCCCCACAGTTCATAGATCTGTCACTGTCATCAAAAGTAAGAGCCACACTGCAGACTCGACTCCCTTACTACCGTGAAAAACAAAAAGATCAGCATCATTAACACACAGAGCCTGGTTATGAGACGTCTGTCTCTTCACTGCATTGAATTATCATAAACTTGTAGTTCAAGGTTCAAGGTTGTCTTTATTATCCCTGTGAGATTTTGCATTCAGCTGTAAAAAATACAACATTCATCCAGCCAACAATCAATACAACATAAAAAGACAATATGAAGTAGAAGGTCAATAAATACAGTAGATAAAAAAACGCAAGGCGAACACAATTCACTCACTTAAACATGCGGTAATAAACACATTTGTACCTTCTTTTTTTTGTCTAACATCTATGCCACAGGTGCCTTGCAGTAGGTAAGATATTCATAGAAACATACACCTATGAACTCAAATTGGGTTGAGCGCAACATCTGGTTAAAAACGTTGCATCTATAATGTTGCCTCATGGGAACCTAGTGGCGTGTGCGATGAGCTGGTTGGGCTCAGGAATTTTTTGTTTCCATCACCCTGCATGTCTCAGAGAAAGGTCATTCTTAAAGCACTGTTCACAGTGAAGTTTATGATGGAGGCTTTCTTCTGTAACTGCTCAACCTTTTTTTTTTTTAGCACAGAAGGAAATGTACACTGCAAACATTTGGTTGAGAATTTTCACCAAAATGTAAAGAAGTTGTTGAGTGTGGTCATCTCCAGAAAGTAAAGAAAAATGTCCTAAATACTTCTTTCATAAAGGGGCATTTCCTGTATTTTTAAAGGTAATCTCTTTGTTTGTGTCTTTGTAGAACCTACACAGACATCTCTTTGTTGATTCATTCTGTGTTGTCTGTGTGTTCAGTGTTTTACAGCTCATTCCTCAGTTTGGTCCAGAGAGTGATGACTCTGATGGAGTTCCTATAGAGCTGCCTATCAAAGCAGGGCTAGCTGTGCTACAGGTCAGTAATCACTGTTCACACTAGAGCCCCACCGATATGGGATTTTTGGGGCTAATATCGATATTAGAGAGAGAAAAACTCTGATACTGATATGTCAGCCGATATCGTTCTTAGATCGATCTTTGATCTTTAGAGATGGAAAGATATGGACACACACATTTATTGTGTTGATCCCTCAAATGCAGTTATCATGCAGTTATCATACATTGGTGGAAAATATATTTAATGAAGACACAGCACTCAACTGTAAAAGAACTGTGCATGTACGTGTGTCACCGCTTGACACTCTGGAGAGTGATAATGTTGTAATCCATATAGCACACTCTGCTGGTGACAGAGAACTGCTAGTGTAGTACAGTGATACTCAAAAACAATGCTATTTTACCAGTGAATAAATCTAGTAATATCGGCATGTATCAGAGATAAAATTAGCTGATGCTGATTGTCACTTGATATGATAATATCGGCCGATATTATCATCTGGCCGATTAATCAGTCGACCTCTAGTTCACACTCACACTGGCAGGTTTTCTTCAAAGTTGATTGAAGTTCACTGTGTTCAGTATGGCTGCACAAGAACAAAGGATAATGTTGCTGTTTGCTTTTTTTCATCAAGGCACTGCAAGGAAAATAATAAATAATGTTATTTGTCATACAAACTTTATTCATTTTGTTTCTAGGCTCTGAATTGTCCTGGAAAGCTGCTGATCTTCCATACTGCCCCTCTAATAGAGATGGCACATACAAAGTCATCCTCAGGGTTTTTTGGCTCCAACAAACCGAAGGTACTTTACCCACATACACACACATTATAACCTGTTCCATATCCATACAGTATACTGTACACTCACACAACTATTAGTCTCTTCAGATCATCCTTCTATAATAGTTTTCAGGAGTCACTGTAATGAGGTTCACTTACAGTTAAACATTGATAGCTGTTTTTCCCTCTTTTTTCCCCTCAGTCCATCTTCCAGCCGTCAGAGTCAGCTATCTCACTGGCCAATCAGTGCGTGAGTCAGGGCTGCGGCGTTCACCTGTTCCTTCTCTCCCAGCAAGATGTGGGTGGGGCTTGGCCAGGGCACATTCCATATCTGACAGGTGGAGCTCTCTACACCTACAGCCACCTGGAGGTATGTTACCATCAAAACACTTGAAATGCCTTCTGCTTTTTTTTAAAGAAATACTTTGACAGTTTGAGATGCATTCAGTTACTTGCCTGAGCTTGCTCCTCTCTAATAACTGTCTGCTAACTTTAAAGCTACTGCCAACAGATGATTAGCTTGGAACAAAGTGAAAATGAGAACAAATATATTTTTTATTTAGGAGATAAACACTTGTCAATGATCTTTTTCATCTTGAAATTAAGTCACGTTTCCTACAGTGGCTCTTACATTAATGCCTTATTGCCTTTGATTATAAATCCATCAAATCTGTTCACCAGCAGGGTACACAGACTGTCTTCAAATATGTTTTAACCCGCAGTTAGAAAAATCATTTACACATCTAAAAAATCCTAAAGCTACACAGTTGTTTATCAAATTGATCCTGATAACTTTTCTCTAGATATTAATTGCTATCACACACATTTTCACATATTTATAGATGTATAGAAAGATATATTTTCTACATATTTAGCTTCTTTTTGGAATTTAAAGCAGCTCAAAGAGCTCACACTTCCTGTTGCTGATTGTAGCTCTATTTGCATGAAATGATGACATTTTGGAACTTGGTAAGTAAACAGATGAGCTACCGGTACATGAACAATTCTAAATTCTTCTAAGTATTTTAAAAATCTGCCCTACAGGGAGAATTGGACAGGGAGCGTTTCAGCACTGATCTGAAGAGGATCGTAGATACAAACACAGGCTACAAGGCTGAGCTCAGGATTTTTGTCAGCAAAGGTGAGAGTTTTGAAGTGTGAGTCCGCAGGGTGAGTCCTTTGATAAAACCTACAGTTCTATTGATTGTACCCGTCTCCGCAGATCTGCGTGTATCAGGCTGCTATGGACTTTTTATCCCTGGTCCAAGCCCGGACAAGGTCACCATGGCAACTCTTGATGGCTTTACAACGCTTGCTGTTGAGCTGGCACACAGCAGACCTGTGGATGAGACGAGAGGTGTATCCTTACAGGCGAGTTCATATTCTTTATCAAAGAGTTAGATCAGCAACAGGTTGAATTTACAGACTTTATTGCACTTTTCACGGACAAAGGTCACAAAGGGCTTTACGACAACAAAAGTAGAATATAGAGTAATAGAAACAAAAACAAACATGTTTTTCACAGAGCGACATCATAGAGTCCTGCAGAGACGACAATGCAATGACCAGGTACAACAATAAGCTCAATAAAAAAAAACACAGATCGCTCACAGAAAGTAGAGGTGAGCATGATAACCCATAAGCCTCTGTAAACATAAACATTTTTGACTTTTTTTTTGAAAGACTCAACAGAGTCAGTAGACTGTAGAGACTTCGCCAGAGAATTCCAAAGGTTAGGGTGCGTGGTTCTCGATCACCACGGGTCCTAAAACTTGTCGGTGGGACAGACAGTAGGTGTAGTTTGTTAGACCTTAGTGATTTTATGAGTACAGGTGAATGAGTTCTGTCAAATAGTCGTAATTTTCATAAAAATTAAGGAAAAGACCGCCTTGTTATTTGTATATGTCCTAAAGTAAAGATGTGAGACGCTTGATAAAGCAGTTCTGTTGCAGTTCAGTTGGATCAGGTCTCTTAAACATAATGCGTTGTAACCAGAATCCATCCCTCCTGCTTGTCAGGCTGTTTTGTCTTACAGCACTCAGACAGGAGAAAAGAGGACCAGGGTTCACACTCTGACCCTGCGATGCTCACGCCACCTAGAGGACACTTTTCGGCAGTACCAGGCCCAAACACTACTCACCTTTTACAGCAAAAAAAGTATGTTTCTTATACTCTTGATAACGTACTACTCAGGCATTATACTGTTAAGAAAAGCTTTTACACAGCTCAAGTTCTTCATGACACAAGAGAAAGACTACTAGAAGAAGACAATTCTACATGAGAATGTAAAGAATACAGTACGATACTCCAGGTCCTTATCCCATACAGTACCGTGAAATAATCTCTGATTAAATTAGTTTATTCTTTCGCCACAAGAATCCAACATATTGTATGAGACTAGTGTTGCTCATATTCAACACTGTTTGGGCAATCTTTTGAGATTGATGCATTTTTCCAGTTCATTGTGCAGTGTTGGAGCGCCCTCTACAGGAGCTGAGGGAGGAACTGCAGACAGAGGTAACACAAGCTTTGGCATCGTACCGCAAACACTGCTGCTCGTCGTCAGTGTCTGCTGGACAGGTGAGACATAAAACACACTGCAAGTATAACATGAAGCTCGTAAAATGTCTCTTAAGTTCTACTTTGTGAAACCCCTTCTACAACATGATACAATTTGAATCTTTTTTTTCAACATAATTTATGTACTGTGCTCTCACTGTGTTACTGTTTGTGTGCTGTAGCTGGTCCTCCCTCAGTACCTGCGAGCTCTTCCTGTTTACATCAACAGTCTGAGGAAGAGCGAGGTGCTGCTGCCGGGTCTGAGGAGCTCCGTCCACTCACGGCTGCAGCAACGCTGCCAGGTGTTAAACATGGACACCCGCAGCACCTCCACACACTTCTACCCTCTGCTGCTGCCTCTGGTCAGTAATCTTAAAAAACATTGATTTACCATCAATAAGGGAGACAAATGTAACTCATGGTCAAAATTCTAATTTGTAGTTGATTAATTTTGACTTTAGCAAATGACAACCATGTTCGTTTTACTACTGCTGCTTTTACTATTGACATTGATCCCAGGATCACACATTTTATGAAACACAGTTTAGATGGCTGTCACATACTTTGGAACCACTTAAAAAGAAAGCTGAGATCTGCTGCTTGTGGAGCTGTGCCACCAGTGCCTACCTGCACTGTGTTTCACCCAGACATTTACAGCGTATTCCTTTTGATTCACACTGCTGCACTATGGCTCAACTTAATTTGACTGAATATTAAAGTCATCCAAGACACTGTCACATCTACCCTCATCCAACATATCCCCAGCAATCAAATGTTTGGATGTCATTGGAGTTTAATTTCTCAACTAGTTTGCTGTAAAAGTGAAGGCTGAGTCTAGAAATCCACGTCTGTTTCACCCACTACAACACTGTACAAGTCAAATGACAGCAAAGGTTCAACAAGAACATGAATTTAGCAGCTTTGTCATTTAAAACCTTCAACATTGAGACACTAAGAATCACAGACACAACTTTTGCTATACTATAAACCAAACTGGGACAGACAGTGAAAAGGGTAAAAACTCCTGTGTCATCACACAGTCAATTAATCTTTTCACTCGTCTCTCTCATGCAGCCACTATCAGTAGATAACTCCACTTCTCCGGACCCAGAGAAGGCTCTGCGTTGCTGTGCTGCAAGCCTGGAGCCCAGAAGGCTGTATTTGGTTCATGCTCCCCTCACCCTGCTGCTCTGGGTGGGCACCGAAGTCCCATCAAGCACCCTGGTCGAGCTCTTCAACACCAGTTGCTTTTCTTCGCTGCCCTCAGGAGAGGTGAGACATTACACACAGTAACAAGGCATTTCTGCATCAATGGTAACAGATTTAGCCTTGTCACAGTGAATATAACAAAATAAAATATGCCCTTTTGAAATCAGTTTTTTAAAGATGATTTTATTGCTTTCTAGTTTTTATTTGATAAGACAGTTATAGAGAGACTGGAAATGAGAGACTGGGGATTGACATGCACCAAACAGCATCAGGACTGGAAGTGGAGCTTGTGACCAGTGCGACAAGGACTATGGCCTCAGTTCATAGGGCGCCTGCTGAGCTAAACCTGCACCCCAACTGTATTTATGTTCTTGTATAATCATGTGAAACATTTTTTACAAGCACTTCATTTTAAGAACGATTTACCTCATCACATCTTAGCCCACAGGGTTCGCTTTTTTCCATCCATATCTGATGCCCTGTGTGTTTATGTGTATGTGTTCCCTCAGACAAAGCTGCCTGTTCTTGAGAACCCTCTTTCCATCAAAATTCGATCCCTCATCAACACACTGAACTCCCAGGCCCCCTGTGCCCGCAAGGTGAGATTCTGGCTGCTCTGCTGCAACTGAGGGGGAAGATTTTTTAAAATTTTGGCAATGCACTCTCGACTCATTACAGTACAGAACATGATGCACTCTCGACTCATTACAGTACAGAACATGATGCACTCTCGACTCATTACAGTACAGAACATGGCACACACAGACTTTGATGTCTATCATTGCACAGAGAACAAAAATGCAAAAACATAAAAATAGCCTCAGTTTAATAAGACTGAGCTGCACAGCTGGACAAAGGAAGATTTATGGATTAAAAATAGCAACAGCAGTAATACCAATGTTAAATTACGTGAAACAAATGACTTATGTCAATGAATAACTGTTTTGTTTTTAAGACTTTTTGGATATCTGTCCGTCTTTTAAAATGTATGTATGCTTTCTGCCTCAGTTGTGGGTGGTAAAGCAGGGCGATACCTGCGAGGAGGCTCTGCAGCGCCACCTGGTGGAAGACAAGAGTCCAAACGGAGGAGCGTCATATGCAGACTTTCTCTACCATCTCCATGTCAACTCTGTCAGATTTCTGCAGTGACTTCTCACACACACACACACACACACACACACACACACACACACACACACACACACACACACACATTCTCTGACCTCTGGGGGGTATAAAGCCTATCCAAAAAAATGAAACAGTGGCATATTTGCCTAAAAAACACAAATGAGTAAGAACAAAAGTCTTATTCTCAAATTGAAAAGTGGAACAATTTGAAGGCCTGATTTCAGGCAGTGCATGAGAGACATGAACAGATATAAATGCTTTAATTTATTTAATGACTGCTGTGATATGTTGACGTGACGAATGCAGTCTGTGCTGTAGTTAAAATGTGTGTATGACTTCTTATGTGCCGTGTGTGTGTGTGTGTGTTTTGTGTGTGTGTGTGTGTGTGTGTGTGTGTGTGTGTGTGTGTGTGTGTGTGTGTGTGTGTGTATGTGTGTCTGTGTGTGATGCCCACAGTACTTTCTGTGTGCATAATCTCATATAAATAAATAAAGGCTTTAAATGAACCTCAATTGAAGTTGTTCAGCTAAGGAGAGACATTTTTTATTTTAGTATCTTAGAAATCATCCTGCAAATACTATACTGTTTATGCAGCACATCAGTTTTATGCTTTGTATTGAAACATTGCATTGTCCCTATTAAATCAATAAATTCAAATTCAAAAAGCGTGACTTTAAAAGCAAAAGGTAACTATAGAATGAATCCATGCGCCTCTAATCCAATCACAGCAGGATGAGATTTCTGTGCCTAAAAAATGCTTCTTAGCATCGATGGGACATGATCAGCAAAGAGATCAAACATATTGCTTTATTCTCGGGAGGTGCCCAAATAACAATAACACAAACTGAAAGTTTCTCAAAAGAGCTTTAACCACATGGGTTGCACTTTGGCAAATTTTTAAATGGAAGACTAAAGTTAATCTTAAATTAACACAAATTTGAATCACTGGAGGTTAGTTAGGTTCACCCTGTATGTACCATTAATGTTTGGGTAAAGATGTGGTCATGAAAAACAGAATGTGTTGATGAGAGAATTAACCCTCTCATCTGATTAACAGAACAGTAGAAGAGTCATTGCAGTAATATAATATCAAAAGAAAGGATTATTTATGTGATAATTATAAAGTTTTAAAGGAAACTCTCTTTTTTTGTTTTGTAGTTCATTTTAACCCTCAGAATCACTTTTAGTCACTGATTCCTCGTTCTCTCCTACGACCTGAACACAGCTTCTACTAACTGAAATGACTCACTGAAACATCCAATCAGAAACGACAAAACACAACTAAGACTCGTGGACACTCTGGAGAAAGAGAGATAGAAAAAAAACACTTACCAATCTGTCGATGCATGTGTTGTTGTTATTGGCAGTAGAGTGTAGGCTGGCCTGCTCTGGCGGAATTTGTATCCTAAAGCATTTTGGATGCTGTGCAGTTGGATCCTGGTGGGAGCACATTGACTCAGAGGATGTGAACTGTGGAAGCAAAGGTTAAGCACAAGCGCCTCTTTTTTTGGCACTTTAGCTTAGAGTAAAAGAAACCTGTTTCTATTGTACTTTAGGGTAAGGAGTAAAAACCGACTAATACACATAGTGATTTATTAAGATAAGGAATCAGTTAGGGTTGAGCAGGGGCACCACATGGGGGAGAACAGTGAGGACGATTCTAAGGGCCCATCATCAATTCTTTTTTTGATTTTTTAAGTTACATTATTATCATTATTATTTCATTGGGCACAAAATGGTTGTGGCCCGTGGGCTGAGGTAATGCCCTGTGATTAAACATTAGACAAAAAATAAGACATTTGTTTTTTATAGCTGATTTTTTTAAGTTTTTGGCCAGAGTGCAAAATAAAACAGAAATACATAATTAATCTAAATCAACCAGTTAGCATACCTGCAAATAAAAAGGGTGGAGCAGGCTGTGAAACAACATTCACATAGATAAGATAAGATAAAATAAGATTCACATTCACATAGTGCAAGAAACTGAGTGAAAAAACGTCATTTACATAACCCTATACATGCAACTGCGTATTAAATATAGAAGCCATCTCTACTGTAACATCTTTGCTGAACACACCAAGTCTATGGCTGGGACGACTCAATGATATCAGTCTTAAAATAATTATTTGTTCAGTTAATAAAACCGTCTAACTCGTAAAATCTGAGCGTGAACATAGATAAACACACGCATTTACTACACCTATAGCAGCACGTTTTAAAGGCACAAGCCAGCTCACTCATATTTGCCCCTATTTGGAAATACGCACCATGCAGTCGGGGGGTGTGTTTGATTACGTTACCGCGCTTTGCTGTTGCGCGCTTTGCCCACTAGAGGGCAATACAGAACCTATCCTCCAGCGCCACTCAGTGAAGCTGCATCCAAATTGAGCGGGCTGTGTCAAGGTAGATGGATTTAGCAGCACTTGACCGGAATATATAAGATATTATCCTTCAAAATAAATGTCCTCCAAGACATCAAACGTATGTAATTTGAATTGTTGAGAAGCTCTGTTCCACAAGTCAGAGATGATTAAAAACAAGCTGAACAAAGATGATGGATCCTAAATTATTGTATTAAGCTAATTTAAACAAAGGTTTTTATTGGCATGACAGGAAAAGCATTATGACAATAGTGGTTTACAATCAATCCCAGTCAGAGTAACACCTAACAAACTTAAGTGAACAGGAGTAACCATAGTTGGGTCTGTGACAGAGAGAAACTACCAGTGGTGCAAATAAAAGCTCTATTAACAAAACCCTGAAAAGAATACCTTTTGAAATATTTGATTCAAAAGACACAAACATCTCCCCCACGTTATTAATATCACAGATTTCACATACATATATCTAGGATGTTAGGAGCTTAATCTCATTCAAATGATAGACTACACAGTCTCCATGTAGCATTTCTTTTTAATTGTTATATGCCCATAGACTGTAAATATTACGTTTTCGATATTTTGCGTTTTATTCTGAAAATCATAGCTGGAAGTCATTCTTCTTCTTTGGTGTAGCTTGACTAAAGGGTCCGTTGAGCGCGGTTAGCTGTCAGTGATAGTGGAAAGAGAGAGAGAGCGAGAGAGAGAGAGAGAGAGAGAGAGAGAGAGCACCCACCCTGGTCTCTTCGTCAGTCCATATCAAACCCTCCTTCACTCGGCGCCTCCTTACAGGCATTTCACCGCTCCAACGGCCGTCTAGCTGCTGGGCGGACCTCTACTTTTACACTCAAATTTAAAGTCAAAATATCCGCCACAAATCTCTCCGGAGCTGTCAAAGTAGAAGAAGCGAGAGAAAGGGGAGCGACATGGCAACGACAACCTGTACGCGATTCACAGACGAGTATCAGCTGTACGAGGAGCTGGGGAAGTGAGTATCAGTTGTTTCTAATGTGTTTGTGTTGCTTGTTGTGGCAGGGTTGTCTGTTTCAAAGTGTGACGGATAAACATGGTGGGAGGTTGATTTCCAGGCAGTGCAGAGCAGAGCGACTGTGCAGGCCAGCAGTGTTGTGTGTGTGTGCGTGCGTGCGTGCGTGCGTGTGTGTGTGTGTGTGTGTGTGTGTGTGTGTGTGTGTGTGTGTGTGCGTGTGTGTGCGTGTGTGTGTATGTATGTGCGCGCAGGCATGTGCGCTTTCTTTTCGGGATGACAGCTCTCAAAATACACTGCTCTCTCTCTCTCTCTCTCTCTCTCTCTCTCTCTCTCTCTCTCTCTGTTGAAGTCAACTTTTTGATGTATCAGACACTTGCCCTTTTCAGAATATTTGGTCATGTTTTTGTCAAATTGACAAACCAACAATAAAATTCCCCATATTTGCAGTTTACATTTCATTGGATTTGTTTCACGCTCAAATACCCAAACACGAGGTGTCAGAATGTCTTGAGGTGCAAACAATTGAGTCACAAAACAAAGTATATAGAAAAAAAGAATATTCAAAATCAGAGTATGCCCTTTGAGATGGGCGAGTATTTAAAGATAGTCTGATGTGCTTTTACTGAATATCGGCTTACAGTATTGGTAAATGGACTTGAGCTAATGAGCTTGTATAGAGTTTTTTTTTTAGTCTTCTGACTACTCAAAGCGATTTTACACCACAGGTCACACCTACCCATTCACACACTGATGGCAGAGGCTGCTACGTAAAGAGTCCATCACTATTAACTAATCCCATTCTTACACATTCATACACTGCCGACAAGGCAGCCGGTTAAGTGTCTGGCCCAAGGACACATCGGACATGTGGCTTCAGGAGATGGGGATCGAACCCACGACTCTACCACTGAGCCACAGTCGTCTAGTATTGAGTTCTTTATAGTTACACATGACAGTTTCAGAGTATGATTTTCTATAGAAAGGAAAATAATGAAAAAGGCCAGAACACAAAAAAGTAATGCAAAACATTTTTTATTTGATTTTTTTAACTAATTGGCCCCTTTTTTTTTTCTTTACAACTCTTTTTACAGCTTTTTCTCTTTTCACTCGTCTGTTTAGAGTCCTGAAGTGATGCTGTTTAAATGTGCATGTTTTTTTGTAAAACATTAAGTTAAAAAGTTTAAAAGCTTTATTGCACATGATAGGCACGAGTCTTTAAGTTTCTTACGGAGTCTTTTTTGCTGTATGGCAGCAGATAACACAAGATATGCAGTTCACTGGCACTAGGTAAAAACAACTCCCATATTTCACTCTCTGAAGCTAACTGTCAATGTGAACTTTTTTTGAAAGCAGTTCATTAAAGTTCAGTCAGGTCACCAAACTCACTCCTGAGAGCTGGTCATGCACTTTAAGGCTCTTCGTTTTAGCATTACAGTAATCTCTTTAGGCCTGGGCGATAAAACGATAATTGCAATCGCAATATAATTAATTATCACAATATAATTTTCCTCAATATAAATATAACAAATGTTTGATACATTTAAACTTATAATTAAACCAGAAGACGTGTGAGGCTAAAACGGGAAACACCACAAACCTTTTCCACCATTTGAAATAGAGCCCGACCAATATGGGATTTTTGGGGCGATACCGATATCGATATTTAGGAGGAAAGAAATCAGATACCGACACATCAGCCAATATCTTTATCAGATCTGTTTGATCTGTTGAGATAGATAGATATACATTTACGTATACTGTATATTGTGTTGATCCCTCAAATGCAGTTATCTAACACTTGTGGAAAAGCTATATAATGAAGATGGTCACTCAACTGGAAACTGAAACTGCGCATGTATGTGAATCACCGCTCGGCACTTTGGATAGTGATAATGTTTGTTGTAATCCATACAGCACACTCTGCTGGGGACAGCCAGAAAGAGAACTGCTAGTGTTATACAATGATACTCAAATGAAATGCTATTTGACCGGTGAATACATTTAGTAATATGGGCTCATATCTGCGATAAGATGAGCCGATACCCATAGTCACTGGATAAGCTAATAACAGTCGATATTATCGGATGTCCGATTAATTGGTCGGGCTCTAATCTGAAACAATATCAACCGTTAGAACACTGAAAGCAAGAAATATGACCAAACATCCCAAATAAGGACCTTCAGCAAACAGCAGGCCAGTAAACTGTCCAGCAGCAAACTCTCATATCAGCGTTATCCAGCACCGAGCACTGTGCTTATGATACTGAAATGTTCCTCTGTTCAAGTAGAGTTTTTCATGTTCTGACAATAAAAAATGGTTAAACCACAATTAAACATCTGGTTTGTTCAACTTTCACTGAGGAGCAAAAGTCAGCCTTTAAATTCGAAAGAATTAATGATTTGACATTAATCGTGATAATTATTGATTTTGACTGATACTCATTTTTTTATCGTGATAAAATGTTTTGTCATATCGCTCAGCCATGAATCACATTATAAGGAATGTGCTGAGGAGTCTGAGGAACAATAAAGAAATCAGACTGACATGTTTACATTGCTGCTGTAAAGTGCCATGCATATCTCTAACACTGTTTGACTACATGTCAACCTTTATCGACTGATAGATAGATCCATTAGCTGTTCAACATCAAGCTTGCATCCACTTTACTGTTGCCACAACAACATAAAACCCCCAAACCTAAAGCGTCACTATTTAAACTGTGGTATACAGTACGTGGTGTTTTTATTTGTGACTGTCATGAGTTAAAGGTCAGAGTCTGGGGCCTTTCTCAAACCACTTAGACCCTCTCATTTTATTTTTCAGTTTATTTATACGGCTCATGACCATACTACATGGTATGGATGACAAACAGATCACACAATAATAACAAAACGAAGCAATATCACACGGCATGGTCAACATATAACAGACGTAACTTAAACAACAGAAGGACATTCATCAAAAAGGCACCTCATTGTCTGCTTAACCCGCAAAACCCAGGGAAATACATATACACCCATATCATGTGAAATACATTATGAGACTGATTGGACTTTTTTACCGTCTAACGGCCTCCCCAGTATCCAATGATTCCTTTTTGACTGTGACACAAAGCGGGTATCTGCCCAGTTCTCAATACACCATATTGTCATTTTAACTTTAGAGTGTATTTTAGACATGGGAGTTGTAGTTTTTCCATCATATCTATTTTTTCAAACCCACACACTCCACATGCATACAACATAACTGGTGTAACTAACCTGTCAAGAAGATGTAGAGTGAGTAAATACAATTTCCTACATTTACAGAGAACTACAAACATCACACAGGAGGCCAGCTTATGCAGCTCCTGTATGGCAATCTTAAATGAACCATGATAGTTCATAATGACTATGAGATATTTAAAACAATGGATAGTCTCTAACTTTTCACCATTGCATACAAACTTTAGTTTACTTGTATTTACATTTCTACGACCTAAAACCGTAACTTTGGCTTTATCAGTACAACAGTGAGTCTGCACCATAGGCTGTTAATAAATATGGACAAAGCCTCAGTGACGTCACCCATTGGTTACTCAAGGGAACGCTTGAAGCCGTCAATGACGGTTGCCATATTGAAAATGGTGTCTCAACCTATCTTTGGGTCAACCTATGACAGGCAAAGAACTGGTGCTGAGGCGGGTCTTTAGCCTCGAGGCTGCTGGCTGAGTACCAATTATAATCACAGCAGGGCTGATATTTAATACAATATCACTCCCTCTTGTGTGATATTGCTTAATTGACAGCCAGTTGTGCAAAAATTAATATGCTTAGCTGTGATGTTCTGCTACATGTGCTGCAGACTGGAGAGATTGTAGATCATTGAGCTGAAGAACGCTCTGCTGTACGAACTGAAAAGAGATGGTGTTCATTTTCTGTTAGCTTGAAAAATGTCTATGTGACAATATAACTATAGTGAGCTTAGTACAGCCTGACTGCATTGTAAACCAATCAGTTGCTCATTTTGTATTTATGAAATGATAATTAAATGGAAGGGTTTTTTTCCTCCACGAAACTGGGTCACATTTTAAGTTCACTGTTCTGTTGTGAATCAGAGCTGGCTCCACTGAAATGTAGGCTACAACATTTTCAGAAAGTGTCTTTCAGTCCTGCATGAGGTGTGTGCCTTTTATGTTCTACACACTAATTACGTAGGCTAATATAGACTGGGCTGTAATCAACATACATAGCTGGTTCTCTGCTCAGGAATGAGAATTGTGAATGTCTACAACATTGCATTTCAGCCATGCTTATTTCATCCCATAAGTAATACAGTACATATTATTAGAAGGGAAGGCTTTGCCTGCCTCGATCCAATATCCCGAACCCAGTGAGACTTTAAGCTTTTGATTAAAGAAATTGTTTGTGGAGAAAGCAAGTGATGAAATGTGTAGGTCTCTTCTTGCTCAGATAAATTCGAGTTTCTACACAATGCACTCGAGTCAAAAGCACCGGCTTTGAAGCTCCCTGTGAGAGAGACTTATCTGCACAGCCGGCACTGCAAAATATCTCTCCTAGACCTATCTTATTATTCACACAGTCACATAAAGCTTAGAGGAAAGAGCGCAGGTGTGAATGGCTTGGCACCTTCATGATAACGCTATACTCTGTACTTCTGTAAGACTAATCCGACATCTGAGGAGAGCTAATTGTTGCACAGGATCACTCTCTAATGGTGTCACTTTCTTAGCCAAGCTTGTGACATTTAAGCAGCATTCTTTGCATTAGCCCGTTTACAGTGTTAACGAAAAGTGTGCCATGCTTTCTTACAAAAAACGTTAGTTTTTTTACTATGATGAGTTTTGTATTTGGTGAGCTGCAACATTTCAGAACCCATCAGCAGTGTTGTAATATATCGATACACTTGTGTGTTAATTTAGGATTTTTTGCCAAATTTGAAAACCTTATTTTTTAGAATTATTTTGGATTCAGGAAAAGAAAACATTTATCGCTGAAATGTTGTTGGCTTGGAATAACATACCACATGTAGCAGGACTCTGCTTGTTATTATCACATGGTTATTACCTCAAAACTAAAATTAGACTAGATACACACAGCCTGCTATCACCATAATGTTTTTTTTTTTGTTATCGGCACACAATTATTTACCTGACTTTTTGGAGTGCCTTGGTTATGGAATTGGACTGTTGCATTAATTAGAATACTCACTAATACCCAATAATGCATTCTTTTATCTGGGGCCAATACTGGTGTCTGTTTTTTCAACATTTCAAACTTTCATCAGCTTTTTGTTGAAACCATGTGCTGACACAGTAATGAAACACTGAGAGACTGGACTACGCTGAGTTTTGTGTCTCCACGTGTAAATCTCCTCCAGTTACTTTTTCGAAGTCTCAGGTCAGCTGGTGTCACTACTTACACCTTTGACCCTGACCTTGTTGGCTGTCTGTAAGTGCCCCAGTGTGGAGCCAGACCAGAGGCACCAGTCAACACCGAAGACTGGGGCAGATCTAAATGATATAGACAGAGCTTATCAAAGTTGTGCAGCCAGTTATCTGCCGAGCAAGGAAACATTTTCTGATAGAATTTATCAGCCCTCTGTTTTTGATAGACACGCAACGCTGTGTGCATGCATATCTGAATGAATTCACAGACTGGGATGAGAATAATCGCGGAATCAATATGAATACACAAAGACGTAATGACAGCTGAGCTTAGTTGTGGCACTTTTGCAGAAACGCAGTCGAATGTGTTGCAGTAAAATGCTAATTGAGAAGTACATTTTGAATGCAATGTATACAGTACACCTAAAGGAAATGGTAATTCCTTAAACTTGATTTGCTATTTTAGAAAGTCTTTAGGCTGCAAACTTTACACTACAGATGTTATCTAGCCAACTCTAGAGTTGTACCTATAACGACACCAGATTACTCCAGTCAATACACTGATCCAATACCATGACAAATAATATCGAACAATCCGCTGCCTTTTTTAGTACCGTAAATTATCATATGACAAAGACCAATATAAACAGGTACTCCCCACTAGGGGTGTGGGTTGATTCACGTCAGAATTGCAATTTTTAATTCTAAAAATAGATTTTTTAAACTGTACTTTGTTTCATTCTAAGTACATTTTCACCTGCAGTTTGTTGGAGAACAGCAGACTCGCTTGCTTTTAATTCCGTGCACCCTCTTCACTATCTTTGGAACACCTACTCAGAAGGGGAATCAGTCCTGGCTAGTCAGCCGCGCTACCAACATTAGCTTGTTCTCAGCGTTGGTAATGTATGACTAATGTGGCATATGGCGTCAGCTGCAAGTTTAGAGCACAGCAAAGGACAGTGTGTCAATAAAGTATGATTCAGTTTTAATTAGCGCTTCATTTCTGTGCGACTTTGTAACGAAGGCTGTAACCAGCTTTGATGCCTCGAAGTCCAGAACTCTGTAGCCAAAATAAGAAATTCGCCAGTATCTAACTTTATGATAAGACATGGTCTTTTTTTTTCTTGGAGGCAGCACGAAGTGATTAGTCAGCAGTACAGTCTTTTTCTTGCATGTCGGAAGGTGTGAGGGAATTTCCACGGTTGTGGAGACGCTCCGTGTCTATCACTAAAACTTGACCCCACCTCCCAGTTGATCAAAATCAAGACTCCATTAAAACAACAACAAAAAAGATCACTTGTTCCTCTGTAGAAATTCATCACAATTGTAAACAGGTTTAAGTTTTAGATTTATTCACCAAAATAAAACTTTTTCCAGTCATGTTGTAAATAATCTACATATATACAGTATGCTGCTTGTCTACAGCCTAAAGCTATAAAGATTCTAAAAATGAGGTAAACGGGCCATGTGCATATTTGAAGTGGTTTAAGGCACAGATCATTATTTTACTTTACTTAAATTTGAAGATCTAATGTCATTGAAATATATCTGTGTTTGGGGGTTCCTGCTTTTTTCACCGATGCCAGTCACATCGCTGATGAATTGAATTAAGAAGACTATCAATTTGCACGGTGGTGCTGCACGGTGGTGCAGTGTTTTTTTAGTGCTGTTACATCACAGCAAGAAGGTTTAAATCCGTGGCAAGGCCATTCTTTGTTAAGTTTGTGTATTCTCCCTAAGGGTTCTCTCTGGGTACTGTGGCCTCCTCCCACAGTCCAAAGAAATTGTCATTCATTAGGTTAATTAATGACTCTAAATTGCCGTATGTGTGAGTGTGAGCGTGAATGTTTGTGTGTATATATGTCAGACCTGTGATTGTCTGGCGACAGGGTATGTCTCTCGCCCAATGACAGCTGGGTTCGGCTCCAGCAACCTTTGCAGAATTTGAAGATTCTCGACTGCATATTTTCTCGTAACAAAGTCGGAGTAAAATGGTGACATTTGACTCTAGAGACATGTTTTAATGACTTGCCTGTTAGACAGAATGATTAAATTGTGTGCCTTTTGTGTGTTTGTGTTTGAGCCTGTTTCAGCGCTTCTCACATGCCACACACGTATGCTTCATATAGAATATGCTGACTGTGTATGAGAAACCTCATGGGGGCTTATTATGAAGATAGATGGAGGTAACGTGGGCAAGTGACATCAGGGCTGTTCTGCATCCACCCTTGAATATGCTAGCTTGGCAGAAAATGTTTTCTGCAAAATGGTTTAGTGAGACCAGGCCCCTCTTTTTGTTTCATTCATTAAAAAGTAGTAGGTGTGCAGATCAGTAACATTCTTTAAAACTTGATTTATGATACAATTCTAGAATTTGGGGATTATGTTGTCATGTCAATATGATGTCTGTTTCTCTGTGGCAAAGTTGTCCACTGATTTCAATGTAGAAAAGCTAACTGAATGTTTTTTGTGTGTTTTTCAGGGGAGCCTTTTCAGTGGTGCGCAGATGTGTGAAGCTGTGTACAGGACAGGAGTATGCTGCCAAAATAATCAACACCAAAAAGTTATCTGCAAGAGGTAAGCACATCCATGTATCAGCGTTTTTCATCACAGGTTTTTTTGCACATTTAATTTTCTCACCTCATGTGCTGTGGATGGGACTACAGTGTTCAGTGTACTTGATGATTTGTAAAATACAGTCTCACAAAAAAAAACAGTAAAGCTGAATTTCGTTTTTTTCCCCACCTACCAACCAAAATGTGTAACCGCACAAGAATGACTCAACTGTTCATAGTTTCTTTGTCCCAGTGGTCAACTCCCCACCTACAGTGTAGACACTTATATAAGAAATATCAAACGGAAATTATTCTTTTAGATGGTTCTGCGTGGGACAACATTTTATCACACAGGGGTCGCTATGAAACAAAAGCAAGACGAAAGAGCAGTAACATTGGAAGGAAACAGCTTTTGTTGTACTCTTATTATCCAGAGCTGCATTGATAAGCTGGTTAATTCATGAGTCAATCAATAGAAAAGTGAAAGCTTCCTTTTTAAATAATATGGTTGTTGGTTTGTTGTTGCAGGTTAAATGTACGAACTTTCTGCTTTTCTTTTGTCAGTTATGATAGCACATGAAGAGGTTCTTAGTTTTTGACTGTTGTTGAGACATTTAGAAGAAACAGTTTTGATTTTTTGTTGATTTCCTTTATCTGAAAACTTCTAGCAAATGTACAGGACAAGATAACGATAGATAAGTTCCACTGCTTTGTCTAACAGGACTCTATAATTAATACAAATTAAATGTCCTCACAGTAGCTTTATATGAACACTGACTTCACTAAGCTTTGAGCTCTTTTATATCGATACTTGTAACATTTGGTAAAAGGATTGAGGCTCATTCAACAACTACACCCATTTTAATTATCACTGAATAAAAGTCCAAGTGAAAACCATTCAAATGAATGACTTTATCTATGTGTGTTACGACAGTTCTGTGTATTTATTACCCATAAATGTTTTACTGAATAAAAACAGACACATGAAGCACCTTGATTGGTGTCACATGCTGGTCAGCCAGTAAACGGTTTAGGCCAAAGCCAAGGCTAAATGCCACGGCCATGAGAAGTGATCCGGCTGCACAGAGCTCACTGTGGCTCTGAGCACTGCACTTGCCTCATGTAAATCTCCTGCTGCCTCTCCGGCCCCGTAACCTGAGCCCACTGCCGAGGCCCTGCCAGGTGGCAGCATGCTGTCACTTGACTGTTACCCTGCCTTTACACACACACACAAAATCACACGCGCGCTCACACACACACACACACACACACACACACACACACACACACACGCAAACGCGTATATGGTGCCTCTGCTTGTGTGTGAAAATGTTGAGTGTGGTGGAGCAGGCATTTTAACAGGCATTAGCGAAGGGTATCAGCTTTGAATGTCTGGTCATATCTGTTTGTCTCAATCAGGATCACATGATCTGGCTGTTAACCTTTTTGTGCCATTTATACTTAGCTCTAAATAATTCTTAAAATGTCAGTAGTGCCTGCAGTGCATGAATGGATTTATGCTGTTTGTTGTGGGAGTTCAAATTAATTGCAAACCATTTTGATAATAAATTAATCAGGTTGAGGCACATTTCTGATTCCAGGTACTGTAAATGTGAATGTGTTTTCACCCTTTTTAATCCTATACAACAATACACCAAATCTACCTCTTGGATGTTAGATAAGACAAGACATTTGAGGACATTATCTCAGGGGATCACTATTTACTATTTTTAACCTTTTTTTTTTTTTTTACAATTTGTTATTGAAAAAATAAATAGTTTATTGTCAAAGTTAGTAACAGATAATTGACAATTAAACTAATCATTACTTGAAGCCCAAAAACGGCATGGTGTGATGATATTTGGCACAGAACTGGGCAGTTTCAAGGGTAAACCAGCTCTTTAATAACAACTAGCCTGCTAGTCTTAAGCTAGGAAACCATTCAGATAATAATCCAAATTGAGCTCCATTTAACAAACGCATTAAACACGGCTAACCAAGAGATCACAGTGTCAGCAGGTAAACAATGTCAAAATGGTTTGCTGATTGTGGCTAATGTTAGCAGTGCCAGCACCGCCAACCTTCGCTCCTCCTAACAGGTTCATGTGGACATGCTGGTTAGGTATGGCTTGGTCATGCTGTATGCAGATTTACCTGACACAGTATACAACTTTATCTTCATTTTTCAAAATTAATTTCCTACCAAACTGTGCTGCACCTATAACATGTTTTTTATTCCCTGTGCTAATTTGTCCTCTTACTTGAGCATTATGGCAGTAGCAATTGACTGGAGATACAGCCCCGCCTAGTGGTGGGTGGTTACGGTATAGTTTAGACATATGACGAGCATTATGGGCCTGACTTGTTAAAATACATTAATAATTAGTTAAACTGACTAGCAAATCCGACTAGCGAGGGTGCTGACTTTAGTTGTTTAGCTGGCTAACAGCACACATCCCTGGTAAGGACAGAAGTAATGTGAGCTCCCCCTCTGGGAATGTGAAGAACGTCTTTCTGTTTCCTGAACTATTGTCACAAAATATTTTCCGTTTTGAATGTGATGTGTAATACCTACCAAAAAGTGTGTCCAAAACTCAGTAAGAGCTTTTATTATAATTTACCTTTTGAATGCTGTGTCTCTTCATGCATGGCAGCAATTATGTCATTCTTATCACATTTTAAATGTATATAAGGGCAGTCATGAGCTTTTAATGAGATTAAATCCACCCTAGATTATCCTGATGCTATTAGCATGAAGCATAACAATTAATCCCAGCTATTGGCTTGATGTTACCCAAACTAACACACACACACACACACACACACACACACACACACACACACACACACACACACACACACACACACACACACACACACACACACATACACACACACACACACACACACACACACCCACACACACACACACACACACACACACACACATACACACACAGATTAAATAATTCACCTACAGGTTCTTCTATCATTGGCCCTATGTATTTCACTCTGGCGGCGTTGAAGTGCAGCTGCTTGTAGCTTTTCCACCATTTTTCGAAGCCACATTATAATCTCCCTGCATGTACATTTGATAGGAGGACTGATCTGACCTGACTTTGTGGTGCGCAAAGCTTGTGATGTGCTCCTTACTAATGGATGAGCCGAGCTCTGTGAAACTGCAGAGCAGCGGCAGAGCTACTGCATACTACTTCTACTCCAGGTCCTATTTATAGCTTCATGACCTATCCGACATGTGCTGCTACTGCCAGGTTTATGGCACTCATGATGACATGCTGCTCTTATTGAGAAATATGATTTATTTAAGTTTAGTTGTTGTTATATTTCTGAGGTAGGAGGTAAGGTCAGTGAGCTGGGAGACCTGGTTGCAGCAACTTAAAGAGAAGTGTTTGTTTAGGACTGGCAGATGGAGACAGCAGCCGAGGGAAGGGAGGGGTCATACGAGAGAAGGCACCCCAGGCACTTGGCAGCTGAGGGCCATGCGCCTGTACGCCTACATGCCTTTAGCACGGGACTCTCATCTGACTCTCTCTCTCTCTCTTTCTCTGACACACACACTTGTACAGATATTCAGACGGTCCAAGCAGAAGAACTTAGATGATGTGCTCAGTTAACTGCGCACTGAACGCTATCAATAAACAATTACAGCAACAACAGGAAAATATTTACTTTTTAATTAACTCTAAATACTTGAAGGCATGACTCAAAAGTCAGTCAGTTGTGCAAAGGTGATCTAAGAACACAGTCTGTATGAGTAAGAATTCGATACATTACAGTCAAACATTGCACATTGCATATCTTTCCACAAAACCACAGTTCTCCTCTGTGCGAAACATATTCAAACCTCCCTGCCCCACCGCGACCCCCTGCAGCTGCAAAAACATTTAATTCCAATCCAACACATGCCAGGAGGAAATGTAGGACAGGTCTGTTGGGCAAGGCCTGCAGCCAATGACAGAGCTTGTTTTATTGGCTGTGATCTCTGGGCAGGGGTTGCTGTATGGCTTTTTAGTTTATCATGAAAGAGAGTAGCTGTGATTGTGTGTGTACATGCAGGTGTGCGTCTGTAAGTGTGTAGCGTTAGATTCACCTGCAATGCAGTCGCAGTTATCTGACCCGGTTTGGCCAGCCACTCTTTGTCTCAATGTCACATAACCAGGCCAGATGATGTCATAAACCCTACTATTATTTGGACTATATAAAAGGAGAAACTCCAAAGATATGTTCTCTCTAATATGTCTAAACTAAAACATATTAGATATGAAAATATTTAAAGCATGTGTACCTTTGTGATCCTGCTATCCTGTGATCTTTTCAAATCTCACTTGATCTCACAGGGAAACGAGAGTGAATGACACAGAGCCTGACAACAAGCTACTGTCGTAATACTTTCAAGTGAGAAAAAAATGAAAAAGCAGAAGGCTCAACAAGTCTGGATAAGAAATGGTTTTGGAATATCATGATGTTGTCAACATGAATTTGTCTTTTTTTTAGTGAGAACTTGAGGTGAGATTTGACCTGTTAACAGATGATTTCTAGCTAACACAAGCCTTAGGGCGTTAATGTTAAGCATTTCTTAAAAACAGCATTGTCTCCATTTCCTTGCAGACTTTGGAAAAAAAAACTTTGGATGCATCTGTGTATGAGCATAGAACTGCAACGGATAGAATGTACACTGTAGTCTGATACTACGATCTCTCTGCTTTGGTGGATTCTTGTCCTTCACAACCTAATATGGTTGTAGATCACAAACCCTATTGTAAACCAAATCTTCCCAAAGGTACAAACAAAGTACCGGTAACCGTACCTTTCCTTACCTTTATGACCTTCATTTGTGGTTTGGCACCTTTTTCTTTTTTGTTACATACCCAGCTTATGATACCTATGAAAGATTAAAGCTTTGGCTATATATTAAGTCTTCATTATCCTTCTTCTATCCTGCCATTACTCTAAAATGTATAAGAAATCCAACAATGCTTATTTGCCACTGACTTAAACTTGGCTGCCTCGTGACCTCTCTGACATTTCCCAGCTGGCAAGCGCCCTGCTTCTGTTGGGAGTCCAATGTCCTGAACAGAATGGTTATATCTGGCTGTCTTTGTGGCGTTCTTTTTACATCTCCTCCCCTCTTGAGACCTCCATCCTCACTGATGATTAACCCAGTTGTGTCCCTCTTCTCTCTGCTCCTCCAACATATAGATCTCCTCAGACACTACCTACTGTAAAGCCGTCTCTGGTTATCTCACTCACTGAACACTTAGTTCTTATGTTCTTCTCCGCAAACCATCTCCTTTTTGTCCCTTTTTCCATGTTCTCTTCCGTTCCCTCTCAGGACCAGTCGTCAGCCTCTTTCCTTTCTCATCTCATTTCTTATTTAACCCGCTGCATCAAAAGCAAAATAATGGTACCTACCCATCTAACTGATTGACTGTTTGACTGGCTAAATGAACACTTGGCTGTTTCAATAATCCCACAGATAGGTTTTTAGCCCAGTCATATCTGTTGACTTCATGATAGTAGCTATCTTGGCCAAAAACTTTTAACCTTCAAAGTCTTTCCTTTTTGGCTTGCATTTTTACCATCTATAGGAACGCTGAAGTGACCAAAGCCTGCCAGCATTTTGTAAAGCAACACTAGATACAACAAGATACCAGACCCTGTGTTTGGATCTGTGTGTTTGCTGTGAAAGTTTGAAAGGAGACACAAACATTAGGACTCTGTCTTTGGATTATTTATGTGTGTTTTGTTCAATATTTTAAGGCTACTGTTAGACATGTTGAAGGGTAAAAGGCAAAAGTGTGATTTTATTTTGTAGCTGAGAAGGTTCTGTTCTCAATTCTGTTGAAGACAGGAAATTATCAACACTAGGCAATACACCTTGAAGGTAACACGTTGATCCCATTTCTGTTTACCTGTTGCTGCAAAAAAAAGACACCTTCAGGTAAAAGGCTTTTTGGACATGGTTTCTGTAATCACTACATTTTGATGCTGAGTCAAATCTGCCTCCAAAGATACAGCATCTTTAGAGATACAGTTGTGGGAAGCTTAAATAAGACCATCCTCAAATGTCTTAACGTTTGATCCACTACTATCACTGCCTATACCCTCACACCTCCCCTCACCTCAACGTTATCTCACGCAGTACAGACTGTATGTCCAGTTGTGCCGTCTTTACGGAGTGAACCAGGCAGCGCAAAACCTTGAATGAGTATGGTCTGCAGTGGGCGGATCATCTGTCAGTCACTGTGTTGGCTAAAGGTTTATCTCCCATTGATCCAGCAGGCGTGATAAAGCTGGGATAAAGAACATGAATAGCCACCTTCCTTGTAAAAGAGGAGGTTTTATATCTCACTTTAAGTCGACCTCTACTAGCTGTAAATCCCAAGACAAGTTCACTATGACTCGTGGTTTTCCAATCCCAATGGATCTCAAGCTAAAGCAACGATACATCCACATATTTGTGTTTATGATTAAACCAGATTCTGATTTATATACCTACATGGTCTAATAGTTTTTACCATTTCATTTAGCGCTGTAATATCTCCTTCAGCCTGCAGTCCTTCAAAGACGTGCAGAAAACAAAGGCTCAGTCGGCCATCTGGTAGACTAAGCTCAGACAAACGGTTGCACTTACTTGGAGAGTAATGTCAGCAGATGCCACTGACAGAATGGAATGTGATACTTGTTCTTATGACATGTAGTATGATGTCTAAGAGTGTACAACACAAGTGGACAGTTGGCAATTTTTAAAAAGCCAGATTGAGTCGGTCAGAGTGTTAGCAGGCATGAAATCATAGCAGTGCTTTGTTGAAATACATTCGGGCGAGTGTTAGCTTTAACTCAGAGCTTCTACATTTGTCTGCTGTGCTCAGTGTTTTACATAATACCCAACATGTCCCCCCTGAATCCAAAAATACTTTAAGTATTTTCTTTCCACCACTTATTGGCACCAATTAGTCTGAGTGATCAATACATCGCTAAATTGACTTCATCAAACTGAATCAGAGTAAAGTGAAAGCATGGCCATTGTACAGACATCTGTCCAATGGATAAAACTACAGAATAAGAGAGCATAGATTGTTTACATAGAATCATTCTTCTTATTAATTGTGACAAATTCAGATGTTTGCAATAACTATGTAAATACGATGTTTGTTTTTAACTGATCTTATCCCTCATGGAGCAGCTTTATTTAAGGTGCAACCTCAGATATACTTTTCCCAATGCTGAACTATTTTGACACTGGAGAGAGATGTTTGTGTTATGGTTGTTGACAAGTAGATAATGAGTATGATAAAATAAGTGTAGACTTCATCCTACTCCTCTTCTAACATGCATGTTTGTTTTGTGTTTAACATGATGAGTGATGTTGTCTGAGTCATATGTTCATGGTGTTTATTGAGTTTGTCCTTTAAAGGGGACATATTGTGAAAAATCCACTTTTACAGGGTTTTTGAACATATATTTGAGTAACCTGAATGTCTATCGACCCACACGATTTGAAATAAATCCATCCAGTCCTTTGTTTGTGGTCTGCATAAGTCTTACCACACAGAGAAAAATACTACCTTTCGAATTTTCTCAACTTTTGACATCACAAGTTGGATTCTGGTAAAAAAATAGTCTCCCATCCCCTGGTTTCTCCACCCATGGACTCCACGCAGCCTAGAGGAAAACTTTTGCGCAGGTCTGCCATTTTTATTCTCACTACAGAGGAGTGATTACTTCTGGGAAAGCTCAGGGGGGGGGCTCATTGCATTTAAAGAGACACACACACCAAAACGGAGCGCTCTGAGAGAGCTGGTTTCTACAGGGTCACAAACCTCCTCTGGTGCTTGATTCATGTTATATTTTGACCAAAGCACAGCACAGATGTTTCATTAAGACCACAGGGGACTGTTTGAAAAGGTGAAAAAGGGGGATAATATGTCCTCTTTAATATTCATGCACTGTATTTGTATAACAGGTTTAAAATAAAGATATCAACCTACTGAATTAACTGTGGCTGAACCAAGATCAACATTTTTAAAATACAAAAAAAATAATTTATCCATTGCATCTTCACGAACCAAAAGGGAAAATCAAGGAACACATCACCAGTGAAATGGGTAGAGGCAGTGGTGGTTGTGGTTGGTAAAACAGCAGCAGCATCATTAATGTGTTGTTCTGCTAACAGACAGACAGTAACCAGGGTTTCTTTCCTCCTCCTCCTCTGCCCCTTTAACAGTCCTCCACTGCCTTCTCCCTCCTCTCATCCTCTTATAGGCTATAATCACAGGGCTTACTCTTTACTGTCACTCCTCAATGCCAGTGTAAATGTGTGCGCTCGTGTTTTTTTGCCAGTCTACTTGTTTGGTCTCATGCACTGTATGTTTAGAGTACATTATATGTTTGAGTGTTTCTTTGAGGCCATGCAACTTGAAAATGGATAGAAGTGAACACATGCATTTCTGAGTTTGTGCTCTTTGCTGAGCGCTGCATGCCTGCACATACAGGGTGGTCTACCCCCCATGGTGTGTGTGTTTGTATGTAGGTTAAGATTGCTGCTTGCCATCGAATCCAGGTCATTAGCATCATTATGATGTTACATAAGCTTCACATGCGCACAGATGTAAATAGGGACGGACAATACATCAATATATTTTCAAACAAAATGTAGGATAGGACAATAACATATATATTGATATAGTTTATGTTGCGTTAAATGACATGACCTACAGGTGGCGGAGAAATGCTGACAAAGACAGGGACAAAGACTGCTGTTAGACAGTAAAGATGTTCTAGAATGTTTTATGATAAAGAAACTTCATATTACAAGAAGTACACTATGTGAACATAAGAGGGCTCCTTTAATGTCAACCATTGACAATGCTGGAGTTTTTAAACCACGAGTTCACATTTCTGTATACATTTGGTGTAAGTTGATTTCAGTGTGCATCATAAAACAGGTTGGTTTCTAAGGTCAGAAGTTTTTCTGCCTAAATAGACCTGGGCTATTGTATTACTCATCTATTGTTTATTTCTGCCAAGATGTTGACATCCAACCTTCATTTTAACAGACGTTAAAAAGTAATGTCACACCTTCGATTTGATTATTCATTATTTGACTTCAGTTTCCATTGAAGATGCTGCTGTGAGTCTGGGACACCTGACCCCCCCCTGATTATAAAGAGAATAACTCCTCTTTGTTTTGCTCCTCAGACCACCAGAAGTTGGAGCGAGAGGCTCGAATTTGTCGCCTTTTGAAACACTCCAACATTGGTGAGGATGTGTCTTTTACTAGTTTTGCTATTTCCATTGTCTGTGTGATGAAATAGTAAAACTTTTATCTGAATAAAAAAAGAAAAGAATAATTAATAAAGAATACATTAGAAAATATTGAAGTTTGAAAGCTACAACTGTTGTTTTAATATGATCTTTTCAGCTATGTAATGTTATGTCTGGATCTGTCTTTTTTAAATTATGATTTGTTGTAATATTATGGTTAAATAATTTTATGTTGATATGTTTTCTGTGCCATTTTTACTTTGTTCATTCCCTGTGGCTGTACCTGTATCTCTCTTTTCCAGTTCGTCTACATGACAGTATATCAGAGGAGGGCTTCCACTACCTCCTCTTTGACTTGTAAGTCTTCTTCTTGCCTGTACATACATTACATAACTTTCTCTCCTGTATTACCCCATCCCCCTGACCACAACCACCACCACCCACGCTCTCCACATCCATCTCTTGGCAATTCCCTACAGTTTCCATGGTAACAGTGTGGGGAGTGGGGGTGGGGGGGGTTGCTGTAGGAAAGAAATTAAGTTTGAATCCTTGCTTTATAGCCTTCATAGCCCCCCCCCCCAACTCCTATCAATTGAAGCATTGCAATTTAATGAGTGTTTTTCTGTGTGTGTGTGTGTGTGTGTGTGTGTGTGTGTGTGTGTGTGTGTGTGTGTGTGTGTGTGTGTGTGTGTGTGTGTGTGTGTGTGTGTGTGTGTGTGTGTGTGTGTGTGTGTGTGTGTGTGTGTGTGTATTTGCAGGGTGACCGGAGGTGAACTGTTTGAGGACATCGTAGCCAGAGAGTATTACAGCGAGGCAGACGCCAGGTAAAGCGCAGTCGTCGCTCATGTCTGTAAATGCTTCTCCTCTTTGTCCTTAAATGGTCTGTGTTGTTTTCTTCTTCTGTTCGTTGTGTATTTGTTAACATGTTTTCCTTTTTACTTGTTGACTTTACTCGTTTTAATGCTCTCCTTACTCTTTACTTTCCTCTTTATTTTCTGCTACAAGCTTTTCTTTATCTGACCCTTACAACCCTCCTCTGTGAATTTTCTTACTTTTTTCTTGTGTTTTTTACCAGCTTCTCTGTTTTTTTTGTTTGCCTCTATTATTTCGTCTTTTGTATCTATTTCTTTTTTCTTTTCTTTTGTGTAGCTCCTCCCCTTTCTCCCATTCTGTTGACTTCTAACTTTCCCCCCTGTTTTCATTGCAATTTCATTTTTTATTCTTGACCCCTTCTTTTATCCTCTATTTTCTTTTTTTTAAAGCAACAATATGTGACTTTTCCACCTACAGATTAGTAGTAGGGAGAACGGCGTGTCTCCCATGTCCACATCGCAGCCCTATCGGCTGTTTACTGCACTATGTAACTTTGGCAGCGGCTGAGGTCAATCACGAGAAGTGTGTACAGCTTTACGACAATAGTTCACACACAAGCCTTTATTATAAAAAGAAGCCAGTTTGCCCATCTCTGCCCACCTATCTCAACTAGCATATAATAAATTCCCCTCTCCAATGTAGCCGTTTAGCCACGGCAACAGTTGAAAACACATACTGTACACATACTCCACATGCAAACGGGCTGAAGACGCTTCTAGAGTCATATTTGGGTGACTTTACTGCACCTTGTCAGTTAACACGGTGTTTAGCTTTTCTATTTTTTGTTTCTATATTTTGTTGTTATCATCCTAGTGTGTGTCACATGGTGGAAAAAATGATCTCTGCGACAGTAATGAGACCATGACCCGGGAGGAAACTGTGAACCCCAGGACATAATATTTATCTTGCTAATAATATAACAAACTAGGGTGTCTGTCACATAATGATATTTTCAATGATGTCAACAAACTCCTATTGGTCAAGCCTTTAGCATATGTCTTTAAAATAATCCAATTAGCATGACTAGTGCAGGATACACTTCTCTATGTTACCCCCTTCGTTCCCCCCTGTGCTTTCCCTTCATCACACAGTGGGAGACATAAAAACAAGTGTGTTAAAAGAATCAAAACAAATGACCCTGCCCACCTGTAGTGTCCGTGTAAATGTGGAAAGTCTCTTCTACTTTCCTTTTTGTTTCTTATTTTCCATTCAGTTTTTTTACTTTCTTTTCCCACCTCCACCCACACACCACCAACATAGTTTAATATCTCACTCCCACCACTCGGGCTGACTCATCGACACACACAGTTCACTTAAACCAATGGTGGAAGAGGAAATAGAGTAGTTGGGGGTGGACAGACAATAGGCTGAAAGAAGAGTGAGAGAGATACTTGAGTATGGCAGTTGTGATGTGGGTGTTAATCCATTCAACAGCTTTTAAAGTGAAACTGAATACAATCTGATATTGCAGAAATTCAGGCCAACACGGCAAATGGTCTTAAGCCTTAGTTTCCTTTGACTTTTAGCTTGAGAAACTTAGGTCAGGCCTTTTAACCAATGTGTTATCTAGCTAACAGGCTTCATTTTAGATTTGATCAAAAATGATTTTCTTATTTTTTGTTCCTCAAATGAAAGAAGTCCAAGGCTCTGTCAGGATGACGTCATTGAGTCATGTGGAAATCCACTTTAAGTGGAGAAAATGATCAGTTATATTTCTTTATGTATTTCATGATCTCAGACCAGATGTGTAAATGTGAGCTGGAGGGAACCATTTATAGACATCACAGTGCTTGATTGCTTGGTAATTAAGTTCTTTAAATTCTATTTGCCTGATCAGTTTATTGATCTGTTTTATATGAACAAGAGACACCGCTCAATTGAGGACATTACAAATGATTTATTTGTTATTTATGATTGACACCATTGCCCGTGTTTCGAATGCAAAAGTTTTAAGTCACATCACTCGAATATATTTTATATCCATTTTGACATTTACATTGCAATTACAAAACACTGATTAAGTATAACCTATGCTTGAATTTCAGTGAATCTATTCTAATTATGTTACACTTGTAGTCAGTTCCTTTGAGGGGAAGCTTGTCAGGCTTTGTCTCACTGCTCAGTTTTAAGTCAGGGCAGTATCAATCCAGCAGAAACCTCCAAGCTCATCGAATGTATTAATCATTCTCTTCTTTTTAGAGTTGCAAATTGCAAACAGGTGTTTTGTCTAAGTAGAAAGATTTCTAATATGGGGAAACATAATTTTTCTTTACAACAAAAAATTAAATATTTATCTAATTAATTAAATATTTAATTAATTATTATGATGATATTAGCCAAGTATAGGATGGACTCATTCAATTGAGAAAAGTGCAATGAAAACAAATGCTGTTCATATATTCTTCCTTTTCAGCCAAGATAAGGTAGCTGCTATGATACTGAAAACCAACCGGTATTGGCCTACTTTTCTTATGGCAGAAATGAATAAGAGAACTGTAAAAGAATCAGACCAGTTAGCAGAATCACTCATGACAACATTGTAACTTAAACCTTCACATCCTTACTTTTACCAGTTTAATCCTACCTGAGGTAACCTTTGTATTTAATATAGTTGTTTCAGTTTTTTAGCTTGATAGATTGGTTTGAAATATGTCATCCTTTTGTTTATTAACTGAAATTTGTCAGAAATGATGGTATTTTTCCACTAAATGTCTGTTTGATTCACTGACAGCTGCTGCTGCTGCCATGCCTCGCAGCAGCAACAACGGGTGGCAAAGAAGCCCACATGTCTCTCACAGGGAAAAAGGTCACATCCAACAAGATGGCTGAATTATTTCTCCCTGCAATACAAACTTAAAAATCATGGCTTCAAAAAATGTGTTATGCCTTTAATACAAAACCAGGAACTTAAAATGTTCCACTCTTCAGAGTCTCAAAACCCATTTCCAGCTACCAGAGTGCTTACATGTATTTCTTTAGTATTAAAATATGGTGCTACACATCTCCTCTGATGAATTGACAGTTAAAATCTTGTAGCACATCAGGTAGGAATAAACTTGTTTACACACACACACACACACACACACACACACACACACACATACACACACACACACACACACACACACACACACACAGACAATATATACCCACATGAAAAAGAGTAAGAGAGGGTGTTTGTTTAGTTGTATTTATAATGTAGTAATATAGCAGTAATATTTCAATGGCATGCTGTAAGTCACAGTGAAAAGGTAAAACATTATTTTCTGTTTGTGGATTTTAAAGGGCGAGCATTTATATTCTAAAAAAAGTGCCTAAGGAAAGAATTCAATTTAGCTAATTATCTGGGATTTGTGCCTGTTCATCTCATGTGAGCTGAAGAGGACTGTTGTTTTGACATAACTGAATATTTAGCAGCCTTCAACAACTGCCAGAAAAAATTCTTCTCATGCCAGATGAAGAGGAATTTCTGTTTTGGCCTGAGTCCATGCAGTCACTTCTGCCAAGTGATTTGATCCACAAAACGTGAGTGGACTTTTAGCTGTTTTAACACGGTTTAGTTTCTTTTTTCTGCATGGTTGTTTTCTGATGGTTATTCAGTGTTGAAAAAAAAGAGCTAAGGGGTATTGCTATTTTTAATTTTTTGAGTGAGTAGGTCTATAGCCATTATCTCCTCACAGCGGAATACACTATCCTGGTGGGACGGGGGGCGGGAAGGGGGTCTTCTGAGAGATGACGTAAAGGAACGACTCGGAATAGGTGGATGAAGCAACAGAGTGGGCTATACGATGCTATAAAGAAAGTACTTTATATCAATGCTAAGTGTAGATCGACAGAATCACAATATCGACAAAAGAGGGATGAAGAAAATACTGGTGATCAGAAAACATCATGTAGCAGTTTAATTATGTACATTTAGATTGTACCGGTCGCATGCATTTAGTCTATGGTCGTTCACCTATCGCATGGAAGGGGCTGGTGATGTTATCTTATACCATCTATATTATCAGCAAGTGAATTCTTTCATCAGCTCACTAAGAATTTCTGCGGAAAAAATACTAAGGGGCTGGCAGGAGAAACTCGGGATTCAGTCCGAGTGAGAAATTCAGCTGTTTGCGTTCACATATGCAGCTCAATCTGAAAACTTTAGGGGTTTTTTGGGGGGATTTTTTGCAAGTGAGAAAGCACTACATGACATGCATTCCTGTGTGAACTCTGGTATGACCAGATAAAGTACTTATAACTGCCTTTTTGAAACTCTTTGTAAATGCTATCTTACCCACCAACCTTGTAACCCTTGCAGTACTCATCCAAAACTCATGCACATACACACAAACACATGTGCACACACACAAACACACACACACACTCTCCTTTTCTCTCCATTCTGAATGTCAGTCATCCAGGCCAGCCCCTACCCTCGAGACCAGCAATAAATTGGGACTTTAATTAGCTTCAGTAATTTGTCTCAAAGCTCAAATCACACCTTGTCACAACCTGTCAGTATCTATCGGAGTTTTTCCTTACTTGTGTTTGATCTGATAGAGACAATTAGTAGAAGAAATTAGGAGTGCATTATCCCTAACACTTAATCAAGATTTTTTTTTTGCTCACAAGGGAACAGACAGACACAAAAAACTTCCAGCCCTTTTAAAACACATCTGCATTTCCAGGAGTTGTTCAGGGTTGGTATGTGTCCCCCTTGAAATCTGGTCAGCCACCCCAAGTGCCACCACAAATACATGAATCAGCTATCTGGTGGCATATTGCTGGCCCAGTGTGATTTTTGACTGCAAGCATTTTTCTGGGAGAATCAAAAAAAAAAAAAAAAAAGGTTGTTGTTCTGTCTGCTTTCGAGGACTTAAGCCTCCTTACATGGAGCGCAGGCAATAACCGCTAGTCAGCCGGCCCCCGACAAGGGGTATTTTGGCTTCACTTTTATATAACAACAGGCGGTGGAAACACCAGAGGACTCTTTTTCAAGACTTAGACTCGAGTCGCATTGAAGTCACACACAATTGTGGCTTGAGACTTGACTTGGAATTGCCCCTCAAACCTCAGACCTGACTCGGTCTTGAGGTTTGGGACTCAAAATCTTTTTTGAATTTTTGGCGCATGAATGTCATTCCCTTACATCATGTGTCACCCTCCGCGTCTGGTGCATGAGCAGCCACACTAGAGCCAACACATCACCCACAGCAGCTACATTGCCATTTGTCAAATCCTTTGGTTTTAATAACTTCACATAAAGCCGAAACAAAATAATTGCTGAATGCAAAATCCATGGTATGAAAACAGTGGATGCTTGATTGACTACATCAAACTTTATCAGGCACCTGAAAACGCACCTTGGTAGGTCATTCAAGTTAGCAAACATGTTTAGCTCAGCTGCATCAGAGGCATTTGCTCATTCACAGTTATAAACTACTGTATCTGTAGATGGGACCCTAAATATACAATACAATTGTACTCTACCTCTTACCCCAGTTTTTTTCTCATACCAAGAGTAAAATTAGTCTATATCCATATAAGACATCCTTACAATATTCAGTATTCTTTTGGGATATGTGATTGGATGGCCTGAGGGCCTGTTTACCCATTAGAACAACTTCTGCCAGTGTATGCATTCAACATAGCCAGTCAGTGAACTAGTTGCAGAAGACTGGCAGAGAGGGGGTAGTTTGTTACCATAAGAGATGGCAACAATGCACTGTCCCTCCCCCCCTGTGCTTTCTTATATACTCATCCTTTAATAGTCGGGATGTGCACATTTTGGTGGAGTGGCTTTGATATTTTTACTGCTTGAATGCATTCAGAATTGTGCTTACTCTTGCTTATATCTTCAAAGCTGCTGAATCCAGCTTTAGGCTCAGGATCAGCATGTGGATGCAGAGAGAAGTAATGGTTTTTATTTGTATTTTCTGGTATATGTGTGTTTTTATGAGCAAGTGAGTGCATTTATCTCTCTCATTCTCTCTCTCTCAGTCCTCCCACTCACTAGACGCAGTGTGGGTGTGATTCCTGCAGGCTGCCTGTCTCTTTGCGCCTGTTATTGCTCACATATTCTGCACATAATACTTTCTCAAATCACAATGGCTACACACACACACACACACACACACACACACACACACACACACACACACACACACACACACACACTCACGTTGATGTGTTTCCTTTTAGTGATGGAAAAATAGCCATGGCGTCTGCCCACCAGTCTATAATGATTCAGTTTTACCCTCTACATTATATTTGTATTTCTTATATCTTTGCTCTTTAGACACTTTCCTATCTTTACAATCTGTCACTCTCCTCTCCTCTCCTCTCCTCTCCTCTCCTCTCCTCTCCTCTCCTCTCCTCTCCTCTCCTCTCCTCTCCTCTCCTCTCCTCTCCTCTCCTCTCCTCTCCTCTCCTCTCCTCTCCTCTCCTCTCCTCTCCTCTCTTGTCTCTTGTCCTGTGTTTTCTGTCTGTCAGGTTGTTCTGCTGTGGCTGCTCTTGTCTCTCATCATGTTTAAAAAAGGCAAAACGAAACATTTTTGTCTCCTCCACCCACCCACCCCTCCCTATCTAGCATCTCTATCTGCATCACCCTCCTTCTCCTCCACCTCTCTCTTTGTCTTTGATTTCATCCTTCATGTTCTCCTCTTTACATTTGTCATATTCATCTCGTATGGAACCTGCACGTCACTCTTTTCACCTAGCATTATTCTTCTCCCTCACCCCCCCGCCCCCCTTAACTTTTCCATTTTATTCTATTTCTGCACATCCTCATGATCCTCTCATCACCACCTCTCCCTTCACCCCCTCACTGTCCCTCCTTTTTCTGTTTTGTCTCCACAGTCACTGTATCCATCAGATTCTAGACAGTGTCCATCACATTCACCAACATGATATAGTGCACAGGGACCTGAAGGTTAGTATATGTAGAGGAGCATTTGCATCCTTCACCCACCCCTTCCCCACCACCTTTGCATGCTTCCTCTCCTTCCTCCTTCCCTTTCCTCCCTATCTTTCGTCCTCCGTCTCGTCTACTCGTGTCACCCTTGTCAGATGCTGGTCAAATGTCCGCCATGTCAGATTTGTGTTTTGATATGTTCTTGTGTTTTATTTTTTGGGTATTTTTTTGTTTTTAATATTTTGAGGACCCGAGTCTGCCTCACCCACTGCCCTCCCCCTATTTCCCCTGCAAGACAATATCCTATCAATCATTCTACAAAACACGACAAAACAAAAGCTCCTGTTGCACTGACTGTCAGCATGATCGATTAATTAATAAGCCTTGCACACAGATACGAGAGGTCACCCAAAGGTGTAATAAATATCCAACGTTTACACATGCCCATACAACCATCCATTTCTCCCACCAGGGTAGATAAAAACAAGTCAAAGAAAAATTGAATGCCATCTGTATTGATTTTTTTTCTTCCCACCTCCTCACTTTTCTTTGGCTTTGAGTTAATTGTATTGATCCCTGTATCGTTAAGACAAACTCATTTAACATCAAGTTTGTCTTTAGAAGAAAAACAACAACAGGACGGCGATGCTTTTGAAAGAAATGCGTTTGATGACATTTTAAAAGGCGTCTCCTGACCTGAGCTGTTGGTTTTGTGATTTTAATGAGATGCTTTTGTCTTCGATACTGAATTATAGCTGTGACTAGTCACACTCAGTTCCTTACAATGGTTTCACAGGATGCTGTTACAGTATATTTATATTTCTCTATATGGACCACAAATTTGCACCTTAAACTGTGGGATTAATGATGACATGTACTTCCCATTCATTAGCAATATTCAGTATTGGTTCAGAGGTTGCAGCAGGTTAAAGTTTTGAAGTATTCCATTGTAAGAAATTAGACAGAAATGTACATTTGCTTTTTTATCGTATGGTTGAATTATCCTATGTTAGTGTTGTTCAACTGATAAAACTTAACAGTATTAGTGCTGTAAGAAAAAAAGGACAAATTATCTTTTGAAATGATAAATAATAAAAAGTATTTTTCTGTTATTGTTTATTTAAAAACAGATGTAAGCCATTACCATATCACATTTTACCAGTAGTTCTTGGAGTGAGGACTTTTACAGGATCGCAGTGACATTTTTTGCACACAAAGGTGGGCACTAACCAATATTAACATCCCTCCTCCTCCCCTGCCTCGCTGATCGACATGTTATTTAAAGGTCCTTTAAAAGAAAAAAAAAATCAGCAAGGGTCAGGTTTCTTTTTCAACAATTTTCCTACTTTTTTCATGTATTCCTTAACCAAAATGCAACAGTCATTTTAAATGTCTTTCTTTCGGAAAGAATGTTTTGCAGTCCGTATTTTAAAAAACTTAAAAAAGTAATTCTTAACATGATGTCAACACACAAACAACCTTTTGTTCATTCGGTCATTGGCTACTGGGCAGCTCAGTTCAGAAACAAACACACACTCACATGCAGAAGATTCACACCCTGCGGGTTACCAAGCTCAACAGCTGACAAAGTGGGGGAGGAAGAACATGGACACAAGCACTGCGCGCAGACACACAAAAGTGCATCCAAACCTACTCACACAAACCAATATTTATGTGTGAATGAGGCTGCAAGAAGCTCTGAGCATTGTGGCTATACATTTGACCTGCTCAGTATTTATTCATTGGGAGACCTTTAGAAATAAGACCCATGATTCTAATTTATAGCCCTGATCTCTACAGCCATGCGCGTCCATTTTTATCTTACACGTTTTCTTTGTTGTTTCTCTAATGCTGTTACATGAGGCAGACTGGGCCAGACTTTTACATTATTAAACAAAGTTAAACAAAGGTCAGAGGTCCTGCTTTTTTGAAAATTGTTATTTATTCCAACAGTCTTTATGAGCTACACAGCTTATCATTAGAGGGGCTCAAAGTACAGACATTTCAGGCAGATTTGACTCTTTTTCTATTGACAAAAAAAGACCACATACAATATGTTAAGATTGAAGGCCAAACGCAAAAAAATATCTATTAAGGACCCTTTACCCTGGATGCCAAACCAGATTTTGTATTGTACACTGTGTTTGTGTTGTGACATTTATATAAAGAAATCAGGGATTCTCTTGTATCGGTCTTAAAATGTGTCTACATTACATTAATCCTAGTTTGAATGTCAGATTCAGTGATTAAACTAATGAGCGCTAGTTTTTCATTTTCAGGTTTTCTCATCCATAACAGCACAACTCAAATCAGTGAAAAACTAAGTCCATCAAGAACCTGCACTACTTGATTTAGTACTCGCAGAAGAATTGGAAAAAAATGTAAAACTTCAATGAAAGCTGACGTCAGTGCACAGGACGCACACATGCATGGTGCAGCTTTTTGTCTACATATAGTACAACAGGTCCAGGTGCTTGAGTGTGTGTGAGTGGATAAGTGATTGTGTGTTTTGAGCTCTGCATCAGTCACAGCTGGATCCAGGAAATACTGTGCACGGCCCCTATGCACAAATGTCAGATGTTTATGTTCTACACAAACAAATACATACACCCCCCCCCCCCCCCCCCCCCCCCCCACACACACACACACACACACACACTAGAAACACCCATCTGGTCACTGTTTTTTTTTAGTGTGGCGTTCAGCTAACTGACATCAGATTGACGTCTCTTGTCAGCAGAGGTCAGCTAGGCATGCAGCAGACATGGCATTGATCCCAGACACATCTTTTAAATGTTATAAATTGCACATTGACTCACTCCTTCCCTCACCTCCTTCATCAACTCCCTCTGTGTCTCCAATTGCCAGCCACATTCTCACACCCTCTCTCATCACTCAAGGCCTGCTGGCTAAAACATGGAGAGTGGTGGGGTACTAGTGTTCAACTGCAGCCAACTGAACAGTACAGATGTCTCATAGGAGTATGTTTATGCATTATTAAGAGCACTTTTTATAAAGACAAAGAATATCATAGATTATATTGTTTGGTTTTAACACAGCATTGACTAAAAGGACAACTCACTTAAAAAGTACTGATGGAAGTCATTGATTATATATCCAGTGCTGAAGGGTATTTAATCAATTTAAGTCACACAGGAATCATATACATCCTTATATACATTTTAAGTGAGAAGCCCTTAAGAAAATGTTCATCTATTAAGTGTTAGAGCCCTACATTTTAGCCACAAGTGTTAGCTAACCTACCTAGCGATTGTAGCTTCATTTGCATAATATTTGCTCTAAACTCATGGGGTTGACAAAGCCAATAAAAGATGTGACGATAAAATAGTATTTCCAGCAACTGAAGATTCCTTTCAACGTCCTACTGAACCCCAATCCTCCCCCCACTCCTTACCATACCTCCCCCTACCTTCCCTCCCCTCTCCTCCCCACACCTCTGGCCTGTGCACGGGATTGTAGTGCTGCTCAAACTAACATGCGCCCCCCCCCTCCTCCCTTGATGTTTGCATGCAGTCATTGCATTCAGCAGATCCTGGAGGCGGTGCTTCACTGCCATCAAATGGGTGTGGTGCACCGGGACCTAAAGGTGAGTGATGGGGATCACCTTGCTTTGCATTTGAGTTTCCTCTACTTTTGTGTAATGGGGTTCCTGAGTGTGTTATCTGTGTAGTCTGTGTTTAGAGAAACTGTTTGTAATGTTTGTGGACATAATGTCACTTGCAAAACCTTTGGACTTGAAGAAAATGTTGATCCATCCGTGCTCATTTTAACTCATGCACTGCACTACGAAAAAATGTCCTGACTACATCTGTATGTGGGAACACAATATAATCTGGACTTGCCTTTCTCACTTCCTTCACAGTAAGGTATTGCTCTGTCGGGTCACAGTCTTACTACTAGATCTAGTCCCTTTTGGCTTTGGTTAGGGTCAGGAGGGGGCACCTTGGTGCTTGCTGTAGCAGGAGTAATCCAAAATGGTGACTGTTCCCATGTTAGTATCACTACAGTACATACTGTATAAGGACATTTCCGCTCTGTCTGTTTTGGTGAATGTCGGACAAACTTGGTGTTTAGAGTTTTTACGAGGGGGCTGGCAGGAGAAATTTGATTAAAGTTGAGATAAACGGATTATAACATTTGTGTTCTTACACGCAGCCTACTCAGGTAAAGTCAGTACATTTTCAGGACTGCAGAGTAATGTTTGAAAACACGCTCCCTCAGAGCCACCTCTGACCTTCCTCTGGCTCTGCCCTGATGTACACAGCCTCTAGCTATGTCACCTTCTCCTCCTGTTGTGGTAACACCAATACCCCCAGTATGTGGAGATTTGAAGCATGCGCTGCGCTGGTCATGCAGGCTGAGCATTGCCGCCGCTCTGTAACCTTTTTGGAAGAGGATCTTGTCATTGCACAACTGGCAACATGGCTCGGAGGATCCTTAATCTGACCTTTGGTTCATTTCCTAGTCTGAAGAAGATGTTAACTATTGATTATGAGACAGCATGTGTTTGAGTGTGCCTTTATAGATTACTTAATGACCCCAAGAACTTAAAATATGGTGGCTCATTTTCTGTCCTTGCTGTGTGATGCTGTGACATTTTTTTGTAAAGGCCGACTGGCTGGTTGCACAGTTTTTATTTGGGGTTGGAAACCGAAAGCCGATTAATACATTTGAAGTGGTTAAAGGTCTCTTCGACCTGCTGGAGTGCTGAATAGATGTATTTTGTAAACTTTCAGAAATGCGTCAGTCATTTTTAGTTTAAAGGATTTTGCAGAGCTTAAAATTTAAGTAAGACTGTACAGCAAGTGGTAGCCATGTTTAATATGATTACTGACTTTAAACTAATATGAAGTTTTGCTTTGTTTAAATTTGGCTTGAAGTTGTGCCTTTGGGATGGTTTCCTCAGACAAAGCAGCACCTCAGATACAATGAGCTGTGTGTGAATCACAGTGTGAACAGATTGAAGTTTCCAGTCCTCTTACTGTCATGTCTTGTTCCCGGTTGTGTTTTTGTCTGTGCATGCTTGAATATCGCATCTTGTTTGGCATGTTGCGCTTTTGTCAAGCAAACACCTCTTTTGTGCAAATGTCTGTCCCAGTGTTCCTGCAAAGGCGTGTTGTGTTTATGAACACTGTTGTGGCTATTTCTTTATTTAGATGACATGCCTATCTAGTTTCACACCCAAGCATTGGAGAGCATTTCATGCAATAGGTCATAGTGTGATGACTCAGGACAGCCTGGGTGACAAGATCCCTTATATTTGGGAATCGGGTTATGGCAAATGAGATGACAACACAGCAAAAAGATTTAAAGGATGTCAGATAAAGGTGACACCAATTGCCCTACATTTCCTGGACAGCAGTGCAAATACTGTTTAGTTTCTTTGCTGACTGCCAAACTTTTAGGGGCAGAGCCTTTCAGATTATACTTCAAACTGAAAGTCTGTCACATGTAATGGATGAAATGAAAGGTATCGAATCCTTTACTGAAACAACTTTAATCTCATCATTCAAATATATATCTTCAAAGTATAGTTAATGAGTCGGCGCCAGTGTCTTCAGAATCTGAGGTTCACATCTTTATTACTCTCTCTGGAGGAAACGGGATTGTTGCAGCAGCTTGAGATCTTCTACAAACAGAGCAATGAAAGGGAAGCAAGAAAGAAAGAAGGGAGTCATTCCTTTTGATTCACCCACTCATGAACTGCTCTCAAATGCACATGTACCCTCCCTCTCTCTTCCTTTCATACCAGTTTCTAGTCAGCTGTGTGTGCATTTTTTAATTGTCTGTATGTTTATGTTAAAAAAGATGGAGACTGAACAAGTACTAATGTCAAAAAGATGATCGAGATTTCTGCAGTTATGTCATTAACGTGGCCTGGATGATTCGCATTGCGTTTATGCACCTTTTTGATGGAAGCACATGCTTCATCAGAATTTCCACCCACATCCGTTTTCACGGATTATCTTACTGCCGCTGCCACATTTTCAAGTTCTATCAACCTCGTTTACAAATGGTAGAGCTGGGAGAATGTGATGACACGAGGTAGGCACAGCGCTTTAGGATTACTGGTTCCCTCACTCACTGTCTCTCTCGCTTGCTCATTCCCTTTCTCTTTTACTTATGGGCTCAACCGCTCTAAAAAGCAAGCTTTTAACTGTCTGCACTTTGAATACACAGTTTTTCTTTTCCTCCTAACAAATTAGCTGAGGAGAGAAATCAGAGAAAATAAGGCAGAGGCTGCAAAGACACCCTGCTGCAGTGTAGGGGAGGGGAGGCAGTGTCAGAAATGCAGCCTAAATATAATGTCCTCATTCTCTCCATGCTGTAAGAGAGCACTTGTGTTTCTGTTTACAGTAGTAAACTTCAAAAAACTATTCCACAGGCTTACTGAAATAGAGGTGAGCTGTGCATGAGTGATTTAAAAGGGCTGACTGTAATAAGGGAAAAGCCTTTTCTGAGTAACTATACTGTTAGAATATTAGAGAACTTATTAAAACACACATCAGAACAACAATACTCTACTGAGAAATCGCAGTCTTCCCAGGCTAATATGTATTGTTTTATTTAAACTTGTGGAGTGTAGGTAAACTTGCTAGCCAGAATGGTGACATCAACAAATGAAAGAGTTGCATTGTTGTATATTTTATATTAATACATCTCCCAAGAGTGCCAGCACCTCTTATAGAGGAAATGATTAAGTAAGATGGAGAGAGAGACAAAGTGAGAGGTAGCAAGGGGCCAGTGGAGACAGCATCCTAATATTAAAGCCTTCTTCTGACAGAGAATAATGAGACAGACTGCATCATCTACGCCACAGAGATGGAGACTATAGACCATAGCACACCACATGAAGCGAGGACGAAAAAAGCACTGCAAACTGACTGGACTGCATGGAAATTTAAAGCCATACAAAAAAGTCATTTTAGATTTCTTTTAAAGTTTTAAGTGTCCATGCAAGTATTTCAAATGACATCTATGTCTATGTATCAGTGTTGTATGTGTGTGTCTGTGCTGAATACAGTGCTAATGAGTCTGTATTGTATGAACCCCATTAAAAATGTAGTGCACGCATAGCCATCTACCTCCAACTCTTCCTCTAAATTGAGAGTGTATATTTTTGTACCCCCATTAATCTTTTCAAAACGTTGCATAACCTAACTTTTCTCCTCTTCTTCCTCTTCAGCCAGAGAACCTGCTCCTAGCAAGCAAATGTAAGAATGCAGCAGTGAAGCTGGCCGACTTTGGCCTCGCCATCGAGGTGCAGGGGGATCAACAGGCCTGGTTTGGTACGTACAGCAGTTGGAATCTAGCATTTTTATTTAGTCAGTTTAAACGTTTAAGGGCCCACTTTTTTCTAGGTCTAGGCTCTGCTAGTGGTAAGAACTGACTTCATATAACCCTGACAATGTTTGCAGTGACTTAAAAATAGAAACGTGGAAAAAAAAGTGTGGTAAACGAAGATCTAAAGATATGAAGGAGCAACCAGAGAGAAATTCAAGCAGTGAGACATTAAAAGGATAGTTCAGATATTGTGAAGCCAGGTTGTATGAGGTATAAACAGATAACTACATTGGGACAGTTTTAAGTGTGCAGGAACTGTTTGGTTTATTGTAGTCCAGGTAGTATTGTCCAAATGCTTTACAGAGAGCTTTGGTTGAATGCAAGAAAATATGTCCATGATAATGGACTGTGTCAGCCATTATGCAATCTCTGAACTAAACAGTTATCTTCTGACAATAATTTGGCATTTTATTTATCTTATAAACGGACGTGCATAGCCAATTACTAACCTGACAGTAACAATGATCAGATCATGGAAAAGGCGTCTTGGCCCACAAATGCTATATTGTCATGTATGCTGTCCAGCCCCATCCCTTTTCATCACTGTTAATGTTTTTGTTTTTAATCAGAAATTTCAAACTCTTGGTTAGATATGGCCAAAGTGTTTAACTTCAAGTTTGGAAATACCTTCAAAAAGGGAAACAAATGTACGTCAACATGTCAGTCTCAGATCAGTATTGGAAATCTGGCCTGGATCTCTGCTAGAAAAAACATTTACCATCGGCGGAAGCATCCTTGGTTTCTTGCCTCTATGAGAGATTAGCCTGTCCTTGACAATCAACTGTCCGTAAATCCTCAGATGTGTTTGTAAGATCTCAGTCTGCCGTGTAGATGAATAGGTTTTAGCTTACTGAAGATTATCTTGCTTCTATACAAGCGGATCCAAGGAGAGCAGATACACAATCTGTTATCTTGGGCACGTCAATCAATTGTGTCTGATCTTGCATGTGTTCATGTTTTTTCTGCAGGATTTGCTGGCACACCAGGGTACCTGTCCCCTGAGGTATTAAGGAAGGAGGCATATGGCAAACCTGTGGACATCTGGGCTTGCGGTGAGTGGAACAAAGAGACACGTCACACACACACCTTGGATTTTCCTAGAGTGTACACAAAAAACCCACACATACTGAAGCACATTTTATGACAATATTTCCCTTGTGTGTGTTTGTGCATGTGTTTTTTCTGTGTGTCTCAGGGGTGATCCTCTACATCCTGCTGGTGGGTTACCCTCCTTTCTGGGATGAGGACCAGCACAAGCTGTACCAGCAGATCAAAGCCGGGGCTTACGATGTGAGTCTCTCCTCTCCTCTCCTCTCCTCTCCTCTCCTCTCCTCTCCTCTCCTCTCCTCTCCTCTCCTCTCCTCTCCTCTCCTCTCCTCTCCTCTCCTCTCCTTATGCTCTCACCTTTCTCCTCTCTTTCTCTCCTCCCTCTGCCCTCATTCCTTTTTGGTAGCAGTTACGTAACTCAGTCACCTCATTCATATTTCAGGGGGTGCAAGAGAGGGAGCCTCACCTTAGATCACTTTTTCACTCATGCCAAGTAGCAGAAGGAGATAGAGTAGGAGAGGCTGACTGATTCTTTGGGCAGGGATTCTGGGCTTGGTTTGATGCTGATGGTTTTGTGCGATGTCTTGAAATGTCCCACATGTTTCTATTGTGTTTTTTTTTTTTTTTTAGTTAAGGCGCATATCATAGAAGTACACCATCACACACACTTACACAGGGCTTCAAAGATTTTTGATAGATCAGTTAATAAGCCATTTGAATTTTAAGGTCCAATGAAGATATACACTTTAAAGTTTGAATTGTTTTCTCTTTCTGCTTATCTTTCTGACCTATCAAAGTTTGTGTTTTGGTTTATTGAATTTGCAATGATTAAATTGTTAATATTTGCAGTAATCACAACACCATAAACGCACCTTCATTGTCTAATTGTCTGTTTTAGCCTTAAACATATTCAATTTAAAATGATACAACAGATTTTTATAAATTTATCATGGAAGCAGCTGAGTCCTCTTTGCTTGAAAAACGTGTGAAACAAGTAATGGATGTAAACAATTGTTGATTATATATCTTTAGGTTTATCAGCTCAATGTGTAATCTCAACTCTGAATGTAAAATCTTGTGGTTCTGCTTGTTCTTTTAGTTCCCTTCCCCAGAGTGGGACACAGTCACCCCAGAGGCCAAAAACCTGATCAACCAGATGCTGACTATAAACCCAGCCAAGAGGATCACTGCTCAGGAGGCCCTTAAGCACCCATGGGTCTGCGTAAGTGTCCGCTTGTTGAGTTATTGATGCCTGGAAATGAAAAAGTGGTTCACAGAAAAACACAAAAGACTGAATTAAATGATTTCTTCTGAAACATCCCTCTATTTATCCTCCTCCTTCTCGTCTTCTTTCTTTCCTCAGCAACGGTCCACAGTGGCCTCTATGATGCACAGACAGGAGACTGTGGAGTGCCTGAAGAAATTCAATGCCAGGAGGAAACTCAAGGTCTGTTTGCATGCTCTCTCTCTCCCACGTCTTCCTCTGCTGCTCTTTTGTGCAGGCTGCAAAAATCCTTTCCTCATCATTGCTCTTTAATTCCTTTCATATCAACATATTGCCACGGATAGTATTTCAATTCCCTACTTATTTCCTCCAGTATTTGTGATCTGTAGTTCTAAATCTAACCCCAATGAAATATAAAAGAAAGTTAAAAAGATAATCTGCAGATTGCTTTAATTTGAATCATTATAATCTGTGGCTGTAAATACTTGAACTCCTTAGTGTTATTGATAAACACAGCTAGTTGTAGCTCTGCTTAAGCTCATTTAATTACATCAATAACACATTTTATTTCGACAAATTCTTCAAAAAGAAAAGGGCCCAATTAATATTTTGTTGAAAGGCTTTTATTATGAAACGACCATATCAGGATGTAAGGTGTTTTCAGCAGTAGAATCCTAATAGGCATGTAGAAGCTAAACGACACTTCAAGCCACATGTAGGATGTGAACATGCACAATCACAAAATTACACCCACTTTTCAGAAGCAACCTCTATGGCTGTGATGACTTTCTTCTTATTGCTGCTGCCCTCTTGGCCAGGTCACCCTTGTGAAAGAGATCCTGATCTCAATGGGTTAATTACCTGGTTAAATAAAGGTTAAATAAAAATTGGCTCTCATAATCTAAAACAATTCAATGAAAAACGCTGTCGTCTGTGGCGCTCATTTTGGACAGGAGGATTTTGATCCTGGTGGAGATTATGATGGAGTTCAGGAACATATGAGACTGATGTGCAGTTCTTTCAGTACACACAGCATCAGGTTTACTCACTCACCACTATGAATTATTTGTTAAAGCCTTTGATATGAGATAAACATTACAATGTTGTTACATGAACAAATTGTTAGATATCTCTATTCTCGTCACACCACAACTTTATTTCTCTCCTGTGGCCGTTATTTCTCCTAATCCTGACCTGTTCCTGTTCTCTGTGACATCTCGTCTGTTGTCCACCATGTGCATATGAATAATTATTTTCCTTTGCTTCATTGCCGAGATCGGCACTAAGATCCATATGTATTCATGTTAACAGAACCTAAAACAGCGGGACCCCCCCATGTTACGTCACATCCGGTTGTCTGTTTTTAATGCGTAATTACAGGAATTAATACATACATTTTGTTAAAAATATGATTTCTAATTTTATTTTCCTACAAATGTATTCATTGGGGTCTCCAACATGCAAGTTTCTTTTTTGTTGTTTTTATACTACACAACTCTAATATTACCCCTAAACAGCAATTTTAGAAACACAGAGCAACTGATCTCCAGCATTTGGAAAGTCAAATGAGCTTGATGAAATGCTAATAATGTCCGCTCTACGTAGCAGTTGGTGGCTGATGGGTCACACAATGCAGGACTTTAATCCAGGAGACAGGGAATTCAAGTTCAATTTGAGTGTAAAACAAAACATCAATGTCATCAATTTAAGCGGGAGGACCTTTAGGTTTGGGTTGATTTGGCGCCCCCTGTGGACAAAGTGATACATACCTCTTTTCTGATCTTGCCCTGCGCAAAATAAACAAAGAGGTGGCTTTGTAAGTAGCACTGTGAGTGGTGTTCTCTGATCAAATATCTCATACTGCCTACAGTCAAACATGTAACTCATTGTGAATCTTTACTACTAAAATGTTAACAATGTTAACACCTACCCTGTGGACATGTTACAAGCTTCACAATCACATTATACAAATAACCAATCTTGTTTACCGGTGGTCTTCTTTGCTGTTGTAGGTTATAAAGTAGCTTCAATATAAACTTCCATTTCATTACCAACAGAAAACTCCTCACAGGAGTGAGGAGTGCTTAAACTAACTACATGGTATTATGTTAAATACACTTTAGAACAAAGAAAAAAGGCATTAGGAAAGATGCCAACAGGAAACTTAAAGCAGAGGCTGAACATTTGCTAACTTGTGCATCTGTATTGGACACAAAAATATTTATATCTGGGATGAACAAACTTTGATCGTAGGACTACGCTCTAAATGTTGGTTCAAAACTTCAGGTAAGATTTCATATCAGCTATTGAATGAAACAAGAAATCTTTGGCATAAAAAACACATCATCCAGGCTTCTTACTCTTCCTGGTTGGTACAAAGCATGGCGACTGATGTGAAGAGAAATCAACACATAACTACACATAGATTAGCACAAATCAGGATGCTGTAATGATATGCAAAAAGTGAATAATTTAGTTGGTCGTGTCCTATGTAAACATCATATTCAAATTAAGATCGTCACCAAGTTACTAACAAGCACATGACTTAACTTCTTTAAGAAAAGGCTGCACAGTTCATCCTCACCCCAGCTCATAAATATCACGGCCTATTTGATATTCAGTGCCATTTTTAAAGCCCTATAAAAAGTTTGCAGCTCCTGTTATAAATGATGTCTCCAGAGAAAATCAGTGCCAGGATCAGCTGCTCTTTCTCTCTCCTTCTTTTCTCTCTCCCTCTTTTTTTCAGTGTCTCTCTGTGTGTTTGTTTTATTGATTTTATTAGTGGTATCACCTTTAATGCTCAGCAGGGATGACCTTTGACAGGTTCTTTGTCAGAATGTAGTCTACACATCTTTCATGGAGATGATCTGTCCATCACACAGTATTGGTGGTGCTATATCGTGCACTTTTTCTATGATTTTCTGTTTATAAACTGTAACCTAAATGTGTTGAATCATTTTTCAATAAAGACTCGTCTTTTAAATGGTTGAAAATGAATTGTTTTCCTTTCAGGGGGCCATTCTTACTACCATGCTGGTTTCTCGAAACTTCTCTGGTAAGTATCCAACATTACTAACTGTGTTTATGTTCACATGGTTAATGCACAGATCTCATTGTCTGTATGCTAGTTTCATTGCTTTATGATTAAACTCAAGTCATAAAGGAGACTGTAATGTATGTTTATATAACAAACTATGTAGTTTGTTCTAGAGGAACATGCTCTTTAAAGTGACAGTAATAATAAAGTCATTTGTTGTGAGGAGTATAACTTTAAAGTAGGATCAAAACAATAAGGCATACTGTGGAAATTCATCATTTTTTTTCTCTTTAAGATAAGACACATTACAGTCAGACTTTATTATTTGATCTTCTGATTTCTTTCTTTTCATATTCTGCTAAAATGTCCACATGTGACTTGTTAACACTAGTAACTGTATAAAACAGTGACAGAACATTTTGTCTCCCTGAGACATATGTCGATGTAAAGTTTACAGAGCATCTTGTCAGAAGCAGGATCTCATTTTCAAGTCATCTCTTTGCAACTTCAGTGTTTCCCCTTCTCTCTGTCCATGTTATTTCATTCAGAAAGAAACATTGCGCTCAGATTTTCATTGTAAACTTACTTTCAACGCAGTCATCTTGTTTCTCTCCTACTCTCTTTATCTGATCTATTTGAGCTGAAGAGATAGATCCACACTGACAGTGATGACATCACACTTTTACAACTAATGTCCAACTAAATGTCCTCTGTTTGGTGTGTTCAAGGCAAGGCAAAGCAAAGATTTTGCGTTGCTCAATGACAAACAAATCAATTCAAAGACAAAGATAGAGGCATTTTAGTAAAGCAAGCGATCATTCACATCAGATTCACTCTTACTAAATTTATCAATAAGATGCTGTGCTGCAAAAGCCTGTCAGCGTTTCTTTCTTTTGACATCCTGACGTTGCATCAGATATGACCGATCCCATTAAAAAAGTAAATGATGTCTGTTGTCTAATTTGCAGAGAGGCATGAGTCTGTGCATTTTGTGTTCATAAGCACAAAATACTCACCTACTAGATAGCATGAAGTGCCACATATTAGAGACAGGAGGACAGACGGCAAGCAATCCGAATGGAATTCTGCAAGTTAGTGTGCATATGAGAAATCTGATTTGATCCTAACAGGTGATCAAACTAGGCAGAGGTGATCCTAAAGTAGGAAGAAGTAGAAGAAAAGTTACTCCAGACTGTTCCTTGAAGAAGCAATAAAATCCCTGAAGCTGAGAACACCTTGAAAAACGAATATGGATACACCTTTAAAGCTAACACATACTGTAAGACTTTTTTCCTGAAGAAGTGTCAAAACATAACTTAGCCATGGGTTGCTTTGTCTTATGCAATGCTCTGATCTATCAAAGTCAAATACGGGGCAGCACTGAATTTGATTAGCAAGCTGTGCATGTATTCTTGTCTGTGTTCTTGTCTTTGAATTTGTGTACATCTTTGTGATAGAGGACACATTCCTGAAGGTTTGATATAGATATTTTGTTAAAGTACGTAAAACGTAATACAACCTTCCACTTCTTGAAGCTACCTTAGAGATGCCAGTAACTTTCTGCAGTCAAAAAGTGTCCCTCTTCTTTTATTATAAAGACAATTAGACACAAAATGTAATTATTTTTTCATCATCAGTGTCATTTCTATATTTCTGTTGTGGCTAGTAAAAATAAGATCTCATTTCTTATGAAGGATTCTTCAATTGAGCAGAAAGAAGGACTCAGAAATGAGGCGAGAGAACTTGGATTGTTGGAAGAATTCAAAGCAGTTCCTTCATAATTGTTGAATGTCAGCGCTTTGTTTTAATGAAATAACAACCAATGATTCCATGTTCTTGAACAGCGTGTGTGTGTGAGAATGTGTGTATGTGTGTGTGTGTGCCAGCATGCTACTTCAGTAAACATGACTCATTGCAGCCACTCTGACAAAGAAAGCTTTGCAATGTGAAAGAGTCTGAATATCAGCAAAATAATCACTCCGCTTTCTAACTCGCGCACGCACGCACGCACACACACACACACACACACACACACACACACACACACACACACACACACACACACACACACACACACACAAACTGACCAAGGTGTGAGTCCTGGCTGTCCCACTGCTTTTGAAAGTCATTTTCTCACATGCTTTCACCTTCTTATGAAGCATTGTAAGAGTGTGTTCTTCCGAAGAGTGAGTCAGAGAGATTTTGAGAAGAAAAACTATGAAGTAAAAAAAACCATAAAAGGTAGCCAAGGCGTAGTTCATCAACACATGAGCAGCCATCAGTGCTTTATGTAACTTGGTACTATGTTCTCATCATATATTATAGATAATGCATATACAGATCAGTGTCCCTGTGCTGACACAAATGCTGTTCTTTATCCCTCTGCATCTCACTTTAATCTCTTCTAGTTTTTATACCTTACAGCCAGCAGTCCTTTACCCTCAAATTGGTTCAATCAGTTGTGTTGCATCTGCAATGTAAGCTAGTAGGATGGATAAGGTAATGGAGAAAATGAGGTAAAATGGGATTGACCTTGAAGTGAAAGAGAACAGTCCTTGAGTTATGAGTCATTTCATGTGATTGAGAATAGACACAATTTACTAACACAGCTGCTGTGTAATTCCCGCAGAGCAGCAGAAAGCCATACAGACTCTAAGATTTAGCCAATATGCTTTCTTAAATATATATTTACTTTTTACACTACTTATTGTCATCCCAATATCGAAAAATGTTAATGCACTTTACAGATTTTCTTCATATCTGTCAGGGCTATATTTTCAATTGAAGCATTGCTGTCATATATTTCCCTTGAGTACGCTGTATATCCCTATGAACATTCTGCTTTGATTACTATGAAACCAATCGCTTGAAAAGCAAGAGAGGAGTACACAGGCATGAACAAGCTCAGTTTCCCAGCAGTAACAATTAAACATGAAACACCTTACTCACAATCATGAAGGTTGGTGGGCACTGCAAATCTAACATTTACTAACACTGACTTAAATCTGTACCACCATCATCATCATCACTACAACTAATGCTATTTTCATGGACCAAAAAAAAGACTAAATGCATCAGTGGTTCTCAGGTGAAGGTTTTTTTCTACTGATCCTTCTGTCAGAATTTGTGTAAAAGTGAAATAATGTCAACGGTTTGTGTCTAAAATGTAACCCCCTTTCTCCAAACTAATGAGGCCTGTTTGTATCTCACCCTTTCTTTCTTTTGTCCCCCTATCTGCTGTGTCTCTGACTCACCCCTTCCTCTCGCCTTCTTTGTTATTTCAAAATATCCCTCCACCCTTTTTTTTTTTCACTTTTACCCCACCTTCATCCTCCTCTACCTATTTTCTTACGTTTTTCTTAATTCTCTTTCTTCACGTGTTACTGGGTGTTGGACTCTTTAACAGTGGGCAGCAGGCAGACCACCGCTCCAGCCTCTGTCACTGCAGCCGCGGCAGCAGTGGCTGCAGCCGCCGGCACCACAGCAGGGCTGGTGGAACAAGGTAGTGTGGAGGTTCACCCAGGGCACACCACCCCTCTCCCTTATCCCCTTCTGCTGCTCTTTCTTGTCTATTACCCTGAATTCTTGTTCTTCCTCTATTTCCCCTCTGTCATTTTCTCTACTCCCCACCCCCTCTTTGCTAAGCATGGGAGCTCAGAGCATGATGGCTGACAACATCGCTAACCACAATTACTCATCACCTTAAGCACTATATGTTTACATCCAACTATTGAGCAGGTTTTTGAAAATTGTTGCGTAATCACAAAAAATGCAAAAATGTGTATACCTGTGCAAGCACAGTGTTTAATACTACTGAGGTCAAAACACAGATGACATGACTGTGACAGTTGTTGTAGCTTTTCACGGAAGTTGTTATAAAAAGACATTTTACAAACAAGATGAAGCCATCATTTTAAGTCTACTTCATAGTCATATGCATTGTGTGTGTGTTCTTTGCTAAATGCTCTTATTAAGATCATCTTCCTCTCACAGATTATATTTCTGGAGAAGTTTTGAGAATATTTCAGTTTCCATTTCCACCCCTTTGTTTATGCTTTATTTTGAGTAAATGACTTGGTTGGAAGCCCAGGTACTGCTGTCAGTCTCCATCCCAGCACATCCTTCACCTTCTGTGTGAGATCTGATTGGTTGTATTCATCATATCATCTTAATATATAGACACAGGCATAGTGCATGGCCTCTGTCCCTAAACCCTGCTGTCCTGTCTCTCTCTTTTCTCTTTTTTTTCTTCTCACTTATCCTTGTTAATCATCCGTCACATCAACATTTAATTTTAGCCCAATCTCTTTCCTATCGTCTGCACATTTCTACCTCACAGGTCACCTTCTACAAATTCACCGGTATCACTCCCACTTTCCCTCTTTTTCCATCATCATTTTATATTTTCATAACATCGCCCCCTCTCTCGTCTTTCCCTCTCTCTTCTTTTCTCTGTCTGACAATGACACTGGAAAGTTTGCCCCTGTTACTTTAAGGATGGAACTGCCCAAGGGCTGTCGGTGAATGCTGCATGGGGCACAGGACTGGTGCATGCGCTGCAACACGGGGGGAGTTTTGGTGCATTGTGAACACCGGTGTGAAAGATGCAAGACTGGGCTGGATTTTTAGAAGTGAAAGATTTACTGTTTTAAAATTGTAGGCTGCATTTTGCAGTTTAGAATGTATACATTTAGTATACTGCCCCAGGATGAAGGTAATTATATAAACATCTAGTGAACTTTGAAATTTAGACACCGTGGCCCAGTTGTAGTATAAATGTTTGTCAAAAAGAAAACAAGCCATGTTTTAGAGATTGTACAATTTCATGTAAAATGGAACCATCTGATTTGCCACAGTAGGCCTGGGGAGATATAAAGAAGCATCTGTCCAATTTGAAATAAGTTTAAACTAGATTTTAAAAAAGTCATAAATAACCCCCAGCTAGAGGTCGGTTTCATAAACATACAGAGAAAGGGGAAAAAAGGAGAGAGAGTGGAGGGAAATGAGTGAACATGAGTCCTGAGTTAAATTCGTAGCTGAGCTGAACTCAATCTCATGTTAAGTCTTTTGCTAACTTTGAGCCATCGTCTACACAATTGGTGCATTGGCTTTTTGGGGCTACCCAATGAGGATAACACAGACTCATCTCTAGTGGTCAGATGGCTGAAATTTGCTCTGCTTTTTGTCTGAAATACTGACATGCAATTTCCATGCAAACTGTTTAAATGCTACCCATATTAGAAAACAATTGCCAGATTTGACATACAACTAAATCCAATAATAGCTTGCCTTTAGCTGTAACTAAGTGAACCAGTGCCTGAGAAATATAGCTTTCCACGTCCCTGGCTGTATCCACAAAGCTTCTCTGAGACTTCTGCTGTGAAACATTCCTTCAGAGAACAGTGAGCCTCGTAGATGGATTGTTCTTTGGTGGTTTTAACACTGCAGATTTTTAAACACTTAAAATGCAGGAGCAGCATATTTGATGTACTTTATTCAGACAGCATTAAAAAAATAAACCCTACAGTATGTGTTTAGTCTGGTTGTGCAGAAATGAACCCAAGGAAAGAGGACAAAGGGCATCACATGACAGGCTAGTGTTGAGTCAAGGAGACGGAAGTAGTGGCAGTGTCCTTGTTTCTGTGGACCACTGGGACTCCTCAGCCTTCTCTGTGTGCTTCATGCCTCCACCAGGCTCCAATCAAATATTCATAGTGGATTGTCTCCCCCAATCAGCCTCACTTGGTTTACCGGAAACCTTGCTCTATCTTGCATATTAATACACATTAATACAATTGTTATCTAGTAGATTTTACCCTTTCCTCGTGCAGAAGTATTGCAAATGTATCCTGACATGTTTTCCGGCCTTGAACATGTTGTGAAAAAAAGGTTCTTTAGGAGCTCTTGTGCCTAAGTTGGTCCCTCCAGTCGGTCTTTGCGACTCCTTTACCCTAATTTTAGCTAGTTCTACAGTATAACCACTTCATATGAATCCTTGCCCATCCTTGCGTCACTCTCACGGTGGTGCATCTTGCGTGTCTTTGAGCTGGAATTGATTGCTGTGATTTTGTTTTTAATCTCTTCCTCCTTTCTCTTCTTGCTTCATGTGTAATTTGTGGCAAGGTAAGGGGCGCCACTTGCTTCTCTGCCTCCGGTTTGAATTAAACCACCTCTAATTTCTCAGGTTTCCACAGAGATTTCCTCTTCGTTACTGGAAGATAAACCTTCACTTCGGGTTTCGTAGAGGATGCAGTTCTCTGCTCTGACAGAGTAATGATGTCGGAGAAAAGCGCAGAGTAATAGCCTTATCACTGACATGCTTCCTCTTCCTTCTCTTCATCTCTGCTCCCATTTCACATCCTCTCCTCTTCTGCCAAGCCATTAGAGAATACGAAAGAATGAACTTGACTTTATTCTGACCTCATTTGTTCTCCAGCTTTTGGAAAAAGCAAGAACAGCACAACAACAAACCATGCACATTCTCTCACTCTCAGTCACTCCAGATTATGTATTTGAATCACTTCAAGTTGCTACTTTTTTGACTAATTGATATACAAACCTCAATTAATTTTGATTGTCAAGAGGGAATTTTTTTTTTTTTACTTGAAAAGGACTTTGCCAGGACTGGAACTGGCCTTCTGTTTTTTTTCCTTAGACGTCTTCACCCAATGGAAATCAGGCTTCATTTGAGATTTAAATGTTACTAACTTGAAGCATGTTTGGAAAAGACAGTGAAAATAAGTCAGACTGAAACTGTGTCTCATGTTTAGAGAGCAGGAAAAAAAAGAGAAAGGAAGAAAAAAAATCCCAGACGGCCAGAAATAGTGTTTTATGTAACGACGCTGGATGCTGATGTGATTGCATCTGATTGGACTTGAAATTGCACTCAGCCCTTTAAAAGGCATGGATGACGTCTAGGGGAGGGAAACTGGCAGGTTAGATTTTCAAAGTAAATGTTTCCCGTACAGTAAATGATTTAGAATATGGGTATTTACAAAAGTGAAATGGGAGACTCTTTACAAAACAATGATGATTTTAAAACATCCAGGAGGAACACAGGTTGTGTGAATTCTGTGATTTACAAGAAGTTTAGGATTAATCAGATTTCCTTTTGTGAAATGTCCTTTAATGATGATCAATGTTTTGGTGCACTGATGAACAAGATTAAATGCTTGTTACATTTCTTTCCTTGATATTATTTTTGCAATCTATGTGTCTACTGTGGTTTACCATTATGTCAGGTAGAGTGTGTGTGATCTAGGTCTTACAGTACTTAAATCTCCCAGACAGTTTTGGTATGCACCATCAAGGAAAAATACACACTTTTACTTGTCTAATCTCATCAAGATGTTGTTTTTTTGTTAGCGTAAATCCTCCATCTATATCTGCCAAGAAACACCCACAGACTCCACCTACTTAACATCACGGGGAGCCTGGCCTTTGTGTTGGGTCCCCCCTGGGTGAACGTGAATCAATTTAATGTAATCGGACCACCTTGCTATCTGTGCGGCCACGGTGAATGCCCCACAGACCATCGCCCATTGTCTGCACACTCCTTCCACTATTGTAAAGGATTATGTGTATTATGCTCAGCAGAAAACCGTGTCTACAGTATCATTCTTCCTCTCCTACCCTCCTCCCTCATTATCTTGATTAGACAGAAGACAGAAACTAATCCTCTTTAAGGCCCCCCGTTGAGTTCTTAAAGGCAGCGTTATTGTTGGGAAGTACCAGAAGCCATCTTTGTTTCCTTTTCTCAATGCCATGTTAGGAACATTGCATGAGTTAGCAGAGAACCTACAAATCATAGTACAAATGTATTTCTCTGACATCAATGTCTTTGTATTGATGAAATGTAAAGCATTGTGTGTTGACCCTATAGGTATTGGACTCTGTTACTAGTTTGAAACTCATCTTGAGGCCAACTAGCTCTCGTATTTAGCATCAGAACCAGAGTGTTGCTTATTCCATCTTTAAAACTTCTTAAGTCACTGGAAGGCTCGATTTCTTGTTCGTGTAGTGATTTTCAATTACTCCACAGATCGTGTGATTGCATAATGACCTTAATACACACATGATTCTCTATTCATTGCAGGGAGAGGGTTATTTTTAGAAGGTGTCTTGGCTGCACGGCATCACTAGAAGGAAAATTATCAGGAATACACTGCACACCAGCACCCATGTTTTCCATCAAAATTCAGACCTACGTCATTGGTCTTATTTATGGAGAGAATGTTTTGTCACCAAGCACATTAGAAACAGGTTGTTTAAGGGGACCAGAAATGGAGGCAATCAATCTATTAAATCAACTGAAAAATAGTCCCTCAAAGGATTATATTAATCTAGTTCTGCCCAGTGAAGTATGCTAGATTTCTTCTCAGATATAGGTAAATGCTGCATTATGGAGGAAAAAAAGGTCAAGTTGGTTAATAGTGCTGGAGAATAAGGTCAATTAGTCATTTTTACACATTTTTAACATGACATGAATGTTTGGGGTGTCAGGGTTGTCTATAGCTGAAAGTCACAGTACTGCATTTGTGACACTCAGTAAAAGCATTTCATTAGAAAGATGCTGAGGTGCCCTTGCTCTTCCAGCCTAAAGCTACTGTACTTCCCTGAGGTACTGCATTTTAAAAAGAAAATTTCACCACCGAGGTCAACGAAGAACTTCATTTTACAAAGTCAAATAGATGTTTTCTCTTCAATATGTCAATGTGAATAGCTGTGAATGTCATTTCCGCTTTCTCTGACTGGTTATTTTCCCCTGTGTTTGTCATTGCAGCAGCTAAGACCTTGCTCAACAAAAAGGCAGATGTCAAGGTAAGGGTCATCATCACATCTCTGCTAACTTTCCAAAGATAGAAACTCTACCTCTCCTTCCTCTTTGCTTTTCTTTCTGTGCTCCACTATTTGCTTCTGTTCCAATCTGGCTTGTCTCACCTCTCTGCTCTGTTGCACTCTTTTCTCGAGTGTTGAATGTGTTTGTTTTTCTCTCATTTTGTCTCACGTTGTGATTGTCATATCGTCACTGGATGTGTTATGTCTTGTGATGCATATGGAGGATGGGGTTCTGTCTTTAGATGGTGTGTGTGTGGCACATCCTTCTGCAAGCACCCTTTATTTTGATGTAGCATTATTCCGCTCATTGCTTCCTCACCATCTCCGTTATTAAATGTAACCATCTGTAAGCACTTGCCTTTTTTTTCCCCATCACTTCCTCCGTCGCACATTCCTCCATTTCTGTATCTTCCTCCTCTTTCATTGCTTCCTCTTCCTGCTCACCCCATCTGGTCTTTAACCCCACATTACTGTTCATCTTTTTTAATGAAGAGCTCTCACCCTCCCACTCATGCACATACACACCCAGCGGTAACACATCCCACGCAAACGTTCATGAATGCATCAGCGTGAATGCATGATTTTGTGCGACAAAAGCTCGGAACATAGTGTACGCACAAATAAATGCGTTTGCTTCCCAGCATTGTACGTTATGTTTGGAAGAGCTTTGTGCACATTCACGTGGACATGCAAGTGTGTGTATATGTAGGTGCGACTGTGTGTGTGTGAATACGTCACATTTGTTTGTTACCCTTAAAACAGAGAATGAAGGTGCGAAGAGAATTCCTGCACATTGAGTGTGTATATGCGTGGGTGTCTGCGTGTGTGGTTTGCTTATGTACATGTGCAGTTGTGTGTGACTGAGAGTGTGTGTATGTGCACATAGCCCCCCTCCTATCTCTCCTTGCTCAGTCGGTTCAGCAGGGAATGTGACTCTGGCTCCAGGAATAGCTGCCAGTCTGGACCCTGGAAACTCAGACGACAGAAATAGACGCTTACTTTCACTGTGGTGCACTCATTGCCTAGCAACAGGCTCCCCACACACTCGCCCCAAACCATTTTTAAAGGCGTCTTCTTCGTTTGCGGCTGTCCTTGATTTCCTCCTCCCCTCCCTTATCTCTTTTTTTCTCCTGTGTTTCTTTCCTCAACATGTTTTTTTTTTTTGTCCTTTTGGCGACTCTGACCTCAGCTTCTCTTCTTCTCCTTCCTCTTCCTCTTCCTCTTGTTCATTTTGGCATTTGATGCTTTTCATCTAGAGCACCTGCTCAGTGCAGCCGGCAGCCTTTCATACCCTTACTACACGCCACAATCACCCTTCTGTGCTGCCAACTTATTCCCACAAAAGCCAGTCCATTCAGCATTTCTTACAGTTGTTGTATCGATAAAATGCAATGCTTCTTATAGTTTCTTAAAGTTACTTGTTGCATTCATATACATTGACGTTCTGGTTAGATAAAACTAATAAACTGCTACAAAACAGTTAACTATAGATGGTAAACTAGCTAGACAAGGTTTTTTCTAACTAGTTAGGTCTGCTTCTAAAAGTGACTGATTTCAATCTTCAGTGATCTGCTTCTCAATCTTATAAATGTGCTCCTCTTGATGACTTCATCTGCCACGGCTACTCTCTTGCATCTTCCTACTTTTGCAAATATCACTTGAAACTCTCATTTCTTTGACGGGAGCCACTCGAACGAACTCTGCACACGCGGTCTGGAAAGTCTGATCCTGTTCTTATTCAGGATAGAAAGCTGAATAGCCATGGATGTGCACAGTGTTTTTGTTTCTCTGACAAGTTCTCGCTTATAAAAGTGCATTCACTTTTTGTCATTGGTTACTTTATCTTGTTTCCCCCCTGCTTCTTCTACCATTCATCCATCCGCCAATAATTCCATCCATCAATCAATCGCCTGTGGACAGAAACGCAAGTCCAGCTCTACTGTCCAGTACATGGTGAGCATGCTATTTTTACATTTGCCTGTTCACTTTTATTTTGCTCCCTCTCTCTTCTTCTGGATTTTTTTTTTTTTTCCGCCTTCTCATCCCTACTTGTGCTTAATTTTGCAGGAGGGGTCAAGTCCCCCACTCTATACTGAATTATTGGTTTAGTGGCGCCGCATTCATGAAACTTTTTTATTCAAACAAACAGCACACAACTATATAACTGTCATTTTAAAACATAAATCTGAACATATATTCATTTATGTAGTTAGTTTAATTCACAAACTGGGTAAAAGAGACATTGCTGATGAACAGAGAAGAAAACCTATCCCTAAATACAACAGGAGCACATACAAATAAGAGCATTAGAGAAATGCTGATTTTAAACCAAAGACAAACTTGAAGCCAACTTAGGCCCTTCTCAACTTTTCAGGGGACCAACAAATGAGTTCATTAGTCTACTTTTGAGCGCTTGACTTTTCTTAAAGTGTATCAAGATTTAGGATGAAAACCCATTACCCAAACCAATTCTTCTAAATCAAGTTAGTGAGTTGGAAGGGAATTAGACTCACAACTTGTTTCCCTCTTCCTGCCACGAGTTGCCTTCCCTTCCTTCAGACCTGACAGGTCATTTTTCCCACACACCCATCATCTCTCCTGAACCTTTCCTTTCTTTGTTCTCCCTGTGCACTACTTCCATTGTCCACCTGAGGAACCTTCTGTGGAGACTTTTACCCTCCTTCTCAATCTTGACTCTTGCTTTGATCTTTAAATGGAATCGATTGTGAAGATAAGCCAATATCTTCTGGTCCGTGCTGCTGCCATCAAGTCAGTTTTTAAACTGCTATCAAGGGATATGAAGGGTGTTCTCCCCAAAGGCATCATGACTCAAATGCTAAAACCCTGCGTTGTTACTGCAAACATGCTTTTGAGTCTTACCCCGCTAATCAATACTTTCCAAAGGAAACGTTTCCTATTGCTCCACAGAGGCAGCAGAGTGATGGCTGAAAACAGCTTTGGTTGGTCTGTGTGTGTGTGTGTGTGGGTATGTTTGTACGGGAACGGGTGTGTTTGAGTTCATGCTATTTTTGTGTGTAAAATGTAAGCTTAAACCAGCTTTTATATTCATGGCTATTTTGTGTATGCCTTGTTTTGTGTGTTTGCAATCTTTGCTGATGTATGTAGCTCTCCTCTCCTCTCCTCTCCTCTCCTCTCCTCTCCTCTCCTCTCCTCTCCTCTCCTCTCCTCTCCTCTCCTCTCCTCTCCTCTCCTCTCCTCTCCTCTCCTCTGTTATTTTCTCTTGAGTAAGCCCAGTGGCTTACAATTTCAAATCATATTAAACATACCCATTCGCATACACACACACTTCTTTCCTTTGTTTGTAAGGGCTTCATATTGATTGACTAATCAGGTGATTCTATAACCGATGATAACCTGACTCTCATGCCTGATACCAGCTGATAATTTGACATTTTTGTACTTTAAAAAGAACTTCCCCAAAATAGACAAAGATGATATGATAGATGTGAAATTGATGAACCTTTAATGTTAAGAAAAGTTAAGGTTAAGTGACCAAAGCCTTATGGTTTGATATTTCATAGCTCTCAGAGCCCATGCATTGCAGATTACAGGGGTTTTGTCTGTCTTTGAAACTTAAAAATAATCCACAGTGGTGATCAAATGAGTTCATAGGTCAAAAATATTGTAAAACCAAAAATGTTTTTACAGCTCTAATTGTTATTTCTGTCTGTGTTTCGACAATTTCAAGTTTCACATCACAAACTAGGGTTGCATCATATTTATTTGTAAATCTGTACATTTGAAAAATGTGTTTTAATGACCAAATGACCCCCAAAAAGTATTCCTAACTTAAAGGAATATCTAACCATGTTGATAATGGAAAAATGACATTCACAATTTAACACAGTGAAATAGTATTTTGGTTGTCACAATACAGATATCTGTTTCCTGGACAGTTACGAAAAGTCATTCCGAAGGATTTTAATGTGACTTTTTCAGGATTTACAAAACTCTATTAACCTCTTTTATCAAAATGAGCAAAGGGATGTTTCAAAAAAAAGGTGAAACACATTAAATTAGTTATTACAAGGACAGTAGCACCAAGGACACAAACTTACTTATTAGTACACACATCCACGTGCATGCACACACACTCACAGTCCCACTTCTTGCTGTTGTTAACACTCTTGTTGTGTCTCCTCCCTCTCCTCTCCTCTCCTGCACAGCCCCAGACAAACAGCACCAAAAACAGCATAGTCACCAGCCCCAAAGGAAACATCCCTTCACCTGCTCTGGTATTTACCTTCTAACCTCCCCTTCCCCAGTGTGTTCGTGTGAGTCTCCCCGTCTTTCCTCTGAGAACCCACCCCCACTGCCCCCTCTCCTTCACCTTTGTGTGTTTTTTTTTCCAGTCTGTTTGTCGTGTCGGCTGTGGTTGATCTTTGCCACGGCTGTCTGAAAGGTCTCAAATCAGCAGGTGGTGCCAGGAAACATCTCCTCAGCGAAGGTGGCAATGCTATGTGACTTGTACTCAGGTTGATATTGTGCAGCCATGTCAGTTTCTCTGTCATTGCGACTTTGCAGACGAGGAACAGACAGTTAAGGCCTGCTGGGGCTGTCAGTGTAATTTACCCCCTCCCCTTTATATATGCCTCTGCAGAGAGGAGGCACCCCACCGGGTTAGCAGTCCAAAATCTGCAGATTATCCTTCCAGCCAAAATGCACACCAGTTTATTCCACACAGATTAATAATTCCTCCTCTTCTGTTGATGGTGTGAACATTTGTTGCATTGGCTTGATTGTTATCCTGCGTGCTCTTGGGCCTCAGCTCGATGATCACTTTTATGGTTTTACTCTAGAGATGATATCCAAATGATTACTGCTCATTGAGGGCTTCTTGAAAGAAATCGATGTATGCAGCAAGTTCCAGATCTCATCATTTTCTACTATTGAGAGCTATGATTGTGTGGTATCTGACTTCCTAATCACACACCTGGTTTTGGAAAGATAATGTGTGTAATGTGAGTGGTTGTGCATGTTTTCAGGTAATGTAGGTGACCTTTTAAAAGCATGTTATGATTTTGTTTATTGGTCAGACAGCTGTTTATTTAAGTCCATGTCACTGCTGTTTAAAAATCAGTCATCCAGTCAGGTCACTTGTTTGGTCTTGAAAACATGCTTTGAAATTGCAAACATCTAAATTGTATACATATATGTTCACACATATTTTTTGTAACATTTTACACTAGATGTGTTTGCTAGAACCCAATTTTCTCCGATAAATAGATGTTCATATGAAGATATTTTAACCAGCTCAAACACACTGCAGTTATAATTCCCATCAACTTAATTTATCAGTTGTAGACCGGCAAACTTTCTTCACCTTTAAAAAGACTACAGATTACTCCATTCTTTGTTTGTCATGACTGTGGGGATTTGCTATAGTAAAAAGCCCATTAACTAACAAGGAAGATGGGGTTTGCAATTTTCCTGTCATTTGAAATTACTCTAATTAACATGTACCAGGCCCTCTGTAATTTTATAGCGGGGACAACAATAGCAGAGCTAGAAGTGTGGCATTTTTTGCCCAGCAACAGCAGAGATAGGAAATGTTGATTGGTGACACGCTACCTCTTTCATTTAACCCTTTATATGCCATTACAAACCATAAAAGGGTTTATTTTCTCTGAAACATGATGGTTAGATGCTGATTGTCAAATTATGAATTGATCAAATAAAATGAGAACAAATTACTTGTAAAATATAAACTTTAAAAAATGCTAAGGCCCTCTCTGAGGGCCAAGAGGGCCCTGACAGGTCCCCTCTGTTGTTTTGTGAATACTCTGCTAATCATTAAAGGGGAAATACTGGCCAAAGAGCCTTTCACAACTTCTCAATGTCATCTTTCGTCTGTCATCGAAATACTCGTTGAAGAAAAACATTTTACATCACTTTTCACCCATTTTTAGATGATGCCATAGCTCCTTATAAAGTAGTCTACACAATCTTTCTAGGAATAGAAGAAGGTAAAAAATGAATTTTCACCTCAACAGTGTTCTATTGTAAAAAAAAAAAAAGAAAAGAAAAGAAGAATAGTGCACAAGTGTGTAAAAAAGGTATACATATAATCGTTCACATATGAGACAGTGAAAGATTACTCACCAATGATCTAAAATTAAACATGAAACACAACTGAGGACTTTGAATATGCACCTTGGAGCTTCTGCAAACAGGAAACACTGAAGCTTTGTCCCCCTGTGTGAGAATGTATTGATCATATATCACAGTAAACTGTGATTTGTATGCTCTTATTGTAGACTTTACTACTTTATTCAATACATGTACTTCCTTCAGAGCTGCCAGGACAGGTTACCATCACATGCAGAACTCTGATTTTCTCACCTGAAAGCACTTAACTGACTCACAGTAAGTAAGGTGTTAGGACTCTGATCAATATATAAGACTTGTCTCAAGAGCTCCTAAATAAAATAATGAAACTTTGTTGCAGTACTAGATCCTCCATATAAGAGCAGAAGGGTTGATATAAGGTTAATGCCAATGTGTAATGATAAAATCCTTCCCTATTTAATGCTGTGACGCCATCAGCACCCGCCCCCCTTCTTTTGATCTGCAGACCCCAGGTACTTTGTTCTTGCTCATCAATATCATCATCATCTCCCAAGTTACCACCAGAGCTTGTTGCCGTTGGTGATGGTTGCTAAGACAACACCGCTATCATCAGCACCAGGGGGAAAAAAGCTGAGGTGTCACTTCCTAGGGGGAGGAGAGAGATTTCAGAGAACACTGAACATCACACTGAATGATGTTTTTTTTAGAAAACTGTTGAGAGAAAGTATATCCGTCTTAATTTTACAGAAGTAGCATTAACAGCAGGCTTTATTTACGGTGAGGTTGTAAGCCAAAACTGTATAGTGCTTGTGTCAAAAAGGATACCTTAATTGCAATCAAAATGTAACAGTCATTGCAGAGAAGCTAAAAATCAAAAGCCTCTCTGTCTGTAACTTTTTGAAATGACAGTTTAGGCAGTATAGCTTTCTGACACCAGCAGGAAGGTATAAGTGGGTTTGGGAGCAGAAGTAATGACATTGTGAAAAGTTGTCCTGTATTGCTTATGTTGTGAAGTGACTACGTTTCTATTGGAGAGGGTTCCTGAAACAATGCCAGTCTCTGCCCGGCAGTGACTGTGGGTTCTGCTGAGAGGAGTTGTGAAGGAACAAAATGACCCGTTTTAATTGTGTGGGGTCTTTTACTCTTTTCCTTTAGGTGTGTAAGAGCCCTGTTAGATGTTATAGTGTTTTACGTACGTTAAGGCATATTGGGTTTATATTGCTCACTGGTTTTCACTCATTTGTGTTAGCTATCACGTTTCACGACATACTTGCATCTTTTGAAAGACTGATGGAAATGTATAATTATTATTGCTAAAAAACAGACTACAAAATGTTTGACAAGATCCAGGTTAAAAAAAAATACAGTTTGGACAGGCTGTCCCTATACTTAGTCTTTGTATCTACTGTTTCTGTTTCAATGTATGTGTGTGCATAAGAGGGAGAAGTCGAGAGGACTGTGACTCCTCGTGTGCTCATGGCAGACACTTCACCATGGGTTTCGGTACTCTCTCTGTTCTTGGTGTGTGTGTGTGTGTGTGTGTGTGTGTGTGTGTGTGTGAGCGTGTTCGGTGTGTCCGCTTGTGTGTGTGTGCAGAGAACAAAACTGACTGCAAATTACGGTTTTCAGCTCATCCACCCACTCACTTGGCTTTAGAGGATTCTTTCCTCCCTCCTTTGTCAACCTTTCTCTTCATCTAACATTCACATCCCTCTCTCTTTTTCCTCTCTTTCCATTTTTTACCTTTTCTCTACCAACTTCTTTTTCAAGATCTTCTGCTTTCTGTCTTCACATTTTTTTCGTCCTTTACTCTCGCTTCCCTTTTTGCTCTTTAATGTCATGTTCCTCCATCTCTACTTCTCGTCCTCTTCTTCCAGGAACCTCAAACAACTGTCATCCATAATCCAGTGGACGGGACGAAGGTATACATTATCCCCCCGGTCCTGACCTATTCTTTTTACTCTTTGTCATTCTCCTCTTCTTCATCTTCTCCTTTCCTTTGATCCCTCTTTTCATCTTGCATCCATGTTAGACCACCACAGCATTGAATTACTAATGAGTATGTGTGTGTGTGTGACTTGGACACAAATTATCACTAGAATTATAAATTAATAAATAGTTAAAGCTTCCTGAAGTACTTCTAAGGATATCCTGTTAGAATATTACACAGCCCAGTTTTGTCACTTGAGCTCCCTTTTATATCTTTCTTTAGTCCTGCGTTCAATATCAAACTAAGCACTATGTGGAATCATGCAAACTCTTGGTTTTCTGTTAAAAAAAATCTTAAAAACAATGTAATTATGTCATTTAAAAATATCAGGATTTTTTACATCAGTTAGTATAATCATTTTATTAATGTTTGGTGGGAGGTTTATAGCCAATCCAAACTTCCTAAAAATGGTTGCTACACTAAGTGTTCCTGTGTGTGCATCCCCACAGTTAGAGGTAGTGCATGAACCTGCATGACTCTGCAGTAAGAGCTGTAGTTTGCCCTTGTGAGCTGTTTTGCTGAGTTTCCACGCACAACTTAAAGGGGAAACATAAATCACATTCAGGTTTTGAATCACAACAGCGAGGGCTTTGCATTTAATTCTGGGTCAGACTTCAGATGGAGGTGTATGGCTCACAATCATAAACAACATCAGGTTTCAAAAAGTCAAAAGAGACTACGAAGTATAGAAGAATTCTGCGTCACTGCAGTTTTGATTCATAGTAGGCAGGTTTAGGTAGCTTACTTGATTTCTTGAACAGCTGATCACTTGGTTTAGTCCATGTGGGCATCTGCAAATTATGCATTTTGACCTTCGCCATTTTATTGGAAGAAAATGACTCAAAAGATGAGATTGTAACGGTATGTGGGAACAAATGTGAACATAAGTTAATGCTCTGTGACTGAAATCAGGGCTTTGTAAACTGAGGGTCTAAGTGTAAAAAGCAAAATAACAACAACTTGCACAAACATGTGTAACATACATACTCAGAACATGTTTTACAAGCCCTATAGCTCACCTGTTATTTGTCAGGATGAAAACAAATGAAAAGGATAAAGATGTAACAAGAAAAACTTCTACAGTATATGATTCAGTCTAAAGAAAACAAAGTGTAGGTGTGATCACACTTTTAGTGATATTTCTTATATCTGATGTTTGCCCTTTTCTCTCTCTCTCTCTCTCTCTCTCTCTCTCACACACACACACATACACACACAAACACACTTAAACACACACTTTTCCTCCACACTTGTCCCTGCTCTGCTCAGGTCACCAGATGCTCTTTACAGGGCTATGAAACCACTTTTGTGCTTTGTGCTCGTGATGGTGCTCTCGCACGTGTCTTCTTCTAATGAGGTCACCCAGTCTCCACACTCCCCTCTACATGCAGGGGAATTTAGGCCCATTTAATCTTCTAATTGGAAGTAAGAAGCTAACTCCTCCTCGGGTAAAAGCTTAAAAAGAGAATAAAAAGCAGAGCAGAAGGAAGGGTAGATGAATAGATTCGAGCCCTAGGATGAAAACTAACTGCCCTTTCAGAACACTTTCTGCATGTTACTGTTGTTCAAATAGTTGGTCCAAGCACATCCCATTGAGTTTCTGATCCAGCAAGAGAAAAGAGTACCCTGTGGTGGAAAAACGTCACTGGTCTGCATGGTGTGAAACACGCACACACTCACACAAACATTGATATGGATCTTGTCTTGCTAGGGTCAAGAGTTGGAAATTATCAATAGCTATAGACTCTGTTTCATGATTTGTATTGAAACTATGTTAAATTGTATCGCCCCTTTGTAGAAATTAATTGAATTCAAACAGTGGAAGCTTCCTAGAGGAAAAGAAAAGAAGTCAAATACATAAAGTATGTCAACTATAACTATGGTGATGGTTCACTGGCACAGTCTGACTGTCTTTTTGGTTTGGAGGGTTGTTACACATTAACACACTTACAGCATTGAAAAAATATTGTGGTTTTGCCCTTGTTCGGTATCATTTTGTGAATTAAACCAATTTCTGAAGACATGACATGGCCTCCCAGGGATATTCTCCCTTCTGGCCTGTGTTCTGAACATAGACTGTGTAACTGGAGTGGACTTCTTGGTGTCAAAAGTGAAGCACCTAAAACCTGCATTCTTTCCAACGACCGGGAGGGGGCAAGTCCTTTGGTTGCAAAAGGGGTTCTACCAGAAAATACCCTACAGTAACTGTCACCATCAGTAACCTCAGTAAACATTTTCCAAACAGATATATGGACTCATTTTCTGGTTTCAAATGTTTTCAATACAGCAAGTTGTTTATTTTAGAAGTTATGGGCCAATTTAGAGTAAAAGAGATGAAGAAGCAGGTTATCTTTATGGATTTGGCTACCTGTTACTAAGAAGTCTTTATCAAAGCAACCTGTAAACCATGGGTCTATCCTTTTGGCTCCAATAAATGAAGAATGTGAAACATGCTATACCCAAGTCCTAAAAACAGTGGCACTTAAACCAGTGAGTGACATCAGGGTGTCCACTTCCTATACAGTCTACAGTTCTCACTGTGCATAACAAGTCTCTATATAACTCTTTGTCTGTGTGTCATCATGTGTTTCCAGCACAAGTATTTGTACTGCTACCTTTGTACCCACACTGACTGTTTACCTCTGATCTCCAGGAATCATCGGACAGCAGCAACACCACTGTGGAGGACGAGGATGTGAAAGGTAAGACTGCAGTGATACTGTTCAAAGTATGACAAATCCCAAAGCTGAAAAAAAAAAAAGGTAAATTACTGAACTGTTTGTTGCACTTGAGGGTGGATTACTCAGTGGAACTTGAAACATTTTGGATCATCACTTGACTTGTTTTTGTTTAAGTTTCTTTGCTGCAGCTAGTCAGGAAACAACCTGCATAAAACATGGTCATCACATAATGCGGACAAGTCATTTTTGAAATGCTGACAGACATACCTGAATGGATTTTTATTGATAAAGTTTTGCACAGTTACTGTAATCTTTTAAAGTTTAGAAATTACAGTTCAATTCTCTGACAGTCTAGCTAGCCTAAAAAAAAAGGAAATTAAACTTTCTGCCTTGCTTTGCATGATCTTCTTATTAGATGGCAACATCACAAGCCTCAGGGTGAGAATACCTTTTGATGCAAGCTGTTGAAAAAGTCTTTGTACAGTATGGACTCCCTTCATCTGTTTTTTGACTGGATAATTAGAAATTTATTGTTTTCTCTGAAATATGTTGTATTTTTTGTGTGAGAGCTGACATTTCTACAAGCTTACAGAAATAATTCAGTTGCCGTGACAAAAATATTATCTATCAGTGCAGTATATGCTTAATGTACTGGGGTTGTTATTTTCACACAAAAAATAAAGGTAATATGTAAACTTTAAAAGTAGTATTGAGTGTGAAAATAAAATGTACATGTGGTCAAATGGCTTTCACTTGCTGATGCCTGACCTCGTACTGACCCCCAATGGCGAGCAGCTGTATTGCTTCCTCCTGCTGTTTTTTGTTTTAGACTTAAGAGTATAAATGAGTGTGTAAGTGTGTGCGCTCCTATTAAGTGAGAGGGGTCTAAAAGAGGCCTTGTAATGCTGTCGTGGTTTGGCTTTCTCAAAAATGTTGAGCTGTAATCTGAATACTGAGACACACAAACGCTTCTAAAATACCAACATGCCTGTGTGGAGTGTCAACTTGCAGAGTTGTGTTCATGTGTTGACAGTGTTTGTATTTGTTGCTAGTGGCTACATTTGTAAAATGACAGCTACATATGAGCTACTGTAATACCTTCGCAAAATGCTTTTTATGCATAGACCTTTTTTCTGCGGTATATGTGTCTGAATCTATGTTTATGTGATGTTTGATTGTGTGTGAATGTATGGGTTGTGGCTCTGCTTATCTATGCCAGCACACTCAAACACCCCTGTTCTCCTTCATCCAGGCTCAGTACAATGCGTCTAAATCGGGTCATGAATGTATCATTTCGGTAGCAGGCATACAGAACAGAATGTGCGCCTCTATCTCCTGGTCCTCCTCCCAACAGAGGCAGCGCTGCTGTGTCACAAATTCCCTTGCAACTATTGCAGAGCCGTCACGTAAGAAAAAATAGCTTTTGTTGAAAAGAGTATCAACGAGTACTACCTTAAGCAAGAGGGTAACTCCTTTAAAAAGTGTTCAGAGTAAAAGTAGCTGCAGCCCTATACACCTAAACCTAAGAAGGACCAGGATCAAACTGTGTATTTTGTTCTGAGCACAATTTTGGGATAACTAAAGAGAAATGAGTCCTCCATAAACTGATTTGAAATTACAAGAATTTTCACATGCCAGTGAAAATTGGCAGTCACTATTCAGTCACACAGTCACTATTTCAACTCTGATAGAAAATATCTTTGTTATCCTGAAACTAGAAACTGTTAAGGAAAGGAAGGGCATGTTAACTATTCTCGTGTTTTTTTTTAACTTGTTTTCAGATCATTAAAAATCCTGATTTGTTTAGGACAAAATGTACAACATTCCTTGCAGTTTTGTGCTAATAAAACCCTGGCGGACATGTTTTGTTTTAAGAGCTAAGGTCTCAGGTGTATTTCAGTAACCTGGATAGTCAGCTCACGTGTAAAAAATATTGTAGATTTGTATATTTTGAATCTTTTTGTTGTGTGTAAAACTTAACCTGAATACACAACATGTCAATTAGTCATACTCTTTCATTTTAATTATCGTTAACACATTTTAATAAAAGGAGTTTTTGCATTTTCTTTTTAGAAGAAACATTGCTAACAAAGATTTTTTACAGTGTTTATAATTCTGCACTAAACTTAAGCGCATCTTTTACCAGCATGAGGTAATTTTTCCCTTGCAAAGCCTTATTTTAAAATAGCCTCCCCAACACTACCAACAACACAGCAACAATATTCTCAAGTATTTCTCTTGAGTAGCATTAATGCTGTTCCACAACCCGGACATACATGTTTTCAATTGTTTTTGTTTTTTTCAGAAATGTCAGATTTATTTCCACATCTTTGAAAATAATAAATATTAATAAATAAGTTATTTGAAAATAACTTATTGTAAGACAGTTGAAGAAAGGTATCCCAGAGAAGCATTACAACAAATCACTCTACTGTTCCATACTGTGCTTTGGTATCTTCCGCTATGAATTTCCTACCCTTCCAAGGTCCCAATCAGAGTTTAATCCCTCTATCGCCCCACTCCCCTGGCAGGAGTAAAGAGGGCAAGGGCACCTTGGGTGTGTGGGTGGTGGTGGGGGTGGGGGTGGGGGGTGGGGGGTGGGTGGTGGGGGGGGGGGTTAGGGCTCAAAGGGGAGGTGTCTAAATATAGTGCTGGTAGCAGGAAATGGAGACGGAGTGCCCGGAGAGGTGTTAAAAACACACCGTTCTGCTAGCGCCACCCTTGGATAGCATTAGTCTCACACAGCAGTTTTCAGACACTTAAGATACGAACAGACACATAGCACAGTTAGCGCCAGGCTGAACTACAAGAACCAGGTGAGTGCAGGAGTAAGGGGAGTTGTGTTAGGTTGGAAGAGTTTCTGTCATGGTGCCCTGTTTGTGAAATTGTCAGGTCAGTGAGTGCTAGACAGCTGGTTTGCAACCCAACACCTGTGCTGGCGTTTGGAGAATCTAAACACATAACTGTTCTGTTACCCTCCACACTTTTATAGGAGCGAAGATGTTACAGGCACTGTTTTCTGAGGGGCTGCTTTCTACGAGTTGTCAAGCTATAGATTTATATTATATGTGTGACTTGTTTAATGTACTGTAGGAGTTAAGATTACATTTTGTTTAACTACAAACCCTAAAGTTCCTATCCGTGGAATTTAAGAGCTAATTGCTTGGATATTTTTGCACGGCACTTTTAGTAAGTGATCACCTGTCAGTCAAACATGGGGGGCTGAACTATGATGTCTTTATTCTTTGAATTTCCTGTTGAGCTGCCACCTTAGTCTAGGAGAAAAATGGCATTCATTGATAGAAATGTATTTGTTGTTTTGTGTTGGTCCGTGAAAGGATGCAGTTAAACCTCTTAAACCTCTAGGTACAGTGGTGGTTTGTGATTGGAACCTCCTCCTTTCCAGCCAGTGTCTCGTGCCACATGATTTTTCTGCAGGGGCACTTTTTCTCCCTCTGTTTGTCAATGAGTGTTCATGTGTTGCATTTCCCCCAGTGCCAGCTGATTAAACAGACAAGCGGTAATGAGTAATATCCAAATTGACTCTCATTATCATGGTCATCACCATTGTCATCATCCATTCTGTGCTCACTGACAAGGCTTCCATTAGAGCCTCAATAAAAGCTCACACGCAGCAGCAGCAGCAGCTTTAAATCCTGCAGTAATGAAGTCACTAGTTGTAAGCTATTTCAAATTAGATTTGGTTACAGAGGATTGTAATTTATCAGTGTTAAGCTCATAGACTTAAAAAGAAGTGGACATACAGTACAGTAGCTACCATGATGTCACCCATTGGTGTGGACTAATATTTTGGAGCTTGGATTTGGCACTTGGGCTATCGCCATCTTGGAGTTTTGGAGGGAGAAATGACCATATTTGGAAAAGAGGTTGGAGCTGGAGAGAAGCTGGGATGTGAAACATTAAGTCGTCATCTCAGAGTAGTGCTAGCCTGATTTACAAGGTGCATAAGCAATTCAAATAAAATGTTTTATTACTGGAATGCTAATTTTGGCAAAAAAAGAAAATGTGCTGTCAGCATAAAACAAACAGCTGACCCATGTAAGTGTTTTTAGTACAACATATAGCTAAACAAGATGCCTGTCATGACTTCATGGCCCTGGCTTGTCAATCATATGAGAGTCACACCCAAAAGCATACCCTATGTTATCATTATTACACAGTAATACCATGCTGTTTACAAGCAGACATCAAGTAACTGTTGGAGAGAATAAACTTAAGGAAAATGTTGAACGAGTTCATAAACCCTTTGAGAATTAGAGTCTATCTCTCAGATAATTGATCTGCTGTCACCACATCACCTCTCACTTGCTCTGCTCTTTCCATTATTCCTCACTGTCACTTTTCTGTTGTATTTTTTTGTGTTTTATTTATGTGTATGTTTGGTCTCACTCTATGTGTGTGCATGTTATCAGGAAAGAGCTTAGACAACAGCTCGCTTAAGGCGCAGTCCAGCACAAGCTCCCAGCCTGATAGCTCTCAGGGCTCCTCAGCTGCTGTGCATTGTAAGTCAGCATGGCCCGCCAAATGCAACCACAAGCACGCACGCACACACACACACACACACACACACAGCACAAGGGCAGATGGCTGTTCATCATTAGTCTGGTTTTGCCCAAGGTTTCTGCCTCTTAAAGGACATTTTTTCTTGCCACTGTAACTTTGCTAAATGTTGCTTAGTGCTCATGATGGATTAACGTTGGGTCTTTGTAGATAATATAACATATGAGTAAGGTCTTTTACCTGCTTTTTGTAAAGTGTCTTGAGATAACATTTGTTATGAATTGGCACTATACAAATACAGATTGATGGATTGATTGACACACAATCACACATGCTCCAATAGAAATTCACCTTGAATTAACTCTTCTGTGTGTGTGTGTATTCCATTCAGCGTCCATGCATGTAGTAAAACAAACATCTGCTGTCATTTAGCAACAATAACACCCTGCCTTTTATAAAAGTTTTATACATTAGCACCATTCCTTCATCTTCAAATCAAACTGACTTAAACATCTAATAACTATATAAATAGTAAACAAAACAAGCCATTATGAAAAACAGAGAGATGGTGTGTAGTATCTTTATTCCTCAATACCCTGTCGTCCTCCCTGTACCACCCACACCACATGTATTTAGATAACTTTTTGTCTCTGCCTGCTGGACAAATGGGGAAAAGCAACACAACAAAAACATTGTGTTTCAGACAATTCAAAGCATGAATTCAAAGCATGAATTTTCCTCTTTGTCTTTCATTTTTCCCTTCTCTGTCTTTATGTCAGACTTTGTCTTGGAGAGCTCTTATGATATATACAGTGTCACAATGTCACACTAAATGAGACTTCACTTCTTTTTGTGTCTGAATATATAAATATACTGTATATATGTATCAAATATATGTTTGATAAATCTCACCTTTTCATATCAGCGACTGTTGCTCAGTGGAAGAGCGTGTCGTCTCTCATTTAGCTGCTGGTTAGATCCTCGGCTCCTGCAGTCTACATATCCCTTTGTCTTTGAACAAGACACTGAACCAGATTTGCCTCAGAAAGTATAACCTGGGGGCTGGGAATGTGTATGAATGATTAGATCAATACTTATGGGTAAATTAGCACTTCTCATAACAGCCTCTGCCAATTGTGTGTGAATGTGTGTATGAAAGGGACAATTTATCAAGTGTAAAATAACTTTGAGTGGCCGGAAGACTGTTAAAGCACAATATAAGTGCAGTCCGCTCTCCAGGACAAAGTGTTCATCTGAATGACCACAGTTCTTTTGTCAATCTTTCATCAAAGTGCACTGTCTCCCATGTTCCTCCCTTCCTCCCTCCCGAACTCAGCGGCCACAAAGTTTGCTGACTTGCTGGGCTCAGTGCGTAGGGGCTCAGGGCCCACATCTGACTGTGAGGGGAGATCCAGCACCCCACCTCCCACTGTCCTCTCCGCCCCCTCCCCTCCTCACACCCCTGTTGTCCCAATGCAGAGTGAGTAGAAAACAAGAACAGGAAGGTGAACCCTAGATCAAGAAAAAGCTACAATGAGACTTTACAAAACCTAAATGTTCATCTATCAAAATAAATGAACGAGTCTTTGCTTTCCAAGTGTCCCTGTCTTATCTGAATTGTTTATGGTAGCACACTTCTTAAGTCAAGGGAATTGGGTGTTGGTAAACTAGCATAAAAAAAAAAAGAATTCACAGATTAGACTATGCTCTACATTTTTTGCCACTATTTGCAGTACCCTTGCTAGAGTAACATTTGTTAAACACCACAGTGTCAAGCTAATAAAGGAACTTGCTAGAGACTTAGTAAAAAAGGAAACTATATTCTTATTTCACTTATTTATCTAAGTGGAATCATTTTCATCAGTAATGAAGGTTAAAGCCACAGACAGGTTAGAAAAGATGGAGAGTGTCATGGGACAAACACAGTTTTTGGAAAGTGTAGTTATTGAAAATACTGCAGTTTTGGTGACAGACAGGTTAACATAGTCAGAAAAAGATTTCCTCATTCATCATTTCAGGACGGTGGCTGTCTTCCTCTTATGTCACAATCAGGATAGGAAGTTCAAAGACAGTTAAAATGTCATGCTGCTGAGTTACAGGTTTGCTTATTGTATGTTGTTAACATTACCATTTGATGGGGTCACACAATACAATAGAAAGCTAACGTTATGATAGCTAGCTAGCTAGCTTACAGTAAGCACACAGTTATGCTAGCAAGCCAAAGGTTACATTAGCTATCCATTTAGTAAAATGAGCTAGGAATTAATATATTGATAACATAAGCTTTTTGGTGTAGTATTACATTAATAAATGTGTTTTTGTAACTTGAAATAAGGCAAGTGTTAGTTGTTTTTGTTTTTCTGCTAGCCATCATATTCTCAGTTTAGGTCAATGGATAAACACTGAAATTATAACGTTTTTCTAATACCATATGTGTTGTACTTTTACAACCTTAGCTACAGGGCTACAACATTAAAACTGTTTTTGAGCTTCCCAACCTGAGCGTTAGAGGAAGATGGCTGTTGTGTGAATGTGTTCTTTAACTTCATTATTCCATCATTCTTATTTTGTTTCCCCTCCTTACTGTTTCTAATCTGGTCTTTTGCATTCCTCCAACTACCAACCCACCCTTTTATCATCCCTCTGTCCATTGCCTGGAACATCCACTCAGTGTCTCGGCTCACAGACCTGGTAAGCAGCGTTCGCAGGGCGCCGGCAGCCCCTGCACCCGAGGTTGACGCTGCACCAGCGCCGGTACCTTGCGCCAGACCCACCCAACCACCCACACACACCACCTCCCCTCCTCCCCCTCACTCCCCCTCAGGCCCATCCCTGTCTCCCTCGCAGAGTGAGTACAGAGCATTACCCACCCTGACCCCTTGCACGGCGGCCAGTCACCTGGCTGTGTGTAATTAACAGTTCTTGTGTTTTGCTTTTGTTTAAGACTGTGCATCGAGTAGAGTATGATGTGCTGAACTGTTCTTCTGTCAGCCTATTTAACTATCTGGTTGTGTCCTTTTTGCCTCTGACCCTTTTTAAACTGTTCTTCAGTCTGCTATGGAGACCACAGCTAACAGCAGGTGGATTTATGTATCACTCGGTTTCTCAAACAGTTGAAGTTGCTTGTGTTGGTTATAAGAAGATTCCTTGTGTGTGCTCATTAATACAGCGTGTTTGACAGTGTTTTAGAAGCTGTATGTGTAACGATGTTCATTTGTTTGACATGAAGAAGGAATGCATCTCCAGACTAATTCACGAGTGAATTAACGTGCTATTTTCAGTGTTCATGTTGCAGAATCAAAGCTTTTCAAAATCAAACAAATGACTTCATAACACAATTTTGTCTTACTCACAATTTAATCTACAAGAGATGTTGAAACAGTTTTTTCAAAACCAACAGTATTTTCAGTAAGTCTGAAAGTTCATTTTGGTTCTAACTGCCAATGCCTCAACAAATGTGTTGCGTCAAATAATGTTAATGATTTGGGGAAAAAAACGATCTTTTCTCCTGCGTCCAATTGTTGAAGTTATTTTTAATGAACTCCTGATTATGTTTCTCTGCAGCACGCAAACAAGAAATCATCAAGATCACTGAGCAGCTGATTGAGGCAATCAACAATGGAGACTTTGAGGCTTATGCGTAAGTCTGGACTTTTTTGTGGTCTTTGTGAAGCTTGTGATAAAAACAAAAGTATAAAATGAATGTTTGGCTTCACTAACATTTCCTGTGCTTTCCTGTGCAGTAAGATCTGTGACCCTGGACTGACTTCGTTCGAGCCGGAGGCGCTTGGTAACCTGGTAGAGGGGATGGACTTCCACAGATTCTACTTTGAGAACCGTAAGATTGAAAGATTTCTTGCTATTTGTTTTCATTTTCTTCTTTTAAATCTTATACTTTGATCTTGTTTCTGATCATTATATCTGCCATTTGAGTTTTAAACTACACAAACACATGTCATTAATATGATTCTCAAAATGGAGCTTAGAAAGAGAAACGTGGTGTTCTGTGCATCTCCCTCCATTAATGCCTTTGCTATATTTCAATAGTCTGAAAGAGATCACATTTGGGAATGTTTTTACAGGTAGTGTGTGATAAAAAAAAACATTGTCAGAGAATTTAAACCAAAAAGAAATCCTGAAAAAACTAGACTTGTAAATGAGGGTTAACGTTCTTCCACAGCTTTAGTTTTACATTTACCCATCGCTTTCCATCAGCAGCTCAACTTCCTTTAATAAAGCCAGTGTATTTCTTACTATACTAAAGGATGCCAGTTTGTAACACTGAGTAACAAGGCTTTCAGATCATTGGCTGTTTCTCAATATGCGTTCTTGTCCGTTGTTTGCATTCTTGATATTGAGAAACGGCTATTTCCTTTTGTTTATTCAGTACATGGTTGTATTTTCTTTTACAGCTCAACAAAAATGAGCTAGAGAAGTAAATATAGCAGAGTAGTTGTTATTTTGTACTTATTGTTGCTGTGTTGTCTCTCTCATCCTTTCTCCTATCATTGTTCTTGTTGTCTTTTCAGTTTTGGCAAAGAACAGCAAGCCCATCCACACCACCATCTTAAACCCCCACGTCCATCTCATTGGCGAGGAAGCCGCCTGCATCGCCTACATCCGCCTGACTCAGTATGTCGACGGCCAGGGTCGGCCGCGGTCCAGCCAGTCAGAGGAAACTCGCGTTTGGCATCGCAGAGACAGCAAGTGGCAGAACATCCATTTCCACTGCTCAGGCGCACCAGCCGCACCATTACAGTGAGGTACAAATACAGCAGTGGGATTACTGGGAGAAGACTGATAGAAATGTAGCGCACTTTTTATTTTAAATATCTACTTTTAAAAGAAGCTGTAGGGCTGTACCTGTATGCTGAATAATTATAGAACTCTTTACTGACAGATAAAGACATCAGAGTGGGGAAATGAATGGGGGAAAAAGATAAAGAAATGAGAAGGGGAAAGAAATATTTTCGATGATTCTAGAATCATTAACGGAACATATCTTTAATGAGAAAATAAATCAGCCATTGGCCTTTGCTTTTATAATTCTCTGAAAAAGCATTATCACTGCAGTATGTCTATTTAGGAATTCATTCAAGTTACTAACATGAATTTCTCTTGGGTCCACATGTACAAAGTACTTATATTTATTAAGTTTCTAAAATAATCTGATGCTTAAGCTGTTCTGCTTGTTTCACAGCCAGTACAAGGTCCCACTTTTTTTTGTGTGCATGAGATCACATTTTATTTATGAAATTATAAATTTCTTATTTTTTTTATTCATGAAATGATGTTACCAGTCATAATTACAGAAATGTTAAACAACATGCCAAACACATGTGTTTGGCATGTTGAAAATGAGGGAAACACATGTGTTTGGCATGCCTTCACTCCCTGATAATATCTCCAAATATTCTGCTGGGGAGATCTAAAAGAGACATTCTGGCATTTATATCATCACTCTTACTGTAAAGTTTGCAGCTCATTCCATAATGTTTTTGCTAAATATTTTATGGGGGGAAAAGGCTCCATGACTGGGAAGCATCATTTTTGCACCACATGTTTTCTAACTTATAAGAGTCCTGATGATGTTGCATTTTTGTGGTCAGGTGTTTTCTAATATCAGAAGAACAAAATGTTTAGGCCAAGGCAGCTCTGCAGTTTCCCTCATTTTCAGTTATTAAGTAATTGCAAATCTAGAATATTGACATTTCACTTGGCTGTCTTTATATTGTGATAATATATACTTCATCAACTGTGCAGCCTTTTTTTTTTTTACAATTTTTAGTTGTCTTGCAAACTCACATGAGAGGATGTCAATCTTTATACCTGTGAAGCTGGAGACAGTAGACTGTTAGCATAGCTTAGCATTAATTATCTAAACAGAAGGTGTTGTCCAAAGTTCAAATCTATCCATCTTTCTGTATTAATTTATGGAAAAAAACTAAAGTATAAACCAGAGAGAGATCCCAAACATCTCATCTAAGTCTGCTAGAGTAAACATGTTTCCCGAAATGTTGAACTATTCCTTTAATTTAAGGGTGTAGGTGCCCTGTTTTATTTATACTTTTGTTGTCAGACATTTAATCCTGGGACACTGTTTTGTTTTGTTTTCCTTTCAAGGGTTGAATGACAAAGTTTTTCTGCGAAGAATGCTCTGCTGGAGAGAGAGGAAGAGGAGGAAGGGATGAAAGAACAAGTCTGTTGTTAGTTTGGGGACAGGGCTGCTCACCGTTCAACAACAAGCCCTCCCTCACTGGAAGCCCTGACTTAACCCCCCCCACGCGCATCTCTTCTTTTACTACTACTGCCCCCTGTCTGTCACCTGTCCTACAACATCTTCTGACAACCATCAAGAAAACAGCAACAGAACGTCCAACAGCAAGAAAACCTTCACCCCCCCTCCTGCTTTTTCTGCTTGGGTGATTGATGGGGGCGGGGCTGTTTTCATCACTCAGTGTGATTCCTCCTTCCTGTGGTCTGTCTCCCAAATTTTTGTAAAGCCAACCCTCTTGTCCTCCTGTGAATTCACACTTGTGTGACAAAAACACTGCACTGGAAATACAGTCTGTAAAGTTTTAAGTCAAATCTACTACTATCATTACTATATTATTATCATTGTTATTACGATTATTATTATTATTATGACACATTTGCAAATGTATGTAATTTGTATCATTCAAAATTCTTGATGCCAGTGTTTTTTAGAGTTGAAAAGGTTTTTTTTTTTCTCTATCTTTTTAAGGAAGCATGTTTTTTTCCCCATATTAACAGTAGCTGTTTATTATTGTTGCTTTTAAGTCGGAAATGATATTAGCCGTTTTGTAATTTGCTTTGTTAGCTAAAATATTGCGCCCACAAACATGGGACATTATTTTGTTTGTTTGCTTGCTTGTTTTTTGGCTTATCTTTTTGTGTGTTTGTGTGAACTGTGGTTATGTCAGCCAGACAAGCAGTGTGTGCACATTTTCTCATTCTTACATGTTGACTGCATTGTTGGAAGATTTTTTTTTTTTTTTTTTTGTACATCATTGCGATGTGAACACCAGGGTAGGATTTAACTAAACGCTGTGTCTTCCTTCAACCAATAGGATTTTATATACATATATACAGATATATACTGTCTATTTGGACAATAAAATATTAGCATAATATTGATTTGCTTTACCACAAATCAAATACAACTTGTTCACAGCTCTTCTTTAGTATAAATATTGTATTTTAATAATGAATTCTAACAGTATACAGATCATTTTTGGAAATAATTTTGCATATGTATGCTAAGAAAAGTTTCTCAAACTTCGACTCGGCAAATCATTTCCTGCTCAGTAAAAATAATTATGGGAAAAACAAAAATCAAACATGTTTTTCTCGTCACAGCAGAATTACAACCTGAAGCATAATGATAGAGGCCTCTTGTCATGAAATCACTTGGTATATCCTGATAAGTGAAATGTGTCAGTGTGACATTGAACATATTGTTAAAATTACCATGTTATTTCATGACAAGAAAATGAGCACTATTTTGGGTTTTATTGTACTAGCTAAACCTTGTGTTCCTTTGACCACACACACAGTAAGGCCCTTGTCAGTATTAAAGAATGAAGGGTGTGTGCGTCGGGCTTCTATGTTCTGTGCTTTTCTGGCAGTCCTTTGCTACAGGGTGCAATATTAGTGTGCAGTATGTGTGTGTCTGCAAGCATGTACAGGACATCCATTGAACTTTACTTTTTTTGGAGGTGTGTGCTGCGTGAGTAATATAAGGAAAAGGCTCGGTTTCAGAGGACATATCAGTCCCCTGCCTTCAGCGAAGGATTTTATTTTCCTTATGCTTTGATTGCGTCTCCCCTTTTTTTAAATGTATTATCAGCTTTTTATGATTCAAAGTGCTCGTGCCAGGGGTTGGCAATACCCCGCAGCACTGAAAACAGTTTTTTGGGGGGGGGTTTGCAGTCCACGCCTCTGTTTTTTGCTCTTGCACCATTGGCTGCCTTCACATTTGTCTCTCCCCTATTGGTCAGACCAAGATATTAAGAGACCGGGCAGTCGGTTTGGTGAAAAGTCCTCAGGTTTTTATTTATTTTGAATATTTATTTATTTATTTTAGTTGATATTTTTATTGTGCTTTGTTGTTGTAATATTGTACAGCTCATGCACTTGTGCAAATAGTCTCTGTTCTTCATAAGGGACACTGCTTCATGTATACCATGTTTTTTAAAGGGATAGTACGTCAAATTTGCATCCTGCATGTGTTTTTCTGCAAAGACCAACATGGTGTGATTTTCTGTTTTCAGCTATTTTTCTTCTGCGTCTTTAGGTTTGTTTTTTTCTGATATTATTTGTTTTAATTTCTTTTTCACTTTGGTTTGTTTGAGTGCCAGAGTTGAAGGTACATAATAGGGATTGTATTTTGTGTGAACTGTCCCTCTAAAAGCCTTTTTTCTAAGGCAATGGAAGTGTTTTTGGAACAGATTTTTCAAGTTGAACCACTGAGTCGTTTTGTACCCTTGTCTCATCAAGTACCAGTGTCGATGTCTAGTTGACCCCGTTTTATACTGAAATCGGTCAAAGGTTACAAAAAGCTGTTAATGCGGAATTGTGCTAACCTGCCAAGACCCCCCACACCTCTGAAAATAAGAAGACATAGCAGCATGTACAGTACAAAAGTGTTGTTCTTCTGTTCTTAGTGTTAACTAGCCTTGAAAGTCAATATAAGATTCACATATTTAAAACGAGGGAGTACACATTATTACTCAACAACAACTAACTAGCAGCATAGCTGGCATTTTTTCTTTGCATGACCGTCAACAGGACACTTGTTTTTGGTGGTTTTCTTTGGTTTCTCATTTTCTACTGAATGCAGTTTTACTCGACCTCTTTGTCTATTATCTCAGCTTTTAAAGTGCATATAACTATTTTTGTCTCAAGATGATATAATGAAGATGATTATAGTGATAAGGATGAAGATGAGGATTGCAACATTGACGATGATAATGATGGTTATTTCACAATACTTTACCACCGGGCTCTTTGTTGTCTGTGCTGGGAGGAACACCACCTGAGCTCCAGCAGGGGGCGCACCAACACACAGATGGATGGATGGATGTAGCTGCACAAAAAAGATGACTTAAGTCCTAAATCTAAATTAAAATGTAGTCAGAGACAACACTTGAATTATAAAGACTAACTAAAATGTGACATTGTTATTATTTGTAACAGCTGCACAATTATGAGAATAATGAGCATCCTACAGTTTGACTTGATGATCATCGTTTCATGAGTGTTCTCATTCAATTTGGGATAGACGTTTCTTTAAAATAAATGCACCAACAAATCTGATACATCAGGATTCTGTGTGACTGATCAAAGCGGAAGTTATGGTTAAGATTATGTAGATGAATTGTGCAGCTCTACATATAAACTACTGTACAATTGCAATGATTCTCTGCTGCGTTCCTTTTGACCTTTTGGTCTAATGAACTTGTGTTACTGAGATAATCTGTAGCTGCTTTGTTCACTCTGAACCTCTGCCACCTCTCTGCAGACAGTGACTAAGCTGCACTGACAACACTGAGCTGGCTTCTCTTCGAAGGGTGTCTGTAACTCTCTCTCTCTCTCCTCTTTCTCCGTTTGCAACTTTATTCAATCATTTCTCTGCAGCCGCTTCTTTCTAATTTCCCCAGGTCTCTTTCTGTCAGTTATCTTCTGTATAATGATGTTAATCCTCTAGTTCTCTGATTCTTCAGCTTATTGCTCTGTTCTCTTACGTGCTACACGTGTTTCTATAACTTCAAGAAAATGTGTTAAGGTGTTATCAATAAAAGGATCGTTTAAATAGAAAAGTGCATTTCAGTTTCTGTGCTAACTGCAGAACAGCTTTGAGTTTTATTGATTGAAGTCAAAAGACATAAATGAACACATTCAGGTTTAGAACAGAATATTCTAAAAGCAGAAAAAAAATGTTGAAAACAAAAACTGTTTTCAAGCTCAGATGCTGACGATTGTTTCAAATCTCAATGACACTTAACATAAACTCAGCTCCACCTCCGTGAATGATCAAAATAATGAAATAAGTGCTGCTGTTAAGTCATAAAGATACAGAGTATTGTTCGAGGTCAAGGTTAAAGTGACCACAGCTTGACACTTTTAAAATGAAACATCCCCATTTAAAACAAGTTCAGAAAAAGAAGAGAAATGAGACTCCTGACATTATTGCTGAAATTGTTCAATTAAACAAGCAGCTGAACTCACAAATAATTAGGACAACAGATCCATTATTAAATCATATTTAGGACTAGCTCCAATCCTCACTATCTCAGTGTTACAATTTGATGGATTTAGAAAATATTCTGCAAGTTTTTTAAATTCTCTCACTTGGATCTTAAACATGCGTACGTAGTCAACCATCATTAAACTATTTCTGTACAACTGTATACAGTTTAAGAAGCACAACTATGATGTTTGCCTTAATTAACGTGAAATACTGAAATCAAAAATCAACTCCAAATAAAGTCTAATCTGCCTTTCATGAGATAAACGTACAAATAACAGGGAAAAGATTACATCAACGTTCACTGTTCAGTACATTTTGAAAATAAAAGGTTGATAATCAAGAAAAAAACATTTTTACAAAATAAAAATTAATTGTTTTAACAACTTTTCAGTTATTGACTGAATAATTTTCAAAACTCAAGTGGAAAGAAAGTTATTTTGAAATATCAAAAATAAAAAAGGTCAGATTCGACTTTTTCTAGTTATGATCTAAAGGATATTCGAAATAAAAATCAGATTCATGCGGACTTGCTAATCCGAACAATTTTGAAAATAAATTATTTCAAGGAATCTAAAACGTCCCAGCCTTTGTTTCCCCCTCAGATCACTGCGGTGCAGCACTGCCCTCCCTGGCTCATAATAGGGAAATCTAATAAAGAATGTCAGCTTAGCTTCCAGGGAGGGCCGGTGATGGTCACGCACTCGCACTTTGTCACTCAAAATATTTGGCTGCAAGACTAAAATATGCCTCAATCTCATAAAAAGTTGACACCCCGTTTGTGGTGTTAAACGATGAGAAAAAATGCAGACAAAGAAAAAAATATATATATAAAAAAAAAATAATAATAATAAAACGTCCCAGTTCTTTCAGTATGATCAAGGCACATTTTATCAAAACTGCTTCACACAAATAATAATAATGCCTATATTTGCTGATTACATTGTGGAAATTCTATTTTCAAACATATGTCCTACTTAGAGACAACATCTTATGTTGCTCCTTTTTCTGTGTTTTCTTTTTAAATCAAATGATTCTCAACTTTCAAAAAGTAACTGGAATTATTTTCAACTGAAACATAAACTCCCTCCATTATCCTTATGTGAATAGATCACTCAGACCTCCCTGCCCTCCCTGATCATCACAGAGAAATCTCAGTGAGACAGATTTTGATTTCAGCAGTTTTAGCATTAAGAGCTTCTCCAATTTCAATAAATGGGAAAAGTCTCTCTGTGAAAGCTTTTCTGTGAGTGTAAATATGAGTCCTATCTTCGGGGTCGTAGAAGGACACCTCCCCCCTGTCATAGTCAAGCTGGATGCTGATCCTCTGAAGACTCTTCATCACTTTGACAGTCTTACCAAGACCGTTTGTGTATTTTCCACTGCGATGCAATAAACACCAGATTCCATATTCTGATGTAGTAGATCTCACTCCCTTCCTGTCCACAGACTCTTTAGCCAAACCAACATTCCAGACAGGATGGTCTCCCACCTCCACCTCCCAGCTGTGTTTCCCTGAGCTGAAGCCCTCAGAGCCCAGAACGGTGGTATACTTGATGTTTCTTTCAGAATTGTCAGGAAGCAGCTTCTTTGTGTCTCTATATCTCACACTGGTCAAATCATCAGATAGATAGAGACAGGGGTGTGCAGTGTTTGGGTCCAGAATGACATGACTGAAGTGGACCCTGTCCTTCATCTTCTCCCAGACTCTGAAGGACAGGTTGCCCAGGTGTTTGGCCACATCGATCAGCGCTCCTGAGACCAGCTGGGGATCTGACACTGAGCACTGGACTCTTGCTCTGTTCTGAGTGGTTTTATAACTTCTGAGGAAAGACACGTTAACTTTCTGCAGCTCTTCTTCAACAGCACTGATACTTTGTGACAGAGAGGAGATCTGCTCCTGAATCCTCTCCATCTCTCTGCTGATAGTCTTCCCCTTCTGTTCCTCTTCCTCCCTCAGAGCTGCCAGTCTGGACTCTTCTTCGTCTTTCAGAAACTGCTGGAGCTTCTTGAACTCTGCTCTGATCTGCCTCTCTGTGGACGACAGCTGCATCTTGGAGTGTTGAATCACTTTATTGTACGTTTCCTCCACTTGTTTGTGTTTCTCCCTCTTGTCCTGTAGAGACTCTAAGTCTGATTTCAGCTGCTCCTTCAGGTCAGCGAGTGCTTCTTCTAAAGGAACCACCTTGTGACCATGGTGGAGAGAAAACTCACAGACAGGACACACAGCTCGATCTTCATCTTCACAGAACCAATAAGGAACATCTGGGTGTTCATTGCACACAACCTCCTCCTTTTCCTGTTCTTTTTCTCTCTCAGGTGAACCATTAGTCTTCCTCTGAGCAAAAGAATCAGCCAATTCCTTCAGTGTCAGGTTGACTTCTGAAACATCTATTAAAGATGTTCTTTTACAGATGGGACAGTTTTTGTTCTCGGCTTGTTCCCAGCATGTCTGCAGGCAGGTGGAACAGAAGCTGTGGTTGCAGCTCAATGACACAGGATCTCTGAAAGTCTCTAAACACACGTGGCAGTTCAGGAAACTTTCAACCAGAGCAATTTTCTCCGCCATTTGCCACGATGTTCGAATTATCCTTTCACAACAACACTCACCAAGTCTGTGTCCCTGTGTATGACTGATCACAGTCCTTCTGGGGGTTTTCCCCCACGTATAGATCCTTCTCTTTCAAATATCCCCTCGGCTCCGTTCAGTGATGTCGAAGTCCGATTTAAGTTTCGATTTCCTTTCTTTCAAATTAACTACAGCTGACATGTCACTTGAATACCAGCAGATGGTGCTGTGTGATTTTATAAGACTAACAAATAACTACACACAAACTGTTACTGCTGAAAAAATATTTATATTGAGTAGATCCACTGTAAACACACGTATGGCTATTGATATAAATATGAAAGGTAAGTCTTTAATTTATAATCAGAAACATGATAATATACTAAATTATTGCTCTTAAAATATAAAACACAGTAATTGACATAATTTGTTAATTTATGCACCAAGGGGGAGGTTGGGGATTATCCGAAGAAAATGGATGGATAGATGGTTGGATGTTGGATGGATGGATAGATGAATGCATAGATGGATGGTTGGATGTTGGATGGATGGATAGATGAATGCATAGATGGATGGTTGGATGTTGGATGGATGGATAGATGGATGGTTGGATGTTGGATGGATGGATAGATGAATGCATAGATGGATGGTTGGATGTTGGATGGATGGATAGATGGATGGTTGGATGTTGGATGGATGGATAGATGAATGCATAGATGGATGGTTGGATGTTGGATGGATGGATAGATGGATGGTTGGATGTTGGATGGATGGATAGATGGATGGTTGGATGTTGGATGGATGGATAGATGGATAGATAGATAGATGGTTGGACGGGGTAAAAGATGACTTCTAACTGGAAGACACGCTAGCAGTCTGCCCTCTGGTGAAAGATCTGTGATGGAAGGTCAAAATACCATCAAATGTCTTTTCTCTAATATCCTTTATTGAAGTATTTTTACAATTTACTGTAAATACCTTTAGATCAGAAACAAATCTGTTAAGAAGCGAATACGATCTTTAGTTAATATAAGGCAACCGTACAAATGGGGCACCTTTTTTTCTTAGTTTGTTACTAGAAGCTGTGGTTGCAGCTGTGGTTGCAGCTCAGAGACACAAGATCTAGAAAAGTTTCCGAACAGACCCGGGAACTATAATGAAACTCCAATTAATTTTCAGGAAATACATTTTACCGTCCTTTAATAACCAACAGCTGACATATTTACCACCAGATGGTTGTGTTGGTCGTTAAATATTTTGCACAAGCTATTACATTTGAAAAAGGTCTTTAAATTGCTTCTAGTAAAAAAGGATAACACCTTTCACACACTTTGTGTAACATATTTTAGAAAATAATAACTAGGTCAACTCATGTGGTAAACACCCAAAGTCATTTAATTAAATAACCATATATTCTGCCAACACAGTGGAAAACAATGCAAAATAGGGTTTTTTCCTTTTACAACCGTAACAAGAAGTTTTGTTGGAGAAAAAATACACAGGCACAAAAAGTACAAGAAATGTTAACATCTTCATTGCACGTTAACAGAACTGTCATCGAAAGACATAAATATGTAAAAAAACAAAAAACAAAATCAAGAAAAAAACTAAAACAGATAACAAGTTTCCCCAGCATCTAAAATCAGGCCAGTTTGACCAGTCTCTCACTTGCCTCCCACAATTTTTTTGCAACACCTGAGTCTCTTGCAAAAGGACGCAGAGCAGCAGGTCTGCAGTCGCTGAAGTAACCACCGCTGTTTTTGGCTGCTTCATCTGATACAGCACAGTAGATGACAGTCTGGGCTCCGATCTCACAGGGCACAAAAAACATCCACATGATCACCTGCATCAGCATCCGGAACAGGATGGAGAAGTGGCATGTCCAACCACTTTGAACAAAACCTGTGACAACATGTGTGAGAAGGAAATATTAGGACAAATGCTGTGGAGGGTTTCATACTGTATATATGTGTGTCAGGAGAAATAGGACTATCATTTTCTGGCAAAGCTTATTTTCTGTGGTGAGCTTTGCTAAAAAAACATTTACTTTACATGGCACACTCACTATTGATAAGTACCCCGTACAATCCCGCTTCAAAAAATCTGAATTATCCTTTTACAATTTGTTTTCCTTTAAACTTCAGGATTTTGAACTGCAGATATAGAAATACTCCAAAGCTAATGATAAAAATAACATTTACTAACAAGACAAAAACCAAAATAAACACACTGTCCCACCACTATCTGATCATTCAACGCCATGATTTTTCTTATGAAAACTTCTTTTTTTAAGTCTTACCAGGGTGCACAGCATATGATGTCACTCCTTTCCCCTCAGTGATCCGAGCCAGCTCCTGACTGAAGTAGATATTGGCCAGCTTGCTGCGGCAGAAGGTGAAGAAGGGCAGCAGGTTATAGTTGAGGTCCTGAAAGTCGAGTTTTTGGTATTTGTAGCTGGAGCATGTGAGGGTAACCACCCGGCTGGGGGCACATTCCTTCAGGCGAGGCAGAAGCAAATTGGTAAGAAGGAAGTGGCCCAAGTGGTTGACACCAAAACACATGCTGAAGCCGTCGTCTGTCCAGTCGAGGACACTGGGCATGCCTGAAGAAATACAGAGGACAAAAAAGTTAAAAACTATAAAGTTATTGAATCATTCAAACGTGGATGCCCTGTGCACAGCACTGTCAGTCCTTATATTATATCAGTGTTGAATGTACAGCATGTTGGACAGACTCAAAACAAACTGAGTTTGATATATCATGTCACACAGTGCAAAGGTATGTCTTAACTCTCTTGTTACTTCAGATAATACAAGACAAGATGATTCTGTATTTATAAAGACCAAAAAAATCTACAAATCTATAATGCAATGTAAGCTCAATATCTAACATTTGGCCTATCAAACTTTTAGGTTATATGTAAAAGATTGAATGAAAAATGTCCTCACTTCTTTTTTCTACAATCACGTTTACAATCACATTTATAAAGAGAAATCTGTGGGTTGACATCCTCACCTGCATTATTGATCAGGATGTCCAGCCTCTTCTCTCTCTGGAGGAAGCTCTTACAGAATTCCCTTACCGAGTGCAGGTTGGCCAGATCCAGCTCCATGTTTAGGATGTTAAGGCTGTGACTCTTGAACTTGATCTCCCTTACAGCCTTTTCTGCCTTTTCGACATCTCTGCAAGCGATGATGACACGGGCACCTCTCATCGCCAAGGCAACAGCTGTCTCCTTGCCAATGCCAGAATTCCCACCTGCAAAGAAATAAAACTGGTGGTATTAGTTTCCATTTTAAGGTGATCACAATCTCATGTTACATTTTAAATAAAGGTACATTAGAAAACTTTTTGTGTCAATAACTGTCAATTAAAGCCACAGTGAGCTTCAAATACTAAGTAAAGTCCAATTACAAATTAGGTTACCAAAGGATGCTATGAATTGCAAAAAACATTGCTTACATGCCTATTTACCTGTTATAAGAACCGTTTTGCCATCCAATCTTTTTAGGTCGGTGCAGTACCTCCTCTTTTTCAACCATTTCAGAATAAAAAAAGAAACTAAAGACGCAATAATTGTGTAGAGAAAATACATTTTCCTTGTATATCTTCTCACATAAATGGCTAATGATGTTGCTGCTTATGTCAGCCTGGAGCTAACGTTAGCTAGCTCGTTGGGCTGTTATGGTAAATTAAGTATAACGTCGTTCCAGTCTACTTTCACTCCATTCTTGTTTCTGTCGTATTAAACGCAATGTTGTTCAACACGGTGAAATAAACAAACGAAGACAGATATTTAATTTCATTCAACAACCCTCCTTCCATTCATCCTGAGTCAGCTACCAGCTAAATGCAAGAACGTAGATATGCGCATGCGTCTAACTGTGTTACCGCATTGTCTCGCGAGAGAATGTTAATTCAAAATAAATAAACAGTCTGATGTTCTAACATCTAGGCTAAACGGACCAAATAAAAAGAGACGGTGTGGTTTTTATATCAGTATGGACATTACACGTGTTTCAAAGTTACACCTGCAGAGAAAAAAACATTTTAAACCCACCTGCTTACGGTAGTTAAACGTCTGTTAATTCATAACTTCATAATTACCATCCAAACTGTCTCGTGAATGACCTTTGATACACCCAGTCACTTCACTATTTAGTGTCACATTCAGTCTGTGGTCAAAACAAACATTGTGTTGGAAAAGCAGTGTTTTTCTCTCCCATAAACATGAGAGACAACTTTCGAGGCACCTTTTGTCTCTGTGTTTTTTTTCTTTATGTCGCTTCTGAAACAGCTGGTAAGTCATCCTTAAAATGTATTTTATGTGTTAAGTTCAACATTTGATTTGGTACAGCAAGCTAAATGATGCAGAGTTTTAAGCAGCACATTTTTTTCCAACTTATATGGGCGGAAACTGTTGTTTTTAGGGAGCCTTGGGAAAAAAACAACAGCTGTTTTTTTGTTTTACACTAAGTAGCTTAAGTGCTTGTTTTTCCAGTAGGGCAGTCATGCAGGGGGAAGTGTGGAGACATTTTGGAGGAGTGCTCCTGCCACACAACCTGTGTGTCTTTGCTAACCTGCTGCGCAGACTACAACCAGTCCTGTTTGCAGGTGACACCTTACTCCAGCTCCATGCTGGGTGGAAGAGCTCTAAGGATCCTCAATTTGGTCCTTCATCCTGGTGGGCAACTTCACTGCAGGTTTGTGTCCATGTGCACACACACACACACACACACACACACACACACACACACACACACACACACACACACACACACACACACACATACTCAGAAGCTCAACATGATTTAAAGCTTACATTAACACATAGGATTCGAACATTATGAAGTTCATGGGTGTTTTTACGGCTAAGAAAATAAATACTGTTATATGTTTGGCAGTAGTTCTGGTTTTATGCATTGTACTATCCAATAACAAAGTTTGTTCATAATTTTTTGTTCACATTTTATTTTGTATCTAGCAATGAGGATAAGAACAACATGCACATGAGTAAAGTCAATTTTGTAACACGGAAGCAAAAAACACTTACAGAACAAAATATATCAGTAGGGACTCTATTCTCTGAAAATTGACACAAAAGCAGTTATTTTTTTGAATAGTGCGTCATTATGTTTGACTCAACTTATTGGATAGAAAACTTCTCAAGCAGAATGTTGTAACATTTTTTCTGATGAGCAAATAGAAAATGCTGTCTGTACTTATACAGAAAATATGCTGCCTTTTTAATAAAATATATTATTCTCTCATAATGAAGCATGGACATAATTTCACCATTACATTCATTAGCAATGATTTTATTTAACTTCTTATTACGGTACATTCCAATCATTGAATCATGTTTAAAGCAGTAAATTCCAACCATGAACTTTTTCTTAAAGATTGTTCTTAAATTTCATGTTGCACTTGAATTTTTTAATATGCTGAACTGCAGATTATCAGAGTCCGAACAAGGGAAATTTGAACAAAGAACTGGTGTTGGCAAACTAAGAAAATTAAGTTTGTCTCTTTCTCCTGCAGTTTCAAAGGTATAATTCACCGAGAGGGCGTTATTGATGCTGAAGGCCGTGCCCACTGTATCACCCCTTTATTGTATGAGACCGGTTGGGTTCCATTTACTGTCTCAACAGATGGACTACATTTTGACAGATCTGGAGAGTACTTGTCAGGTATGTGGCTAAATATAAAAACTCTGATTTTCCATTTTGGTATTTGGAAAATCTTTTTGTTAGATTTTTTTTGACGTAGTATTCATTACACACTGAACTGATTTAGGATCAATGATGATTAATTATATAAATTCTATTGAAAGGGAACTTGTTGGGAACCCAGTTGTAGCTTTCCGGGTTAAAGTTCCTGTTGGGAACTTTTGGATTGTGTTGATTTTGGGGACCCCTGTGAACAAAGTAGTGCTTAATTGCTAAGCTTGTCCTGTGCATGCATTAGTAGTGCATATACATGGTGATGTTTTTAACAGTCAATATATCACTAATCGTGAATCTTTACCTTGGCAAATCATTGCTGTCTTTGTTGTTGTAGTACAGTTTGTCTGTGTCCATCTTTTCCTTTCTACATCTCCCTAAGCAATCCTCTTCTAGTATCTACCTGGCGGCAGCATTTACAGGGATTGAAAGTAGCAACATAGAAATAATCAATCTTCTATCTGACTATAATATTTACTGTAGGTTATATAGAGCAGTGGTTCTCAACTGGTGGGTCGGGACCCAAAAGTGGATCGCGGAGCCATTTTCAGTGGGTCGCTAACATGTGACTGGAAACAAAAAGGGTAAAATGTCTATGAAGCACTCTTCAGACATGTTGGTTTTGTTCCTTCTCTTTGTTCCGTCATATGTTTCGTAACATTTGAGGTCCAGACTGCACGGTTTTTCATTCAATGAATCTGATTGGTTGAAAAAAAGATCCGAAATTTTGGCCACGATTTTCATGAAGAAGTTAGTGGTGGGTCCTTAGACTAGACCAGTTGAGAACCACTGATATAGAGGCATCCGCCATTTATTTCATTCTGTTTCATAACCAGCTAAAAACTCCTCCAGGGTAGTTGTATACTATTATAACTATACAATTGCCTAATTGATATAAGGGTATATAAGTACACTTGCTAAATCTATTTAAGTGTATTATAGATGTAGATTTTTCTGGTTATGAATGTATTATTTTATTATTATTATTTATTTGTATGTTTTTATGTCTGTTTGAAACGCATCACAAAATGTTTATGTTAACAGTAGATTTGCTTGTAAAGTTTACGTTTTCCTAATAAACAAATCTTAAAAAACAAACTTGTCCAGGAGCTTTAAAATATGTTCGTAGTAAATAAAAAATATGAAATGGTTTCATAAAGTTCAATAGACCTAAGACATAGACAAGACATATTTTGAGGTACCTACTTCTGCTGACCAACATACGACTATCCATGCAGCTTTTTCATTAGAAGTTGTAATTTATCAAAATTCCCTTTTTTTTGCAGGTTTGTTTTTCTCTTACCTTTGGTTACTTTGTTCATTACCTGACACATTCTTCCTTTAGATCTGAGCTTTATGTATAAAGTGGACTTAACTCCTCATTGTAAAACTGAACTGCCATAGAAGTGCTTTAAGCCTGCATTCTTTCTGCTGGTCAAAAGGGGGCAACCTCTTCAAGTCTACAAGAAAAAATATCCTACTTCTCCACCCACCTGTAATTGACATTTGTTACCACAGCAACCTGTCAATGGGTACAGAGGGATGTATAAGGGGAAGCAGTGTATACCCCCCTTTAGATAGTGATGGCCAAAATGCTGAATTTTAGGCAAAAAATGTAGTGCAAAAACTAATGTTGAAGTCACTGTGGCTACATCCACTTTTAATACACAGTCTATGCTTTGGATTAGCAAATCTCTATCTGAATCAAAACTGTTTATCCCTTTAATATTAACTGTTTATTGTCTTCAATATATTAGTGCACCCCAGTAAAGCAGACCCTGCCTTTGAAGTCATCCTGGTGAATGCATCACATTGGCAGAACTACGGCCTCCGAAGCAACACAGGACGGCTTGAGATGATGTGGAACCGCTCTCTGATTGCAGCAGAGAAGGTCAACATAGAGCTGTGGGGTTACAGGGAGTCCAGCAGGAGCACAGAGGCAAGAACGGGCGGATCACCGTCTCTGCAGGCCGAGCTGAGCTATCTGTACTCTGTTGGCAGGAATCAGCCCAACACTGGTGCCTTCAGCTTCATCCCTGAGCCCTCACAGGAATACTCCGACTGGGAGCTGGGGAATATTCGCATCACTGCCAGTTCGAACTCAGAAGGAGCAAGGTATCCATATTACAAGTCAAGCATTAAAGCAATTTTCCAGTGTTAAAAAAAGTATGCAAACCAAGAATTCATCTAAAGAAGATATTTTTCTGCTTATATGTAGCCAGTGCTTTGTGATCTACACGTGTCTCAACATGTCTTTATCTTTTCTGATTTTTATTGACTAAACTGAATCATTAATTGTTGAAATAGATAAAGATATTTTTTTTACCAGCCATAACTTTTAACATTGATTGTAACTTCTTTTGAACAAAATAGATCTTGTACCTTAAACAATCTGAAAGTTGTTTATATGCAGGGATGTGCAGTGTCTCTGGAGTGGAAGTCATGTGTTAGCCTGGCACCTGGAACAGACTTTCAGAGATGACTCTGCAGCATGGGCCAGAGACAAGTGTCTGCAGTGGGACATGCTGGAGAAGAAGCTGCCCAACTTCCTAGATGAACTCATCGACTGTCCTTGCACCCTGGCTCAGGCCCGAGCAGACACGGGCAGGTTTCATGTGAGTGCACTTTATCATTGTTTGATGATATTTTGGTGATGATGTAGTCATAAACATAATGAAGCTGTAGCTGTAATAATGTAGCATCATTGTAATCAGTTTTCATAGCACAAAATATTTTATATTATATATTGTATCAAAACTTTTGTTGAAAAGAAAAAAAAATTCACCAGCTCAATTGAATACATTATTGTACTGTCTAAACTAGATACTGAGTGATGCTTGACTGTTTATTAAAGGAGAGTATCACCTACTTGGTAAAGTCATGCTTATTCAAGTGTTCATTTTTAACAGTTTGCTTTAGTACTTTAAATGATATTCTTATGACTGTGGGGAAAACATGGGGTGTGGTTAGCATGAAAGGGATTGCAGACCAGATGTTACACATTATATACGATCAATTATACCTTTGTTAGAGGAAACATATGAAAGAAATGTAAAGGCGGTATTTATTCAAGTCAGAAATGCTATGTTAGACCAAGAATTGTATCCAGCTGGTATGCTCATCATGCTTAAATCAGAGTCTCTGAACAGCGTTATGATGGTTGTGTTAAAGTCAACTGAATTTAAGGCAGATCAATCAGTATTGTTTCTTAATATTATGTTTAAATAATACAAAATCGTATTAAATTACATTTATGTTTGCACTGTGTTATTTTAGACTGACTATAGCTGTGACATTGAGAGGGGTAGTGTCTGCACTTACCACCAAGGGTGTGTCCACTGTGTCAGAGCAATTCAGGCCAGGTAGGAGTGGCAAGAGGACCAATCAAGTTTGCGTATATTTAAAAGAACAAATAGGAGTATTATCCCTGCTTAACATGATTTTCTTTGTATAATTCCAGTCCAACAAATGGCTCAGGGCAGCAATGCTGCTATGACAGCACAGGAGCTCTAGTTCTGACAGGAGACTCGATCGGTGGCAGCACCCCAGACAGAGCTCACGACTGGGGCTCCCCTCCGTACGGGGAGCCGCCACGGGTGCCAGTGTACTCCCACTGGCTTTATGATGTTGTAACTTTCTACTACTGCTGCCTGTGGTCAGACAACTGCCAGATTTACTTCAACCATCGACCTTCTAGCGGATGTCACAACTACAAGCCCCCAAGAGCTGGTGAGACCATTCACAGGTCAAATCTTTTGATGAAGCAGAATGCCACGACATGCTTTACAGATATCAGAGATCCATCCATCCATCCATTATCTTTACCGCTTTTCCCGTCGGGAGCGGCGAGAGATATCAAAGATGCAAAACTTAAATCAAAACTCATAGTCATGCTAAGTATCACAGCACAGTAATGTTGATGGCGCTATTTAAGGAAGAATGTGCGACATTTTACATATAAATGTAACAGAAATCATGTAAATCCTCTTTAAATGTCTCTCTGAGTCATGACTGTTTACAATGAGTGAGAAGCGTGAGTCCCACCAGCTGTACTGTTATCGGAGCCGTGTTCACATCATGTTTACATGGACGGGACGGCCTTGCGTATAAAGCTGTTTTAGTCAAGGACTAGAGAAAAGTAGAATAACATAGCCTACTTATTTGGATGTCACATAACTGTGTTTAGATCACGGTAATTCTTCTAAATTTATGTGCAACGTGAAGCTATGAGTTAACCAAAGAGCGCTAACATTAGCCTGCTAACACAATAATGCAGGCCACAGGCAATTGCAGCTCAGGCAAAGGACAGTTTTGTCTGCCGCTTGTGCTTAATGGTGCTTGATTATGGTGCGTTCTGATTGATAACTCCTCTGTGCGAACGCAAGTGGAGAGGGGTTGGAGGTGTGCCGCTGGAGGACGGAGGCGTCACCAAACAGGAGTTTTTTTTGGTTTAACACTAGGAGCGCCAAGACGGTGAAATTTACCTTTGCCATTTTTGAAATGTCTGTAACTTTCTTTAAATAAAATATGTGTATCCCCTGGCCCATGGCTTTCCCTAAATATGTGTTGATTGGTGTTTTGAGTTGTTACAAGTTTGTAGAATAAATGACAAAAAAGTTAGAAGCATTTATACCCATTAGCGCCAGAAGCGGTCAAATGTATCACAACCATAATAGGGACTGTTTTTTTCTTTAATTTTCGCGCCTTTTGTTTTCATCTACCGTTGCCTAGCAACACGCCTTTGTTACATTATTTTCATGCGCGAGCGTACATTTTCCGAGGGAAAAGAACGGAGAAGAAGACAACTGAATAGCAGATAAGAGATAAGAATAGCAGATATAAGAGACAATAGAGATTAGCGGAGGAGAAATAACAAGTTTGAAGAGGAGAGAAGAGGAGAAGAGAAGAGAAGAGAAGAGAAGAGAAGAGAAGAGAAGAGAAGAGAAGAGAATAAGAACAGAATAAGAACAGAATAGGCTAGTAGATATAACGTTAGCTAACTTAGCTATATCAAAGGATAAGAGGAAAGCAGAGTGAATAGAAGAAAATATAACAGGGTAAATGGATAGGAAAAAAAGAAATCTGACAGCCCAGCAGGCTTTAGAACTCCTCCAAAATCTAGAGGAAGACGAATCAGATGGAGGAGAGGTTTCAATGAGCGACTGGGAGATAGAGGACAGTTCAAGTACCGAGTCTGAAGACGAGTACAGACCGGTACCACCACCACATAAAAAGCGAAGATTTGCCACGGGACAAGCCACGATAGAGGAGAGACGCTCTCGAGGTAGGCTTATCTTTTTTTCTGAGCTAGCTGTTGAGTTCCGCGACAGCGGAAAACTATTGTTTTCTAAGTCTGGTCCATTTTACAACATAACAAGATCCACAGATGAATTATATAAATGAAGCCAATATGACAATGATTGCTTCACAAATGTGGGCGCTTGCTGGCTTTCTCTGTTTTTGGATGTCAGCATGGAGCATTTTTTCAGACATTTAGCCCATTACAACTAGGCATATCATTCAAAAATCATAGCCAAAAGGATAACGTTATAGGCCTACACTAAGCCATATGACACTCCTCCTGACTGACTAGAGCACGTTATTACGCACGAGAAGTAGGCTAAATTGGCTCTTGTGACAAACATTTATGATGATTAGGCCAAAAGAAGATTTGGTATTGTTTTGAGAGGACTGTTGGCCCTCTCTAATTAGAAATATTAATTTCTGAATCAACAGAGCAACCAGCAGCAGCTGCCCATGCCCTACAATCTGCATCGCCAATGCCAATTGCAGCGCGCACTCAGATGACAGATGTACCAGGTACGTTAGTTTGTTTTCTAAAAATATCCTAGGCCTATACTAAGATATTGTTTACATTTGTTTCGTGGCAAATCTAGGATATTATATCGTGAGAACATTGATTATTATACATAAAGCCTTTTTATTTCATTCAACGAATTCCTGCATTTATTTGTAGGCTACTTTATGTTTCTAATATTGATCAATCCTCTTCATTTACAGAGCAACCACAAGGAACAGCGGACCAAACTCTCCCAATCAGTCCGCTAGCAGTGAGAGCGCATTCTCTAGATGCGACAGGTAGGCTGTTGCAGCACTTTTTTCCCTCTCGCTAAAACACTCCTTACAACCTTTTATAATCGGCATTAATCACACCAAGGATTCTTTTGAAAGATCAACCTATATATAGTTTCAATCATCATGAATAAACCAAACCCCAAAATGTATATATTTAACACAAACAAAGATTACAATATTTTTTTTATAATAATTGGATAAGTCCCCGAAGTAATTTACACCCACATGGTGCTTTGCTGAAATAAAAGTTTTAATTACGACAAAAATATCCTTTTAATTTACCCATTTATGAATCCAAAATAAACTAAAAGTCCCAAACAAACGAAATATACATTATGAGCCACGAAAGTTTAGTTTAAATGGTCTTTTTAGTCTCTTTTTAATCCACAAAAAAATAATCCGCCGACGCCGACGGTCGCTCATCCAAAAAACTCAGTTGTCGAAAAAAGTAACCAAAGTAATCCAACAAAAAATATCAATCGATTGCTGGCATATACCAGAAAGAAAAAGCAGCAGAAAAGAAACATCTCACCAGGAATCCGGAGGATGACTATCCCGGTCAGTCGGGCCGTCTTTGTCTCAGCCCTGCCATGCGTATCCAGTTGCGGGAGAGAAGGGGAAGGGAATCTGTAGCCTTTCTTTTAGTAACTTTCACAGCCGTTCAGCGCTCTTTTCTTATTTTACAACACTTTTACACTACTTCTACTTTTACACTTCTTCTACACAGCAGCTGGAGAAACTTTTCTCTGGCGCTACACTTTTCGTTCTTTTCGCCCTCGGCACTCTGATTGTCCTCCCTTTCCCCTGCGCCACATCCTGCATTTATAACCTCTGCCATATTCATACCGGTTGATCCACACACATACACTTTTTGCAATAAAGGAATATTGTGATTGATTTGTTTCTGACTACATTTCTATTAGCATCATAATGAGCTTGCCTATTTGTGCGAGCATGATAACATGCACGCATTGAGCAGTGTTCCTTATAATAAAAGTCCTAATTTCTGACAAAATAACGTCCTGATTGATATGACAGATATATGACATGTCATATTTTTGCAGGGCTGACGCCTTCGGATGTGGAAACTGGGAAAGACGGGACACGTTGGCAACTCATTCAGCCGGGAGCAGAGCCAGGCAGACGTCAGTCACAAAATGTTTTGACTGAGTCTAGCGGCCCTACGTCACATGCAAGACGTAACATTGAGGATCCCCTCAGTGCCTTTTTATGTTTGTTTGATAGAGCCATGCTTCAACACATCCGTGATTGCACAGTGGCAGAGGCGCACAGGGTGCAAGGTGACAACACCTGGAGTATGTCTGTGGAGGAGCTGAGGGCTTTTATTGCGCTCCTGTATGTGCGTGGGACCTACAGTGGTAAGAACAGCAACATGGAGAGTTTTTGGTCAGAGACCTGGGGTATTCCCTTTTTCAACTCCACCATGCCACGGAACCGTTATAGAGAAATCATGCGCTATCTTCGTTTTGACAATAAAGATAGCAGGCGTTCACGTCTCTCCACCGACAAGTTCGCCTTAATATCTGAAGTGTGGGAAAAGTTTGTAAAAAACTGCATTGCCTGCTACAAGCCAGGAGCGCACATCACCGTGGACGAGCAGCTGTTCCCCACTAAAGCGAGGTGCCGCTTCACGCAGTACATGGGGAACAAACCCGACAAGTTCGGAATCAAGTTCTGGTTTGCGGCTGATGTGCAGAGCAAGTACATGCTCAATGGCTTCCCTTATCTGGGAAAGGATGAGAACCGCCCTGCAGGCCAGCGTTTAGGAGAGAGTGTAGTGATGAAGTTGGTGCAGCCATTTGAGGGAAAGGGGAGAAATGTCACCACTGACAATTTTTTCACGTCCCTCTCTCTTGCCAAAAAGCTGCGGTCCAAGAACACCAGCCTAGTGGGAACCATGAACAAAGCCAGACGGGAGCTTCCTCCATCCGCGCAGGGCAGAGGGGAGTTGTTCTCCACCAAGGTGCTGAAAGGGGAGGGGGCTACGCTGACAGTGTACCAGGGCAAAAAAAATAAGAACGTGGCCATCCTCAGCACGATGCATCCAGATGTGGAAATTGGGAAAGGCGAGAAAAAAAAACCCGAAAGTGTAATATTTTACAACCACACTAAAGTTGGTGTCGATGTGCTTGATCAGATGGCTAAACAATACACCACCAAAGGGGGAACTCGCCGGTGGCCAGTGGCAGTCCTGTACAACATCTTGGACCTGGCTGCCATAAATGCCCATATTCTTTACAAAAAATGTACAGACAACACGATCGCGAGGAGGGCCTTCATCAGGCAGCTGGCCATGGAGCTGAGCAACCCGGTATCACGCCAAAGCGTGTAATAGACACGTTGGTCCACTAGAGGATGCGTGTCAGTGTCACGCATTGCCTGTCTTCAGCGTCAAATGTACACGCCTGTGATCGGTGCAATACCAGCAGGGGGCGATAATTTACCCAATGCCAACAACCATCGCGGACAAAAGAGAAGCGTTTCAGTGCATTCCAAACCTCCTTCCTGTCAGGTAAGAGTTATAACGCGGGATTAATATTTATTATTTAGTTATTATTCACCTATGTTTGACATATTTGAGGTTGCCTATGACTGTTTTTCATGCTAAATACATGTCGTTCAGTGGTAGAGAGCCAAGGTTATTAACATGAGAGGAAATTGAATTAGTAACGTAATGAAAATGCATTTAGCAATAGCATTTAGCTGCCCAGCTAGTTTAAAGACTATCTCTAAATTACAGTTTTCTCAAATTAAACCTGATCAACTTGGGCTAATAATATATCTAGCTAAGGTTGAAGCAGTATATCCCCCAGTACTAGATAGATCAGTATTTGGACCTGTTTCTGTGTAAACAGTGATCGTGTTAACTGGCGGTGTTACGGTGTGACTAGTGACCGTGTTAACTGGCGGCTTACAGCCTAATGCGACCGTGCTCTTCGCGGTAACCGCAGCTGATAAACACGAAAGGCGTCCACGCAAATGCCTCAAAACTCACTCTTTAGATACGTCTGTAAATGAATGATTTAACAAAACAGGCTTTATCCGTTTCAGCGTCCTTTTTAAGCAGGACGCGTTCCGCTGAAAGTCGCCAGTTAACACGGTCACTCTTTGCACCATAACACCTGTCAGGCCATTTCTGTTTTAGCTTTTGTATAGGCTACAAAGGGCCATTTAATAAATCCTGGTTATATCAGTAAATGACATCAATGATTCTGACATTTTTCTCCAGATTAGTAACCTAGGGCTCATATATATATCCCAACGTTATGCTACTACATAATACACTTTGGTTTAAATCAGCATAGTTTAGTTAGCATGCTCCTAACATGACAGCTGGTGGGAGCTGTAAAGTTTCTCTGGATTCTATTTGTGATGTGGCTTTGATTTGATCTTGTTGACCAGTTCAGTAGTCCATTCTCTATTTTGGTAACATTCATGCAGTTTACATGCTAAATGTGCCTAAATACAGGTCCTTTAGGAAGTTGTTTTCATTACATGTCACAGTTACCTTCCCTATGACGTTACAGCTCAGGATTTTATAATTTGAGAAATCCTGATCATTTTGCTGTGGATGAAATAACCTTTATTTTTTGTTCTTCTTGTCCTACAGACCCAGTCCATCCCTGTCTACCCTTATCACCTGTCCATACCCCTTTATTACCTGAAACCAACGGCTCTTTTAAGAGCCATTACACCCGCTGCTACAGCACCACACATAGACACACATTTGCACATAGCTATACCCTCAGAAACAAACACATTTACTCCCACACACACTCATCCATTCTCACTCATACTCATCACTCAATCACCCATATTTACACAAACTCTCTCTCTCTCTCTCTCTCTCTCTCTCGCTCTCTCTCTCTCGCTCTCTCTCTCTCTCTCTCTCTCTCTCTCTCTCTCTCGCTCTCTCTCTCTCTCTCTCGCTCTCGCTCTCTCTCGCTCTCGCTCTCTCTCTCTCTCTCTCTCTCTCTCTCTCGCTCTCTAAGTATTTTCTACCTCTCCCCTTGGTTGATCTTCCTGAAGCCTTGCAATCTTCTAGTAAGTTTTGCTTTTTTTTTTTTTTTTTTACATAATGTCATTGTCTGTTTGTGTCTATCTCTTACTCTCTCTCACTGTATCTCTGATAGAAATGCCAGGCCAGGGCTCAACTGAAAGAAAGTGTGGGGTCTGCCACACAGCACTTAATGTTGCCTGCAAAACTTGCAGTTCATGCCAGGCAGTGCAGCCTTATAAGCTCAGGCTTAAAAAAAAACTGCAAAAATTTGATGAGAAAAGAGAGAGCTGGGTCCATACCCATCAGAAGAACCGGACCACCTCTCATGTTTTGGACGAGGCTTATATGTTGGTATGCTATTGCTTTAAATGTTTTCTTGCAGCACACATACCAAATGTTGCTGTCTCTCCACTATATTACTATTTGAATATAATTATGTGCTTTTTGTCCTTGTTTTATTAGGTAGAAAAATTGCATGCCCTGGGTGTTAGAGCCACTATTTTTTTATCCAGGCCTGCAAAAAAAAACAATACCTGGCGCTCTGAGGTTTTGGCACCCCGTTGCCAGCTATCAGAGACATCACATCAATGTCTTGACAGAATGAAGGGGCTGTTTGATATTGTAATTCAAGGTGAGAATGTTCTGTTATTTATTTAAAAGTATTGCATTTGATGTCTTTTTCCCTTGCCACAGATAAGTCTGTGGTTGCCCTCAGCAGTCATACTTTCATTAATGCTTTAAGACTTCACCTAGTTGGAATAAAATGGGATAAGTTTAAAGCTAACACAGCCAAAACAGTGGTTTAATTTTCTATCCAAACCTATTAACACATTTGCAGTGTGCTAGTGTAAGAACTGCATTACACTATTGTGTAATACATCATACAAATACACTAACTTTCTAAAGAAAATTACAGCAAAACTGTCAAATTGTAATGTAAATAAATATTAATTTACTACGCCTATGTTGTATAGGCTTTTTGTTATTTTGTGTTGTTGTTGAGTACTTACGTTACCTCAAATATTTCCAACAGTTAACAAAACCAGAAGAAATCTGAAATTTGTAGTTGTAATGGACCGTGTCTTGTTGCGGCAGCAGTTGGAATCACTCCCATGATCCCCCGCCAGCCCCGACATCATGTTTTGTTGTTGTTACGATTGAGAGCCCCCTGGCGGCGGATTTTACATACTATACATTTAAAGAAATAAACTAACTGGTTCACTACTTTTCAATTGAAGGCTGGACCCCACCCTTTACACCAGAACCAGCTCCAACTGGACCACAGGTGGTCACTCCAGAGACCCAGGCATTAATAGCACCAGAACCAGCTCCAACTGGACCACATGTGGTCATTCCAGAGACCCAGGCTTCAATAGCTCTGCTTGATCCCCCAGAGTCTGCTACTACCGAACAGAGGGCCAGTTCAGACATCCAGGGGTCAACAGCCCCGCTTTATCCTGCTGCCACTTCTCACTCTGCCACTCAGAGGGAGCAGAACCAACCCCAATGTCAGGACCTGGGAAAAGAACCTTATTCCCAAGAAGAGGATCAGTCAGCTTGCCCTGAAAAGGGTAAGCATAAAAGGAGCCATATGAAGATGAATGTTAGTTTTAATCCAATTTGTGTAAGTAAAATGTAAATTTAGTGTCTCTTGGCCATGGTAATGTAATAAACTAAAATTAATCAGAGAACTAAAACTAGATGTGAAGAAAAAAATAAGTATTTGATTAAGTTTATTAAAATAAAATAATAATGTAAAAAAGTACATTAAAATGTATAGGGATTGTGTTTATCATTACTCTTTGTTTGTTGTTTCAAATGTGTAAACATCATTGGTGCATCTGTATATTAAGAATGGAATGTCCTCATGACTGTGAGTCTAATGCCTTCACTAAGTGTTGTGTTAGTACATTAATACCTTACCTTCACTTCTTAAATCTGGTCATGACAAATATTTCCCATGTTATTAATAAAACTCAATTTAAATTAGGTTTTTTATCCAAAAGTATTTCATGTGAAACAAGAAAACACAGGAAACCAAAAACAGAAGAATAAACCTAAATAAAACACAAAACTACCCTGGCTGTGATATCTGCATTAATGTTTTCAAACCATTAGGAATAGGGAGATCAGAAATGGGTATTTATCAATCCATTTTACAGCAGAAATAACATTGTTTACAGATCAAACCACGCTTTTGGTCTGAAAAGTAAATTTATTTATTGACAACACTGTACAGTACAGGGGGTTCATTTTGGTTGTTACTCACCTGATTAATTCATTTGCATAATTAAGGTAGTGGCTTATCTGACTGACAGGTGGGCACATTATAGCTGTTTACTATGAAGCTAAAGGCCAGCTTCAGCACCAGCTGTTTCTGGTGGCCTCATAGGCACTTTTGGAATGAGATTTTGTGATTTGATTTTAATGAATTATAGATAAATTCAGAATCAGAATGGGGTTTTAATGCCAAGTACATTTACACATACTGTACAAGGAATTTGTCTTGGTGTATTGGTACAAGAACAGTTAACAAGGGAAATGCAGCCAAAATAGCAAGAACTTAAATAAAATAAAATATAAGAAGCAATTACCAATATATAAAATTGAATTTGAAAAAAATGTCAAATATAAAGAATAATATAAAAAAATTATGTGAAAAGGAACTCTGCCTTGACCTTAGTGAGCAGGAATGGGTGAAACCGACCTGAGGACGAGAATATGTTCACAGAGGAGCTGATGTATCCGATAATTTACATGAGGCTTTAATCCCAGCAGCACACACAGCAACAGTACGGCAGCTTTCAGCAGCAGCTCACGCTTCATTATGCAGCGGTCTGTGATGTAATATCCGGTGTTTCCATGGCAACGATATTATTCATTCTGTCTGTAATGGCGCCACGACAAGAAACGTCCCGTTACAACTATAACATTTACGGATTTCTCTGTCTTTGATAACTGTTGGAAATATTTGAGGTGATGTTAGTACTGAACAAAACAATATATAACATAGGTTTAGTCAATTTTTAATTGATTTAGATATTTTAATGTAAACATTGTCATAACATTCTACATATTGTACGTTTAATAGAGTGAAGTCATTGTTGATGTTTTATTAACCTCTGTGGTTTGCCTGCTTTGACAGATGAAAGCCTTGAAAGAGGCCGTTCAGCTCCCAGTATCAGGCTGCCACGTAAAAGGAAAGGTGGGTTCATGTACTGTATGTAAAGCCATAAAGCTTGGTTAAAAAATGGAGAACAACAGTATCAAGAGCAACAACAGAGCACTTTATCTTTGGGTTATTTGTAGTACTAGCGAACTAAAAGTTGTGTTTGAGATATGATAGACAATGAAAACGAACACTTTTAAAAATAAACTGTGCCCAGTGAAAATGCCTTCTGAACTGAACTGATGTTTTATTCACATCTGTGGTTTGCCTGCTTTGATGAATCAAAATGTCTGCTGTGAAATGAGTCTGTAGTGAGCATTCATACTGTAGTAAACCATTATTCTGTGGTCCAGTTCAAAAAGCTGGTTCTTTACTCAGATGTACAGTTTCCACAAAATACATGTTTTTTGCAATAGGCATCTAGGAAGTAGTGTTTTACACTTTGGATTCTTCATTTAGTGTGAATCTGCCTCATATAGACGTAATAGTTTGCACATTTTTTTTTTTTTTTTTTTAATATTTAAAATGTCCCCCTGCAATTAACAGATGAAAGCCTTGACCCAGGCCATTCAGCTCCCAGGTTGCCACGTAAAAGAAAAGGTAGGTTCATGTACTATATGTAAAGCCATACATTTGAATCAGTTTCAATTATTATGAGTCTCTATGAAGGCTGTATTATCATTTAAGGTGGCTGCCTATTTGGTTTGAGTGCTTTGTGCCATTTATTTATTTATATATTTTATAACATATAATTGAAACACTAAGAGTTGAATGACTATTGAGCTTAATTTTATCTGTGTTCTTTTTGCTGATCAACCACTGTTGAAACTTTTTGAACGTGTCCTCTCTGATTTTAAGGTGGCTTGTTTCAGTTGCAGACAAAGACCTCAGGTTTTTGTTTCTACAATATGCAGAAAAAATACCAAGACTCATACAACATCCCTCTCAATCATAACCTATAACCCACTACATGTGTGTACTGGTGTCTGTATCTGCAGAGACCCTGCCCTGGCCTCTGTACCTGTATTTTATGTTAAGTTTGTGGTGTTCAGGACATTTCTTGATGTCAATAACTGCAGAAAAATAGTTGATTGTTGATTCTCATCCAATTGACATCAATACCAAACCTTTGGGTAAGTGGCAACCCAAATCAGTCCTCCCCATTTTATCATCATTACAGTTGCTCAAGTTAATATGAGACTGATTAGTCTGTTATCATACTAAGCTGTTATTGTTAATACTACACATACCTTTACCTTTATTACTGACATTGTACCTTTGAGCTCATAATGGATTCAGGTTGTGTCTTTGTAGATAATATAATGATGCGTAAGGTCATTTAACTTCGGTTTTGTAAAGTGTCTTGAGATAACATTTGTTAGGAATGGTGCTATACAAATAAAGATTAATTTAAATTGTGGGAATGTGATGAACTTTGGATGAGATTCAACAATGAACTTTATCTTACTGCAACTTTGAATGTCATCATAAACAGCAACAGTCCATACACTTAATTATGCCTATAAGTTAGTGTTATCCCAAAGTTAAATTGGAGCAAATTCTTAGTTATTTTGGTTCATACAGCCAAAGCAAGTTGTTCTCTGTTGTGAGAAAGTGTTGCAACATGGACTGATATGTTGAACTGTTCACTGATATGTTTTCAACATGTCCTAGATGCCAAGATATTTATCCTGTCACCCAACCAGATAGTCTCAACTTTTATATTGTAGTTATTGCAGTAAATGTGCTATACTGGTGACTTCCTTTCATCAGATTATAGATAAAGTATAACTCATGCTGGGCGGCAGTAGCTCAGTCTGTAGGGACTTGAGTTAGGCCTGTGTGTGTTCATGTTAATTAAATAGAGTGTAAAACCAAATTTCCCCTTGCAGGATAAATAAAGTATAAATTATTAATATTACAATAACCTCTTATTATTGTAAAAGGGACGATTAAGTATAGCGTTAAGCTTTATGGATTTTATATTGGTTTCTTTTTCAGGATGTCCCCACACAGTTAAGGGAAGCCAGGATTTTTACCCAGTGAAGAGGGTTGCCAAATACAAAGTTATAAAGGTTAATATTATTCTACTCAAACACTACAAAGTACAGTCAGTTTGCAATGACACAATTCCAGGTTAAGTTTTCTGGAAGCTTTTTTTGATTGGGTCATGCTGTTTTGCTAGGCTTTTATTTGAATTTAGTTTTTCTTGTGGAGGGAGCCATATTAACGTGTTGAGCATAGAAAAAGCAGTTTAGCAAGGTTGGGTGTCAAATGCACAGCAAAATTGAATGATAAAAAAAACTGCCATTGGAAAAAGAAAAGGGAATCGCTGAACATATCACTCTCTTGAGGGTCTCCAGACGAAAAGGGAGGGTGGTTTTTCTGTTATTTGAGTCATGATCTTGTATAAGTAACAGAGAAAATGGTATTTATTTTTGTTAAGCTAAGATTTCACATAATTCTAATTTTTTCACGTAGGGCAAAAAAATGAAGCAAGTGGAGTGGCAGCCATGCACACTCTGGTATGTATGACTTTTCATTGGTACATATAGCTGCGTACCTACATAATAGTATGAATTATAGTAAGAGGTTTTTTGTATGCAAGTAAAGTTTGTTTGAACTGTGTTGCCATTTAAGAGGTGCTTAGTCTAACTCACCAGATAAAAAGAGCCAGGCCAACTTAAATACAGATTCTACAAGTCTCTTGAAGCGTCCTGGGTGATGGAACACCATTAATCTAAAATATAATCTCTCATTTGGTGTTTAGACGATGGCTGTGATAAACCACACCATGCTTTTATCTGCCAGTAGCTGCCTACAGTAGCTCTTGTCTTTGCCTCTTCGTACTTCAATAGCTAGGCACATACTCATAGAACTTAAGTTAAATCCAGTTAATACTAGTTTACTATTTTGCCGGGCTTTAAAGAAATCTGCCTGCCAGACACAAGGCCGAACTATTAATGAATCCTCCCCCAATACGAGACAGTGAGAAACGGCCACACCGCCGGTGTGCAGACCACTGCCTGCGAGTAAAGAGACAAGCTCAAGAATGACTTCAATAATTAAGATTTAATGAAACAATCTTCAACTGGGACTTAAAGGGAGGATATTAACACATCCCACTAAAAGATCAGTTTCTTAGCTCTATTTTGATGGACAAATGTACAGTTATATTAACATGTGGACCTCACTTCACTAATTTTTTTATCAGTGAAGACATCTGCACAGACATTGCAGTAAATTAAAGCTCTCATATAGCAAGATCTCAAAGTATAAAAGGTACTGAATAGTTGGGTACATGGATTGGGCACCTACATTAACCAAACTGTACACAGTTAAAATGCAGGGATCCACCTAGTGTTTTATACATTTTTGTTGACTAGTTGATCTGTTTTTTTTTCATATCCAGTAATAAAAATGTACTTTAATGCAGCCACTGCAAAACAGCAACCTTAGTCTCCATGTGTGTTTGATTGTGTCTACAGTATTTCTGCTTAACTAACATCTCAACTCATCTTCCTTTGTGTTACAGTGGAAAGAAGTGGCCATTGGAGTGGGTGGCGGATGAAGACACGTGCTGATTCTTCAGTTTTATTAAGTGCCCAAGATCCTGGAGCTGTCACTGTTTACCAAAAGACTGCTTATTGTGCCCCTGAATTGCAGATTGTGACTAAGTTTTATTTTGGCAGATGTTTATGAAAATAGCACTGAATTACTTTGTTTACACTCCAGTCATTGACGATTAAATCGATGTTTGTTTGTTTTTTACTTTGTTTTCAATTCATTTATTCTTTAAGATCATACACTATACTCAAGTTCATTACCTCAACATCCAAGATAATAAAACAATAGATTATGACAAATTAGAATAACTCTTCTATAAGGATACAAAAAGTAATAAGGATGAATAATATGGTGTAGTGTCCACTCATTTTTCAGTAACCACAGAGTATACCCACTTCTAAATCTCCTCTGATTCACAACATTGATTGATTGACCATATTCAGTAGTTCGCTACAAGTATTTCCTAGGATGGTGAAGGGATGGCGCTCTCTACTCTGTCTCTGATTGACTAGTACTACTAACTGAATGTGCATGAATAGTCTCACATGTCACTGTTAGGCTGTTTTCCCTCTGCTGGACGGGTAACCTAAAAAAAAAACATTTTGAGGAGAAATTTAAGAGTATCTTCAGTCACCACTACACCTCTAGGGATAGGGGAAAAACACATTCTAGTCCTGAAATGCCAAAAAGAGAGTGCAAGGAAGTGCTGTCTTTAAATAAGGAATGGTCAGGTAAATTAATTTAGGCTAAAAAGGACTCACAGGGTGCAAACAACATCAGCAACAAATCGATGGTGAGGAAAGGAGAAATGAAGTGAGGAAAATGAGCTGAAGAAGGTTAGTGATAAAAGGTAACTGATATTTACTACAACAAGAGAAAGAATAATACATGTATATTCAAGTTAACAAAAGGAACGATTATAAAACATAATGTGTTTGAGTAATCACTTAATTCTAAAATGTTCACATTTTCACAAGGCCTACCAATCAAATTGTGAACTTTTGGCCAATGAAAAGCTTTTATGAAGACATTAATGTTACTATAGATAAATATAGACATTATAAACTCAATACAAATAAGAGACTGAATAAAAACAAAGTAAAATGAGGATTATAAAAGGAAACAGTAAATGCTCACAGACTTGCTTTAGTTTCAGCCACTGTTCTACTTGTTGTTTTACTTACTAGTTTTTTAATTTCAGATGGAAATGTGTTCCAGAGGTTGTTCCTCTTACTGAAAAAGATAATTTAAGTAGATGATTTCCAGGGGAGGTGATTTGTTACTATTATCTAAAGATGACAAGACTTCAACAACAAGCCCTTCAACCTATATGATGTTATAGGTTGTCTGTCCGTACCCTCAAATACGAGACAATAAGAGAGTTTTACTCTTAGCCATAATTCTAAACCAATCACTTCAGGCTGCCCTCCGAGCTTATAGTTCCCCGTATGTTATGATGTACTTACACCAAAACAAACAAAGAAAAAGAAAATCCAAACCAAAAAAATTATTTTATGTTCTGGGCTTTGAAAGTGCTCTATGAAAGTATGACTGCATCACCCCTTGCCTATGAAATGAGAATATTACAGTTTTTGGCATAGAGCTGAACGACATACATCGTTGGAAAGGTCTCATCCTGGAGAGTAACATATGTGAAGATGAGGTTTCTACATGACCCCTGTTTTGAAATAATGACCTTTAACCTTGAACCAAGGGCATGTTTGAAGGCTTATAAGAGATTTTTCCTTTTTAGCCATAATTCTAAACCAATCACTTCAGGCTGCCCTCCGAGCTTATAGTTCCCCATATGTTATGATGTACTTACACCAAAACAAACAAACAAAAAGAAAATCCAAACCAAAAAAAACATTTTATGTTCTGGGCTTTGAAAGTGCTCTATGAAAGTATGACTGCATCACCCCTTGCCTATGAAATGAGAATATTACAGTTTTTGGCATAGAGCTGAACGACATACATCGTTGGAAAGGTCTCATCCTGGAGAGTAACATATGTGAAGATGAGGTTTCTACATGACCCCTGTTTTGAAATAATGACCTTTGAACCTTGAACCAAGGGCATGTTTGAAGGCTTATACCTCAGCAACAAAAGGGGCTACAGACATGGTACTCACTGTTTTAGAGAGGTATTGGAACAAAGTATCATGTGAGGGTAGTCAGCTCATCAAAACAACAGGGGGCGCTGCTAAATATGGTTAAAATACATTTTAATAAATGTATCAATTATTTTTTAAATATCTGATAACATAATTGTGTTAACCATCCAATTATACTCCCCTGTGTACCCTCAATTACATATATATAACTTCTTATGTAAGGGAAACACTGAGATTTGTATAAAAGACTACAATTCCCCAGAGTCAAGTCAAGGGCCTCGATACAGAATGGCGCCATAATTGTAGTCTTTTCAGTTTCCAAAAAAAGGTTGTAATTTGGGTTAAAAAGGGTTACAAAAGATATTTCCACTGAGTATGTCACGTATTTCCTGTAGCCGAAGTATTTATTGTATAGTACGTACACGATCTATGTTAAAATAAAGTACAGATATCAGTTAACTTCTGATATTTTGACTGTTATTCTAGAAACGGGGATTTTGGTCCGTATGTCTGGCGTTTTGCAAAGCGGGAACAAAATTAGGGTTGTAAAGATGTATATCTACCCACTACATCTAATATTTACGAAAGCCGAATAGGTTTTGTGACATAATCTAGACTATATATATATTAAAAAGTGATGGTGCTGGTTTATTTAACACAATTTAGCGATTTCAGTAGAAATCGCGTTTTGTTCTGGGAATTCTTCCAGTTTCATCTTTTCATACATAAATATACATATATCTGCTGAACATATCATATTTAAATTACAGCCGAATTAGCAGTAACATGTTATCTTAGCGAAAATCGGTAAGAGAAAGTAAAGTTGATTTCTTATTTCATGCAATTTAGACAAATGAGGACTCGAATATGCCGTGGATTACAGCTTCCGCATGACGTAATTAACTCACAGCCAATGGGGAGATACACACGATTTACATATTGTAAATGTACATTGATAGCTATTTTTATGGCGTTTATCTATGAATATGGCAATTCTATACAATAATAAAAATACTTAAGATAATTCATACATACTCGATTAAATGTATGAAATTGGTAGTCATAAAGCAAATACCATATGGTTGTAAGCTTACATTTATTGGTTGTATATTTTTTTTTCTTTAGCAAAATTAAAGATATATGGCTGTAGATTGATTTATTACTCAGTTGATAGTCAAATTTGAAAATGTAATTTTGCACAATTTCAGTCACTTAAATGTTCTGTCCACAAAGGATATACAATGCCATGTGCAATATAAATTATCTGCTCTAGTTTGTCTTTTTTTAAAGTCTCTCTTGAATGCAAATTGTTTGTTGTTGTGGATATCTTTATGTTTGTGCACTTCGAGGTGAAGCATTTTTAATTTCATTGTACAGTTGTACATTGTACATACTGACAATAAAAGTGTTCTATTTCAATTACAATCTTATTGAGATACAAAAGACAAGTCCATAATTCCCCATACATATTTTATTTTCAAGACAGAGAAAAAACAAAATAGCACTTCTGCATAAGATATCTACATGCCTTAAACCACATAGTGTTATCCTTACCTAAAGTACTGGCATGGCATATTACTTTATTTTGTTGGCATGCTAAAACCAGCAGTGATAACAACTAGACACATATAATCAAGACTCAATGTATAGCTGCTTGTAAAAAACAAGCAGCACCCTCCTCTGTTTAAAAAAAAATTGCCACCTATGTGCAAGTGTAAAAAAAATGCAGTTTCTGAATGTCCACTTGAGGCTGGCTCCATGACATACCTGAAGTCATATACACAACCCATACTAAAAACTCAATTTTAACAGCGGAAATAAACGTATTTACAATATTCAACAGAGATTGATTTTATTTAATAAGCCACTCATTTTGATTTTATGAGGGATACTAGTTATTAATGACATGACAGATCCAACTGCAAGCAGACACATTTGAGTGCTTTGTAATGAGGCTAAAGACTCGCCTCAGCTCCAGCTCTTTGCCTGTTAGGTTGACCAAAGTTTGCCAAAGGTAGCATTTCCAATAGGTAGACCGTCATGGATAGGCTCCAAAAACAGCTCTTCAGAATGCAATGGGTGACGTAACTCTGGCTTTATAGCTCTATTTGAAGTCTATGATAAAAAACAAAAACAAAAAAAACAATAAAATCTTCTGATTACACAACACAGCCTCGTTTATTCACTCCGATGAGGCTTACTGAAACCTGCCTGATTTGTATTGTTTTTGTGTAATTGTTCCAGACATTTAAAGATATTTGCTTCAACCCACTAGATGAAAACAACTCATTCACACTGCTTCCAAATCACTTTCATCAGAACTCTCATAATCTACTTCATTATGGTTCACTAGTATCTCCTCAGGCCCATCCTCCAGAAGAGAAACAGCATTTGGTCCCAATGCCTGGCTGTAACTTGAGCAGACAACTTGAAACTTCTCCTCGACATCTGCAAGCCTTCTCTGAAGCAGACACAGTAGCCCACGATGCCCCTCTTCAGTGACACTGCCTAGAAAAACAAAAGAGAAATTACATCATTCCCATTAATTGAATGTTGCCCAGCTAGTCAAAAACCTACTTTCATAAAGAATGACATTTATAGTTTTAGTGCCAAGGAATTAAAAAGGTAACAGTTAATAGAATCAAAGTGATGATGGACCTTCTGTTTGTACAATGTTCTCTAATTTGCTATTAAATATGACTGAGGTTCTTTTTGACACACCAACTCCTAGCTCCTTACCACTGCTTCTACCAGAAGACATTTCTTCTATCTTTGTCCTGATGCTTTCAGCCAGCCTTCTGAGGTAGGTGCAGTGCTGTCTCATCTCTCTCATCAGAATGATCTTTTCCTCTTGAAGCCGCACTTTTGACATGAACACATCAAAAATCTTCTTTTTGGTGAGGATATTGCTGGATTCTGAAGTCATAAAAGACAAAACAAAGGTTTGATCCGTACATTGGAAACAAGCAGGCACCTGCAAAAGCCTACAGCCAGTGTGTGTATCCCATGCCTAGATACAGTGGCAGATAATTGCATTCATATAGTAGAGGACATCCACAAACTGAAGATTTGCTCAGTTTTGGGACTTTATTTCAAGGACTTCTGCTCAGCTTCGTAGAAGGTTTTGAACTTACTAGAGATGTAAAGACTCAAAGGTTTCTACCTATTAATAAAAAAGGAAGTCAATCTTCAGTGTATGGGTATATTTCTTTACCATTTTACCTTCATTCAGTACATTTCATATTATCTTTAATATAATATCCAGTGTTTCATCAAAATTGAAATAGGCAATGATGCACCTACACAGCAAGAGAACATGTAAAATGACAACATTGTACAGTAATTGTGCCACTCACAACACACACACACACACACACACACACACACACACACACACACACACACACACACACAAGCCTCAAAGAGAAATTGTTCCATACCACTGCTGTTCACTTCCCAAGGCCATATTAGACTGTCTGTCCCATCGTCTTCTCCCACCACAGAAAGTTTGCTCTCCACCTTCTCCTCAATGATGCGCTCCACATCCGGAACCTGTTCATTGTAGAGCTTGATTGTTTCCATCAGTTTTGTCTTCGCTTCCCTTAGTTTCCTTCGTCTAAGGTGCCTAATTTTGTTGCTGTCTATAGACATACGAACAGAAAACACAATGTTTAAGCATATGGATGCAGATATCAGAAAACTAAAAGACTACCTTTAAAAACTGAATAAACAATCAATGAATCAAATGTAAGAAAATTAAATAATTTGAATAGCATAAAAGGCCTACTTTCTGTTAAATCAAGACATAAGGTATGTGAGCTGTAGACTTCTTGATACCAAAACAATCCAGATGATGCATCTGCAAGTGATATAAATGGCACCTTTTTTTAATGATTTATCAACTTACCAGTGTGATTATAAAGGCTGGCTTTTTTTTGATGAACACCAAGAAACATTCGTTCAATTGACAGTTGAAGGTGTTGTTCATCATTACTGGTAGCTGCAGACTCTGACAAAAACAACAGAACGAAAATCAGTATTCAATTGTTATTTAATTTGTAATCTGCATTTTAAAGTTTGTGTGTATGTAAAGCCCAAAATCACTGTTTGCAGTCTGTAAGGGGTTTACAAGTCTAGAGGTTTACAGCAAACACAACTGAACAACAACTAACTTTATCCTCATATCAGTCAAGAAAAATACTCCCCCTTAAAAAAACTGAGTGAACCAGTAAAAAGTGGAAGAATCATGAGAGGAGTCACTGAGAGAGAAGAGACATTTGAGGCCTAACAGGTGTACCATACATGCCAACCCAGAGTGCATCTGACAGAGAAATAATGTTAAATTGCTAATTAAACACCGGTAGACAAAGCCATAACCAGAACCATAGCAGCACCAGATGATGACCAGTCTTGTAGCCATCAAGGGGTAACATGGAGAGGATAGGATCGATGAGGAGGATAAGGTGCATGCAGGGGACAAAGAGTATTTGGACACTGTACAAGAATGGATGGTCACAACTGGTAGGGAGACAGTCTAACTAACACTATTCATTCAGACACTAGCATATGAGACCTGTTTCAATGGGAAAAGGGACATTTTCTTTAAGCAACCCAGATTGAATAAAGCTAAGCTAGTGGCCGTGGAAGAAGCAGGGACATGTAGGGAAAACTGTTAAAGAATATTAGCAAACTACTTAGAATAATGTTCACATAAAATACTGTACCTTCAGTAGCCCACTGCTTGACATCATGTACCCACTGATGCACCATGTTGTCAGGGCAACCTAGTTCACTGCTGACCTCCTCCAATCTCTGTGACACAGCCTGACACTTCTGAACAGTCTATATTAGAAAAAAGCAAAATATGTTTTTCTTTGCGTTATGATCCTGTTATCAAAAACGAAATGTCTATCTGACTTTCAAAATGTGGCAAATAATAAAAAGCTTTGTGAGTAAAAAGTGACAATAAATCTCTTACAATGTGAGGATATTGTGGTCAATACCTTGGCATATCTGCTGGATAGTGCAAGATGAAGGCCGTCCTGCTTCCTTTGGTTCCATCCAATGGCATGGACAGTTAGTATGTCATTCCTAGCTGTTTCAATGAAAAATCAGAAATCAAAAATCTAAAAAAACACGCACATCCCTCAGTGGGTGCTGGATCCCCAAAAAAACACAAATAGGTAAAGAAAAGCCAAACAAGATCCACACACCAATAAGCTCCTGTTTGAAGGATTTAATGATAAGTGTTCATTACATCAGTTTTTGATGAGTAAAGGTCAATTTAGTAAAAGACAGATTTCAGAATTTAAAATAAGCAGCTCTTACCAGACTTTGTCATGTACTTTGTTGTGATGGCACAACGAGACAGATAGCTGTTCACCATTTCCACCTCCTCCCCTGCAGTTGTGCCAGCACCCTCCTGATTTTTCCCACTCCAGATGATCTAGAAAAATATTGAGAAACTTATAATCATATACAGTATAACATTTTGGTGATAAAATCGAATTTCAAATGTAATGCTAAAGAACATGTAGTACCTCACACTTAGTTGAATGGGCTTTGGCATGCATGACAGATAGGAATGGCCTCATCTGCAGGAGTGGTCTGAGTTGTACCATTGATACTGCCAACTTCTCTAAATAAGGCCAATACTTGCAGGCAACATCTTGGCAGTAAAACTGTCCATTTGTGGCTGCCTGAAGCTCCTTCTGGAGGAAAAGTGGATATGCAAAGATTTCCCCACGATACATGTTGAGGGCCTTGAGTAGGACTCCATGCCTGCATACAACCACCTCCATGCCCTCTTCGTCCAGTTTACTTGCTGTTCTTGCAGTTTCACGTGCTGCAGACCACTGACTAGCACCACAGATTCCTCTGCCTGAGCTCTGAATGACAAAATAAATAATTAAAAAACACAATTCCTAAAAAGTTATTTATCCATCAGGACCATGAAGTCAGGTTACTTAACATCAACTGGCATTTTGGTAATAATTGGAGACACCAGCTTACTTTCAAACTAATACTGAAGGTTTTTTAGGGCTCAAGCCCCCCGGGGATAAATAAAGTTTTTTTGAATTGAAGAAGCATGAGATAATGCATCTCACTCCAGCTATTCAAACAAGCTCAAATGTAAGGTTACAAAGTGGATGCATACTCACTATCTCTTAAAGATATGTGATATTATGTAATGGACAGCAGAGCTATTTAACAAGTCATTTCAGATGCCACCAAACATACACAGACATACACAGTTTCAAAGCTTAACAAAACATTTTCCTCGATTCACATATTGCTTGTTGCAAACTACTAAAGTATGTACGTATAACATAACTGACATCAACTGTGCTTGAGGGATACAATACAACAGTTTAATCGTTTAATCAAATCATTCATTTATTTTTTGCCTAAACATTGTATTTAAAGCAACAGTGAATTATGTTACTTACACTGTTTACTTTACTCCTGACCTCCTCAACAAACAACTTAACATCAGTGTCCTTGGCAATAAAGGTTCCATTAAAATATGGTTCCTCTGAACTAAGGGGAATCAGAAAAAAACAATTTTAAATGTCAGACATTATTTTTTTAGTTAATGTTACAAAGTGGAAAACAACTTACCCTTTGGACTGCCGGAATCTGTACAGTTTCCTGTTTCCATCCGCACAGAGAGCAAGCATGTTTGGAGTACATGCGGGGCAGGTGAAGTGCTCTGTGCTGGCCATTGTATCACAGTGATACTGACAAAAGGTGAACTCCAAAAAGCTTCTTTGGAATGCATCTCCGTGTACTTTCCCAACCTGTACATGTGCAAGTTAATGAATTAAGAGTAAAATGAAAATAGCAAACTTAAGACAACTTTGATCCCCACAGATCTTACCCTGCCAAAGAGAGAAGTCCTCCTCTCCAACATCCGCAGAAATCCTTGTCTGGACAGACCGGGTGCATCAGTTTTCAGGTCTTCAAACATTTTAAATACATGAACTGAAAACAAAGTATCTGCATTTACAGTGGCTGGCCAATAGCCACTTTTTATGAGATCACTCCTGTCTGGTGTCCACTGTTTCTCACATAATTTGCACTGCAAGACAGGCAAGTGCAAATCATACCGCCCTAAAAACAAAAAAAGTACATTATATGTATAGGTATTTGGTGAAAACTATACTAAATAATTCAACTATATGGCAATAGTTCACACCATTTTCGCAAACCAAAATGACTGCTCTGCCTTCCATCTCGAGGATGTTTTCAGGGCCACAGTCACATAGCTGGTCAGGTCTCACAGTCGGCAACATTTGTACTGAAAGAGAAGATCAAAAAGTTTATCAAAAAAACAAATTAAAATTAATGATTCAGATTGAGATCATTTAACAAAAATATAAAAAGGAAGGCTTCCATTTTAACCAAAAGGATTTAACCAATACCTTGATTGACCAGTTCATATCTTCCATCCTTTTTTACATGGCACTTCGTTGGGGCAATGGGCCTGTAAATTCCCCCGATGCAGGAATCCCTGTTGTGCAGTGTGAGATTTCTATGAACTTTTTTATCGCAGTCCATACACAGCCACTCCAAGGGCATGCAGTCTCTGCAGCGGATGATTGAAGGAGATGAGCAGCGGCTGCAGTTCCTCTGAGGAACTATGTTGCATGAAAGCAAACAGTTTAGATGATGGGCCCTTGCTTTCCTCCACTCCTCTTGGGCTGCAGACTGGCGCAAGCACCACGATGTTGAGGATGATGGTCCCTCTTTTGGAGGATGAGCATTCACTGAGGTCAGGATGGCCTGCAGTTTCTGCATCTCACTGTCTGAAATAAATATATAATATAACCAAAATCCCTTACACTGGTTTACTCTAACTTAGTGTTAATAACATGTTTAATCTTACCAAATAAGTGTTGGGAGCAGTTTGTGTGGGTGGCTGTAAGAATCTCCCCAGCTGACTCTGAAGGAGTAGAGTCCTCCCTACAAACCCCATAAACAGCTGAAAGATAGACAAAGGAAACAGACAAAAAATATGTATATTTCTAAGGCAACAATTATGATGTTTGTGTAGTTATGGTAATGAAATCGGAATTTCGCAAATAAAAAAAGTATTTTTCACAACTAATGGCAATCGAGCTCACACAATTTTTCAGCCTTTCAACCACTGATAAAATTCTCCTCATGATGCATATTAAAAGACATAACAAAGCTGGTATCTGTGTCAACACAGGACTTCACAGCGAACCACAATTTCCAGGTCATCACTTTGTTGGAATTGTTCAGTTAAAATAAATGCATGGCTTATTATCAGGCCTGACAATTGGACAACTCTGTAAATTGTTTTCTTTTCTGTTTTTTACAATGCACTTGAAGATCAAGAAACCTAATCTGGAAGTGTTTCAAGCAGAACTTAGTTTAATGTCATAAAGCTGTGAACACATCAAACGCAAAACTGTCTATTTCTATTACACTCTTATTGAGATACAAAAGACAAGTCCACAATTCCCCATACATAATTGATTTTCAAGGCAGAGAAAAAACAACACATTTCATCAACGCGATGAATAGTTGCGCGATCACGCGTTGTTGTTTTTTTTATTCGCGTTTGGTGTGTACACAGCTTAAGAGTGAGACAAAATGTACAGAGCGGGAAGATTCCTATTGCAGGTCTAATAGACCAACAAAGTGCTTTGAAGCTTCAATTTTCATCACTAACAAATAGCGAGTTCACTAAGATTCCTGAACTTGGTAATAACTTATATTGTGGAAAGACATAGACTACCTGTAGCTGAAGCACGTTTCCGTGTCTCTCCACTTCTGCTTCTTTTTAGTACGGGCTGCCCTTCAACATCTCTCTCCATCCATCGGACATCAAAAGAATTCACTTTCGAAGATGTGGCTTTCTTTGCCTTGCATTGCAGAAAGTGAGAATTTTATGATAACACAGAAAAACAACCACCTCTGAAGCAATTTTTACCAACCTATCCCACGTTAGCCTCATCAGAAATACTGCAAGTCTGTCTCAATGAAGACACTTACTTTTTCTTGAGCCAGAAGCATGTCTGCTAGGAATAGAGCATCTTCTGCTTTCCCTTTGTCTTGTTGAGAAGCCATTTCTCAAAATTGAGAGAACTACTTACTTGAAGACCACAAGTTGATCTTCAAGATGATCAACCAAAGGGAGAGGTAGATCAAGAGGAGAAATACTCAGAGAGCGAGAGACAGAGAGAGAGAGAGAGAGAGAGAGAGAGAGAGAGAGAGAGAGAGAGAGAGAGAGAGTTTGTGTAAATATGGGTGATTGAGTGATGAGTATGAGTGAGAATGGATGAGTGTGTGTGGGAGTAAATGTGTTTGTTTCTGAGGGTATAGCTATGTGCAAATGTGTGTCTATGTGTGGTGCTGTAGCAGCGGGTGTAATGGCTCTTAAAAGAGCCGTTGGTTTCAGGTAATAAAGGGGTATGGACAGGTGATAAGGGTAGACAGGGATGGACTGGGTCTGTAGGACAAGAAGAACAAAAAATAAAGGTTATTTCATCCACAGCAAAATGATCAGGATTTCTCAAATTATAAAATCCTGAGCTGTAACGTCATAGGGAAGGTAACTGTGACATGTAATGAAAACAACTTCCTAAAGGACCTGTATTTAGGCACATTTAGCATGTAAACTGCATGAATGTTACCAAAATAGAGAATGGACTACTGAACTGGTCAACAAGATCAAATCAAAGCCACATCACAAATAGAATCCAGAGAAACTTTACAGCTCCCACCAGCTGTCATGTTAGGAGCATGCTAACTAAACTATGCTGATTTAAACCAAAGTGTATTATGTAGTAGCATAACGTTGGGATATATATATGAGCCCTAGGTTACTAATCTGGAGAAAAATGTCAGAATCATTGATGTCATTTACTGATATAACCAGGATTTATTAAATGGCCCTTTGTAGCCTATACAAAAGCTAAAACAGAAATGGCCTGACAGGTGTTATGGTGCAAAGAGTGACCGTGTTAACTGGCGACTTTCAGCGGAACGCGTCCTGCTTAAAAAGGACGCTGAAACGGATAAAGCCTGTTTTGTTAAATCATTCATTTACAGACGTATCTAAAGAGTGAGTTTTGAGGCATTTGCGTGGACGCCTTTCGTGTTTATCAGCTGCGGTTACCGCGAAGAGCACGGTCGCATTAGGCTGTAAGCCGCCAGTTAACACGGTCACTAGTCACACCGTAACACCGCCAGTTAACACGATCACTGTTTACACAGAAACAGGTCCAAATACTGATCTATCTAGTACTGGGGGATATACTGCTTCAACCTTAGCTAGATATATTATTAGCCCAAGTTGATCAGGTTTAATTTGAGAAAACTGTAATTTAGAGATAGTCTTTAAACTAGCTGGGCAGCTAAATGCTATTGCTAAATGCATTTTCATTACGTTACTAATTCAATTTCCTCTCATGTTAATAACCTTGGCTCTCTACCACTGAACGACATGTATTTAGCATGAAAAACAGTCATAGGCAACCTCAAATATGTCAAACATAGGTGAATAATAACTAAATAATAAATATTAATCCCGCGTTATAACTCTTACCTGACAGGAAGGAGGTTTGGAATGCACTGAAACGCTTCTCTTTTGTCCGCGATGGTTGTTGGCATTGGGTAAATTATCGCCCCCTGCTGGTATTGCACCGATCACAGGCGTGTACATTTGACGCTGAAGACAGGCAATGCGTGACACTGACACGCATCCTCTAGTGGACCAACGTGTCTATTACACGCTTTGGCGTGATACCGGGTTGAGCTGAGAGAGGACCACTTGAAGGCGAAGCAGCCAAGCCTCAATGCACGTATGAGAGAGGAGCAGCCCGAGCCGAAAAGAAGGCAGTGCCAAATCAATAGCAGCTGCCTGCAAAATAAAACATGGGCCACTTGCAAACAGTGCAAGCGCCCTGTCTGTGGCAAGTGCACAAAAAAAGTAGAGACCTACTGCGCAGATTGCGAGTAGGCTGAATAGGCTCTCTCTCGGCTTTGTTCATTTAAATTAAATTTTAAATTTTAAATTTCCAGGTTATAAAGAATGTATGTAATATAAAGAATGTATGTAAATATTGTTGTGATTTTATGTTTATAATATTTTGTTTTTCAATTGCATTTTACGTTGTTCAATCGAAAATCTAGTTCTCTGCTAATTAATTAATAAATTCATTTCTATATCCCCCAAGTTGTTGTGCTTGTTGTCGTTGCCACTTTCTTTCACAATGGTTATGGTAAGTTTCCTAATAAATAGTCTATGTAGCCAATACAATGTGTGGGTGTCTATTCTGCATTTTACTCTCTCTCCTCTCATAGGCTATCACCGTGGCAAACAATGATTTATTTGCTTCAACATGTGTTTTGATCGCATTGATACATTAGTCTATTTACTTGACGAATTGGTATGCTTGGATGTGCAGTGTCAGAACCCGTTTCTGTCAAATAAATAAATAAAGACCACTCATAATCTTTCACGGCCGACACATTTAGACAATATTGACGCACTTTCACGCTGCGGTATTTTTTACCGCAACGGCGGCAAAAGGGGGGTGCTGTATGCTGGCGCTCCTAGTGTTAATGCTGTTGCTCAGGGGCGAAATCTACTGGATCAGATAGCTGCACATTCTTCCTTCAGACCTAATTAACCCAGGTATTTAAAATCAGATTTTGAACCATTTTTGTTCCATTAGTTGGTCACATCATATCCAACTTTTTTTTCCCTTTTTCCCTTGCTATATGCATCATTTTGCTTAATAAGTATGTACATTTTATAAAGAGGGATGTCTCGTTACATTAATGCAAATGTTGGGAGACAGTTCAACTGTTTACATTTTTTATGTTTCAAAGCAGAGGAATAGTGAACAGTCAAATAGATTTTCTGGGTATTTTAATAACTAGCAGGCAACGTTTTTGTAATTTTGTGTTGATTATAGGAATAATATTATATGTCATACATTTTTTTGACTAATTGTTTTAAAATATATACATTATCATAAATAGAAACATATTGAGTGTAGTTTTCTGAAAACTTGCACTGTAAAAGTCTGTAAAAGTACGTCCCACACTGTAAGAAATAGAGTTAGGGTTTATGTGTGTGTTAATCTTAATAAAAGTCTCTGTGTGGCTACACACACGTACTGTACTTTGCCAATGGAAACTCCAGGAGCAGGTAACACCACATCAGCTTTCAGGAGAAGTAAATATATTACAGCCTGCGACTGAGTGTTAAGATGTGGAAATATATTAGATCATGCAACTCACTATCTGCTCCCCAGAGACTTTAAACACAACTGCAGCCCACATACTGATATTGTAAAAAAAAAAAAAAAAATGTTTTGATGAATGAGATATCAACAGTACACCTTAAAAAAAATGTTTTTTTGCCAAAATGACATTTGATTTAAACCTATCCTCGCTGTTTTTCTTGACGTCTTGCAGGTGTCGTCCTCGGGGATCCACATTTCATAACGTTCGATGGCCTCAGCTACACTTTCAATGGCAAAGGAGAGTATAACCTCGTGTCCTCACCAGACAGAGAGCTGAGTGTTCAAGCCAGAACAGAACAGGTGAAACTCAAGAATGGTGAGTCCACATTTGATGTGAAAGTCCTGTCCGTGTCCTTTCTTTGAACTCCATGATTCTGCTGTATCTCTCTGTTTCAGCTCGAAGCTTTCTCTGGATTAAACTTGTTCCAGGACTTCCTCAGAGAAAAATATTTTACTGTTTGATTAATCCTTTTTATTAGCCACAAGATTGGTTATCTGCCTCGAGAGTTTGTTCAGACATCTAAACATAGTTGTTCTCCTGTGAAATATTCTTAGTCTTTTTTTGCTTGCACTCTGCAGTATTGTTTAAAGCTCACTCTTATTGCTTTAAACGTTCCTGATCTTGGCACTGTTAAATGAAAGCCTATTTCCTTAGTTCTCCCTTGTTGTCACTCTGTATCTCTCCAGGGGTCAGATGAATTAAAGAAGAACAGATGTTAGCTTCATTGTTTAGAAATACCTCCAAACCATTACACAACAACCATGGTACAAGTGACTGTAGAGGGCCAGATGACATTAATATTTTTCTCATTAGATCAGTGGGGTCAAACATCTGGATTCATTTAATACTGCAGAGACATAAGCCACTATCAAACCATTGACTTCAGGATACTAACTACATAGTCAAACAGCCACTAAGGTGTAACTTTGTGATGTTTATGTCCACTAACCAGGTACCTTGGCAAAAGCCACAAGGCTATCATCAGTGGCTATGAAGGAGAAAGCCTCTGATATCATCGAGGTGCGTCTTGCAGAGGGCCACCTTCAGGTGCTTAGGAACCAAAAAGTCCTTCCGTTCACCGAGCAGAGATTGATGGACCTGCACGGTGAGAAAATTCACACACTTCTCCTGTTAACTTTGATAGCAAGAGGAAGCTTTTTTTTAATTTGAAGAAGTTCTTGCCATGAAATATTGTCATCTGAAGTCAGTAACCTTGACACTCTCTTTTAAGTTTTGCATTTGTATATCTTGGGAGGACAAAAGATACACTCCAGCACTGAGCTGCAACCTCCGGTGTTGAAAAATGATGATGCAGAAGTGCAAAAACCCATTCATACACACATGTTAACACCTACACACATGCTGTTTTAAATTTTGCGTTTTTTGTTTATTTAACAAGTGCCTTTTTTGCCTACAGTCTATATGCTGTTAAGGTACTAAAAATGCAAACTCTATCTCTCTTTTCCAGGCGTGTTTGTGTTCGCCCCCTGCCCACAGAATGTGACAGTAACCTTCCTGTCTGGTGCTGCTGTGGAGGTCCATGTACATGAAGGAACCATGGCAGCGACTGTCCTGCTTCCAACAGAGTTTAGCAACCAAACGCAGGGCCTCCTCGGTCTGATGAACTCTGACCAATCAGATGACCTGTTGACTCAGGCAGGAGATGTCCTCTCTCCGGCACATGTCACGGCAGAGGAAATCTTTACCTTTGGAGCTGGCTGTGAGTGTAAAAGATCAATAACTTAACCTTTTTCAAACTCTAAAGCAGCAACATTTTTGAACTTCTCTTCATGGTTTGTGTACAGAGCCACTAAAAAGGCCAAGAGCTTATATCATTTCGTCTTCATAAATTATATCTCTATTTGAGCCTCATTTGGCTTAAATTGTAACGAATGTCCCGAGAGTGCAAAGGAAGAAAACAAGCCAGATGCTCACAGTTAGAACAGCTGTGATGGATAACAGAGAGGTGTCAGCGGCTGTGACCATACTGTGCAAGTACAACCAAATGTATGTAACGAAGTTGGGGCCAGACAGTATACCTAAATGTTAATAATGTTCCAACAAAAGTTGTACTACATATCCTTCAAAAAACACTGGATAGCCTTCTTTTCATTGGCTTGAACTTTAGTAATTTTTCGTAGTGTAAGTGCAGCGAACAACAACTTTAAGCTCGTCGAAACTGATAGATTGACATGTCAGCACCTTGTGTGTGTCCTGCCCTGATCCATTTGAGTGATGTTTCTTTCTCCAAATAATGACTTGCCTCATAGACTCCTTTTCTTTCTGTCTTTGTTGTAGATTATAGTTTGAGCAAGCAGTAAGAGTAATCAAACGTATCTTCTGTAGCCTCGTAGCAATACTTCCCATTAGTGTTTGTAATTAGTTGCTATAAGAAGAGTACGGAGGACATTTCTTCATAAACTTAAGCACTGGCTGACACTAAGTACCCCTCAATACTATTGCGGTTAAGATATAGACATAAAAGTTGTATCATTTTAAATTTGCAGCCTACACTATTAATTGTGTCTGTGCGATATTGGCATCATTGTTTTAAGTCTTGGCTCAGTACACTGAGTGACTCCTTGTCTTAGAATTGTCTGAGCACTTAGTCCTAGTAACAAGCTGACCATAGCAGCATCTCAGGTTTCTGCATTGCTCGATGTGCTCTGTCCTCTGTAGAGTGTCAAAGAGACAACTTTTTTTTTTAAGAGAAACTAATTTATTTGGGTTAATTTTTCTTAAAGTTGTTTTACCTTAACATAACATCCATCAAAAAATAAAATAGTCTAAAAACAAGTCATCCACGGCGACATTTTCTAGCTTTGAATAAAGTGACACTGTACACGAGAAGTGTACTGTTCTTCTTTTCACCCAGAAACAGAGGCTGCTTGAAGCATCCACAACATAGATATTAATGATGTATGCTTCTGTTATAGAGAAGAATGAACAAGTCAATTTTAGGGGCTGATAAATGATGTTATCAAATCGATGCATTGACTCGCAAATTCACTGATAAACAAAACAGCATTCATGGCTGTGATATTTCTAAAACTGGTATCATTATTGAAGTACCTCTTGTTGCAATGACACCTTGTATTTGTATTAGTCCGTTTCTTTATATCTCTTCTTATGTATATTTTAATGTCAACCTACGTAAGCTTCTCTTGCAGTATATTCAACTGAACCTTTTGAATACTGCACGTGTGTTTTAACAGGACAGCAATCAAAGATGTCCTCTTGTGTTATTGTGTTCTCTTCTGAGATCACAACTTAACTAACTGACTTCCATTTACATTGTTTTAGAAAATGTTTTTAAACATGTATTTTTTTTTTTAAATCTCTAAATCCTGTTGGTTTTACACCTGAACTTTTTTTTGTTCTTTTTTTATTCACAGGGAACATCTCAAAGAACTCCTCTCTCTTCACTTATGACACAAAGTATCTTTTGGATATCTACTTTTTCCCACCCAGCCATGATCCTGCTTTTGTTCCTGCCTTTTCTCTTCCTGAGAGACCTGATGACCCGCTGGTGGCAGACATGTTGATGATGTGCTCTGGAGAAGGAGCAGAGTTCTGTAAATACGATACCCTGACTACTCGGAGCCTCACAATGGGAAACGCCACACTCAGGGCCTTCCAGAATTACCAGGTCCTAGTGGAAGCCCTGGAGCCAGGTATCCCAGGAAACAAGATTAATCCCTGCCCATTCTTTGTTGTCATTAATACTCATGAACAAAACATGGTGATAAATGTATCTGTTTTGTTTCTAGCACTGCTTAAGAGGAACTATATAATATTTTTTAAGTGCAAACATGCACGGCTTTGGATCAATAATTGCATGCTTGAAAATGCTGCATTAAGGACATGTAAGGGAAGAAAGCCTAATGAAGGGGAAATAATTTGTTTTTAAAGCGACTCATGATCATGAGCATATTGTTAAAAAAGATTAGCATTCATTTAAACAAGAGTTTAGTTTGAATTTGATTTTTGAATGTCTTATTTTTTGCATTAGTGTTGTCTTGTGGCTGGCTTCCCACACCCAGGAATGGGAAGAAAAATGGGACCAGTTACCTCGAGGGAAACACTCTGAGCTTCACCTGCAGAGAAGGCCATATACTGTATGGTTCATCAGAGCGCACCTGTCTGCATGATGGGGCCTGGACTGGAGAGCAACCTTACTGTGTAACAGGTCAGTTCTGATATAAAACCACCATGTTGAGTACATGGACTATATAAACAGTGTAGTCTTCTGTTTCAGTAGTGAGGCCAATGTAGAAGTGCCTTAAACCTGCCTTATGTCTAATGGCCCGAAGGGGGCAACTCCACTAGTTATAAAAAGAAGTCTAGAAGTATAAAACTAGAAGGGGAAAGGTCTCGCTATCAGTTGATTTTTTGTTTTGTTTTTACTTCAGCTTACATGTCATGTTTGATTTAGGGTGTCAAGCTCTAGTTTTATGTCTTCTTTAAAACTGCTTACATTTAATTTTTTTAAATTATTGTCTGATTTAGTGTGAAATCAAGAATACAGCAAGGTACAGCATGCATTAGGGCTTAGCTACCTGTGATGAAGTCCTCCATGGCTCCATGTTCACCCTGTCATCCAAATAAGGTCAATTCTGGTTACAAAAAAACGAAAAGGCCAAAATGCCCAACTTGAGTCTTTACAAGAGGGGTTCAAAAACTAATATATGAAATCATGATTGTGAGAGAAAAGCTCCAATATAATATCAGAAGGTTTTTATTGTCGGTGCACAAACTGATTTTTTTGACAGAGTACAGGAAAGCAGGGAATATGAATTCAACATGTATTAGTATGAACAAACCATATGTACCAAATCTGCCTACGGGTACAAATAAAGTAACCTGAACCTATACCTGTACCTACTTTTAAAAGAAAATTAATGGATTTTAAAAGATTCCTTCTAGCAAAAGCATCAGCAAATGACAACGACATAAAAGATACAGGAAACATGTATTATCATCGTGATTGGCTATCTGCTGTCTGCACTTTGAATTTCATACACTGTTGATATATATGATATATATATTTTACAAAGATAAAAAACACCAACAAATGATCCATGAAGGTCAGGTACCTATTAATGTTTTCATCTGTATCATTTGAATCATTAACCCTTTTAGTACATTAGATTTATTCTCTCGTGAAGTTTGCTACAATTTTCCAGAAAAGTTAGCAAAAATAAATAAAACCGTTACTTACTATTAGTTCTGTTTTGGATTAACTATGATTGGCAGCACCCTCCGATGAAAACTGAGAGGGACTATGGGAATGCTCTTCATCTCCTCCAGTCTCTTTGAAAGCACAGATTCAATCGACTCTGAGCTCAGCTCCTCATGCAGACCATTAGCCACAAAGCAATAAACTTCTGATCCTGGATGGGCTTAGCTTTCTGTTTGTAAATTAGAAGCACCTGGTTCCTTCTGGTTTCATTCATCATACCAACCGTGAACTCTCCGATTATTGTTGCACTCACCAGCTGTCACCATCAGGTGGCAGTGTTTCCCACTGAATATGTTTTGTATATTGTTAATTGACAATATACAACAAAAAAAATCAGTTTAAAATCTCTGATTGTTGAAAGCCTTTTAAACAAAGAAGTTACAGCACAGTTATTGTTCATCCATACTGCAGCTACAGCGAGTTTTAACAAAAGCAGATTTTACAGCTATTTGGTAGTTAACTTGTTGATATTTTTGTTATTGTTGTTTTTTTGTTTGTTTTTTTTTGGGGGGGGGGGGGTTATCTGAGAGTGTGTTTATCTGTATGTTTGTATTTCTCCTTAGGTTGTATTTGTAGTTTTTGATGTTTCTCTGGGGGGGAAAGGAACAAAACTTTGCTGATTTATTGAACGTTCTTTTCTTTATAGAAGTCCTGGCCAAACAGACAATATCGTTACTCTTAGAGCAAATCATTTTTATTAAAAGTAATTTTATAGAAACAGAAACCTAAAAAACGAACACAATGTCAATGTTGAAATGAAAACAAAGTGCAGTTCAGTTCATGGATCCAAAAATATCATTTCATAACAAAATATCCTCCAGGGATTCTGTCTTCAGGTTTTTTAAAGTATATTTCAAAGATTTCAAAGAAATTCAACCATGATGTTTTATTTCATTTTACATAAAGAACAAACCCTTACAGCCCATTTCCTGCTCACTGGATAAACATTTGGAACAGACAAGATAATATGAAACGAAGGGCACCACAAAGAGTGCTGTTCATCGCTCTCCTTTGACTTGTCAATTATTGGAAAAGAACATAATAGATGTCTGCTTTTACTCTATAGGTTATATGTGGGTTTGGGCTTTATTGAGCAGTTGGGAGGTGAGACGAAGCAGAGAAAAGAAGCCACCTAACTTGTGATCTGCCTCCACGGTCATTCTTTCATGGCTTCACCCCAGACCTCCATCCTTTCCTTGTTAGAGCTGCCAACAGACACTTCCTCTAGATAGTGATCAGGTTGAATAGACTTCACATGTCTGATTTGGTAACAGCCGGCTAGTTCCCAGCTGGACACAATAGATCCTGACTTCTTCTTTAGACAAACACATTTGTTTTCCAACTTGGTTATCTAGTGCAGACCTGTTTAGAAATGTTTCCGGTTAAGCTGTGTTTCATATAAATAACTCAGTATTGTTATAATCATGACTGCTTATGTTTTGTCAGTTGAATTACTTATTGTACCTTATACACAGACCCTTACTCCTCCCCACAGACATTGTATTAACAAACATTTTCCACATGCGACACTATGAGCAACACTCACTCACACCTCTGAGTACACTGTGTCTGTAAACTGCACAGATCCCTTTCATTCAACACTGCAAAGTTTTGCTAAATATTTAAAATCTTTGCACATTTCTCTACAAAACTTTGCAGCTCTAACATCCTCAAATCTGATTTTTAGTGTCTGTTTTTTCCTTTAGTACTGATTTTTCTCTCTTACTTTGTTCCTTTTTTAATGTTCACTGCATTCCTTGTTCTGCATCAAAGTACCAAGTCAAATCCTTTAATGTGGACCTCTGTATGAACTTCATTCTGATTCAGTATGCAGCTAGAGATAAAGCTCACTGACACATACATTACATTTATATGAACACAGGGCTTTTTACAAACATAGTGAGTAGTCAGCCAGTAGAAAAAGTACGTAGCACAGTTTAATGCTACTACTATCATATACACAGTATTTATTATGACACATCTTTGGTGAGTTTGCTAACCACATTATAAACGGTTAGTTCATCATTGCAAAGGAGAATAAGGACTCTTGTGTGTTTTAGCCCAGACGTTTCCCACCAAGTCGGTATTTTCAAAACAATGCCTCTTCTTGACTGATTAGATTTAGACCTCATTTGTTATATTTATACACTTAAATATTACTTAACCTGTCGTCTGTGTGGTCGACAGCAGGCACTGATGGAAAGCCCTGTGAACATGCATGTAAAGATGAACACTATCATGCAGAACTTATGCAGTTGTGTGCACACAAACACAAAGCTTGGCATTTTTAGCAATGATCACACTTGCACTCACTCTCTCATTAGACAAATCAGAGATAAAAAACTGTCAACATGACCTGAGGTGCTCAAAGGTGTCACATGAGCTGTTACCTACACCATTCAAATGTGACCTCCAGCCACGTAAACAACACTAAATACAGAGTGAGCAGGAGACGCCCTGACAGATATCCCCTCCTCCTCCCTAATATGAATCAACGCAGCATGATGTGAAGGCTCCACAGCCAGAGAATTGTAGCCATTGTTAAGATGAAAACGGCATGCTGCGGAACAACAAATGCCACAGCATCCAGTTTGACTTCTTCTCTGAATCACTCTAATGAGCCTCTTTTGAAATAGTGCCTTTCAGCAAAGGTGACTTTAAGTCCGATCAGTCAAAAGTGAATCTCGGTATCTTCCATTAGTTAAAGCCCCACCTATTTGAGATGGATTATAACCATGCTGCCCTACTTGTCTATGTGCTTTTTATCCTCCTTTGACAGAGGTGTGGTGAAATGTGGTGATCAATGTCGGTATCTTCAGCTGGAATGACGGGATATAAAGTCCCTTAAGTGTTTTGATCCAAACAGGTTGAGAGGACTTTACTGTTTGAATGGGAGAACTTGAAGAAGAATATCTGTTTAATTATAAATACCAAATAGTTCATTTAAGACTCAAATTCATCTCAAAACCATGCCAATTACCAGTCTGAACCATAGACTAGATGACATGTTTGACAGGGCTCACTAGAAGTACAAGAATGAGATGGAGCCAATATAAACAAGGCAATATTTATTTCTTCATTGGAAGTTTCTTCTGTCTTTATTCTTTAGTTGGGTTAGAGTGCAGGCCCACAGCACATGACATGATTAGTGGGAAAATTAGCTTTAATTTAATTTTAGCAGCTGATTTGTTGCACAAGAGCAAGTTGACATCTGACGACACACACCAAACTGTCAGTTCACCAAGAAAAACAGAAAGATAGACAAATTTAAATGTTGCTCACATCAAGACAGCGGAATCATCAAAGCCAAAGTGATGACTTGATTTAGACCCATGTCGAGAGATACTGTACTTATCCAAAAAATACAATTCCTCTAAATGTTTTATTTTACAATATATACAAACTACCACCTGAGTTTAGAGCAGAACTATCTGTATTTTATGTTCTAATGTCATCAATCCGACAGAAACAGGTGTACTCTTTATTTTTAGAGGAAGTACTTTTAGAAGACCAGTGGAACAGGGTGGATGTTTATATATAGGAACTGGTGTCTTAAAGGCTGAATGTGCAACATTTTACACATAAATATAGCAGAAATCCAGTATATCCTCTGAACATATCTCTGTGAGTCATGACTGTCTACAATGAGTGTGACACCCGAGTCCCGCTGTCTGAGCCGTATCTACATCGTGTTTACATGGACGGGACGGCCGGCCGGCTCATCCCCTTGCGTATAAAAGCTGTTTAAGTGAGGGACTAAAGAAAAGAAGAATAACATACTGTACTCACTGCTTTTTGAACGTCATGTAAACATTTTTAAATCATGGTCATTTCGTGTAACTTTACATGCAGTGTGAAGCTACGAGTAAACTAAAGAGCACTACCATTAGCCTGGTAGCACAACAATGCAGCTCGAGTTGTTTTGGTTTCATGCTGATGCTCAAGGGCGACATCTACTGGATCAAAAAGTCGCACATTCTTCCTTTAAATCTGCATGATCTGCTTCGAATGAGGCAATAACTTAAAGAGTTTATGATGAAAATAAATTGAGGACTAAGTGAGGAACAGTGTTTTGAGATCTCTTCTAAGAAATGTAATCTTTTCCAGAATGGTTGAGGGTAAAAACAAAGATGTGTAGCAACATCAGCCCTTTACAAGGACAAGATGTTTTATGTGAAGTTTGAGTGGAAATGTGTTACTTTAATGTCCAATGAATGCAGATGTTTTAGTTCTGTTTGTGATGTGACCACTCAGTGCTCATGCTTGGCTTTTCTCTGTACTCTGATGTTTTTATGACTGAGCTTTTTTAAAACTTTTATATGGATAGTTTTTTTTAGTAAAACTTGCTTTGAATAAGACCTCTTTACCCAGAGGCGCTGCTTATTAACAGGCAAGGCAGGCCAAATTCTTCAAAATCAGCTATGAAAAAAGGAAACCTCCCTAAGGGGGACCCATAAACAGTACTAAATCTCAGTTACAGTATTCACACTTCATGACCAGTAAAACAATGTTAGTGGGGGGGGGAAACAAAAAAACATGGTCTCTGCCAATGCCATAGTTTACCAGGTCAGATAACTTATTACATAATGGTGATGGACACTGTTTAGAGGGGACCCCGGTGGGTTTTTTTTGCCTAGGGCCCCAACAGACTCTAGAATGGTCATTGACTTTACCTCAAAGTCAGTCTAAACTTTTAGAGGTTTTACTTTGGGAAGGTTTCACGATGATATGATTGTGATGTCGAACAATTTCATTGATCACCTTTAATGGGCTACACTCACTTATTTAAGGGGAATTACATGCTTTTCATTGCTTCATGAAGGCATTACACACACATTTACATGCAGAGGTATACACACCTGGCCTCAGGGTCAACAAAGGTTAGCTGTTGAAGGTGAGTCTAATATCTTCAGACACCTGTTAACGGATTATACAGATTTGAATCTCTGACCACTGATGGAGTGGAGAAAAAGCTGGTTTAAGGCCATGAAATAATTAAGTTTGTTTCTACTTGGCTTTCTTTTTTGAGTTTGTTAATAAAACGGCATGCACGTTTAGTTTGTACATGGAGCATTTGATGTTGGATATTTGCTATGTGACAGGTACAGTAGTTCAAATTCCGAGAATACTTGCACCCATCACATTAAGTCAAACAGTGGGAGACACTGACATCGGATGACAACAGTAAGACACAAACTGTTACCAAGGAGAAAACAAATCAGCAGAATTATTTTAAGATGGTATCGACACTGTCCAAAAGACTCATCTCTGTCTTACGAAATGCTGTATGTGTTAAGAGTGTCTCACAGGGGTGTGTGGACATGTTGGGGTTATGAAAACAGTCTTGGATTTCTGATTGGTATCGCCTGTTTGCAATTTCTCTCAGAGATAAACTCTAAAGAAGGGGATTGAACAATGGTGAGCCCAGGTACTCTGACAGATTTAGAGGGTATATGAAAGGGTATTTTCAGTATTTTTGTCCATGGGCCCTTTTTGAAATGTTAGGTAGTGAAATGACTGGTAGGTTCAAACTGTTATGGAATTGTTGCTTCAACGGGCAGCTGTGAAATTGGCTGTAATGGATGCATTGTAAGTGTTGTAATTGTTGGGGGCAAAGACAGCCAATCAAAGTACATCCACTGAAAGTGGAAGATGTTTGTTTTGTTTTTTTAAACTAGAAAAATACATTACATTGTGCTTTGAGAAGACAACAGACTCCATCAACAAAAAATGATGTTACCCACAACACAGGAGTGATTTTCTACCACTTTCTTGATTGATTGATTTGTTTGTTTGTTTGTTTGTTTCAGTCATTGTTTGCTACATACATACAGTATTATGTTGGATCCCAGTTTACCATTGAAAACAGCAAAATCACACATCTGCATAATTTTCCAAACCAATCGGAGCAGCAGTGGACCAACAACTCCTGTGAAATGACTTGTTTCGTCAATAGATTGGTGGCTTTACTCTTTCAAAAAAAGGTTGACTCTGTAGGGCTCCTTTCTGTGGTGTGGCCAGGCTTTAACGATGGAGACCTAGGCCTATCAGAGGCTGCTCACTGAAGAAATCACTGGGGCAATTCCAAAACTTTCAGGACATTTTTGAGAGTTAGATTCCAAAAACTATTGAAATGTTTATTGCATAAACTTTTCAGAAAATTGTAAAAATTCAACTTAAAATATGATGATGTTCACTCATTTGCATTGCAAATGTACAGTACATACAGGAAGTAGTTATACACTATAACTTTTTAATAGTATAGAATATGTTTTTCTGCCTTCTCACCCCCTTTTTTTTAGCCCTCTATGATTTCTTTCCAAACTGGGCACTATTGCTCCCTCCAGCTTTGCTATTTGAGCAATGCAGGCAGGCGTTCAGTGAAGTAATGATATAGCTTTGGGGTCTTGCCAGAATAAAAAAAAAAGGGGAATGTAACACTTCATGACGGCCAGTCCTCTACATGTTCCCAGTACAATTATACTCTGGGCAGTTTGTAACACTGATGCTGAAGACTCAGCCTCCAGCAGCTTAATGCCAGTGCTGCTGCATCCAAGGCCTGACCATGTGCAGCAGAACTGATTGGTTTAGAAACTACAGGGAGTATTTGTATACATGGGTGTGTATTTCACTGTGTGTGTGTGTGTGTGTGTGTGTGTGTGTGTGTGTGTGTGTGTGTGTGTGTGTGTGTGTGTGTGTGTGTGTGTGTGTGTGTGTGTGTGTTTGTCTGTGTCTGTGTCTGTGTCTGTGTGTGTCTGTGTCTGTGTCTGTGTGTGCCTGATGGATTTTAAGGACCAACACCTGCAGTGGCTTCCTGACAAACATAAACCATACTTGTCATATGTCTGAGCATTCATGCCTCAGAGAATGACTGAGCCATGTCTGTTTACTCGTTTGCCTTGAGAAAAAAACACCTGGCTCAGTACACTGTAGGAAAGTGAATAGGGTAAAAGAAAACAGTTCAGGGAACTTGCCTAGCCCAGATGAAAGCTTCACATGCTCTTATTTGATCAATACATTACCTAATCAGTTACAAATGATGTCAAAGGAAAGCTTGGGAAAATCTAGTAAATGAAGGCTTTATCGGTCCAGCATCCATTATTCTCATTGTAAATATGTGTGAAGCCAATGTGTCATGTATGTTTTGTTTCATCCCCTTCGTAATGATAAAAATGGTTTCATGGGTTATATGATATATGCAGTATATATGATATACTGGCAAAACACAGCAGGCTTTTGTTGGATGGCTGTGCTTGTCCTGTATGTTAATGGTAATAAGGACAAAGGCTAGACTTCTTGTCATTTATTTATTTATATTAGTGTAAAATATGTTTATAACCTAATCTAGGTTACATGCTCTTACCTTTATCATCAATGGATCCCTACTTATCATTTGATTTTGCATCGATTCAAGTAGGTTAAAAAGGAACGATGGCTGATAACAGTGACTTATATTTGCTGCTCTGATTTTTCACAGATGATAACGTGGGGTTCATCCTTGGAGCCGTTGGTTCCCTCTCAGCACTGGTCACAGTGGGAGTAATGATCCGACTGCACAACAGAAGGCAGGAAAGGTGGGTTAAATCATAATTCATTTAAAATATCCCATATTCCACTGGTTCTACAAAATCCAATACTGGAAACAAGTGACATAAACGTTACTGATATTAAATAGGGAGGAGGGGGTGAGGGCCTACAATGCTGCACTCATTGACAATTTTTGAAGTCTCCAAAAATGTGTCTTGACAAAATAAATATGCATAAATGAGATCAAAGTAGAGAAACCATTCAGTGTCCAAAAACACTTGGGTCAATAAAAAGTGTTCAGAATTTTTGTTCTGACTATTTCTTAAAAAAACATGGTTATTGCACAGTCAAGACTGTGAACATCAGATTGACATCTCTCATGTTTGATCAACATCTCCCCCCCTGGCTCACCAAGCAGCAATGACAAGAGTACCCTAGTGTAGTTAATCCTTTTGAGCCGACTGATTCCAAGTTAAACAACTTAAGGAAGCAGAGGCCCTTCAACCTGAACAGTTTTTTTTATTTCAGTTTGTCACTAATTGATTATAATTCTGTGTTATCCAAATAATTCCTGAGTAGATAAGTAAGCATAAACAATATGAGCGTGTAAGCTGAGTCGCCATATTTTTTTCAAAATTTTGAGTGTAGTGTTCAATTACAGCTTTTCATGGTTTGCTAGTTCCATTTAAATAAAGAACTAAACTCTTCCTGCCAACACTCAGCTGATGCTTAAAAAATGCTGCCATAGTGATGCAGGCCTGGCTGGCGGTTTGAAAAACTAACCATGCCTAATTAAAGTACAATATCTGGAATCTACACAATTAATTTAACAAGACTATTTTGAATTTGGCTTGAACATAATTTCTATTAGGGCTGCACGTCGGTGCAGTGGTTAGCACTGTTGCCTCACAGTAGTGCAGGGCCTGTCTGTGTGGAGTTTGCATGTTCTCCCCGTGTTTGCGTAGGTTGTCTCCGGGTACTCCCACAGCCCAAAGACATACTTGTTAGGTTAATTGGTGACTCTAAATTGGCCTTAGGAGTGTGAACATGAACGTTATTCTCTCTCTGTATGTCAGCCCTGTGATTGACTGGCAACCAGTCCAGGGTGAACCCTGCCTCATGCCCAGTGACAGCTATGATCGGCTCCAGCCCCTCCCCCACGACCCCAAACGGGAAAAGCTGTTTAGATAATGGTTTATTTCTGTTACTTTCTAGATTCTTACCAGTATGTATGTATGTTTCAGTCCAAATAAATGTACAGGGCTATTGTGGATTTGGTTCTCCTGAAGTTACCAGTTTAATTACAGATATGTGCTTTAATTGGTAGTTTTTTATGCTCAGCTAAGTCTATTAATATTATTCCACTATCGTACTAATAGTGTTTTACTTCCTCCATGGGCCAATTGTTTGCTAATGTATTCCAAGTTCCTGGTAAGGTGAAAACCTTGATGAGGTATCTGTCATAGGTATCCAGTAATAGCCATCCTTATATATTTCATTCCGTCTCTGAAGGATGAGTTGTAGGAAATAGAATAGAAGGCACTTATTGTAAAAACTAGCACATAGCTAGAGGTTATCTCCCCCTCTTATTTCCTCCCAGCAATCAGAACCTTTTTCATGTCACAACAAAGACAGAAAACACAAAAGCAACGAATCTCACCTGCCTGTTTGAAATATCACATGTCCCAGCCTTCAAGTTTTACTCATAAATGTTCTTTATGATCAGATCAAACCAAATAACACCATATACCCTGTGGGATCATATATGACTTCAGTCCAGAGAAAGGAGAGGCTAACTCCTAGGTAGCTCCTGGGCGTACACTAGCAAATTAAAGGCTTGTTTTATGGGCTCATAGACTTCATCTGGGCTTTTCCCCACCATAATTCCAGCAAGGGAAGTAAGAAGGTTCATGTCAGGAGTCACGGCTCACCTCCAGCTCCCAGCAGCACTTAGGGCAGGCAGGCGATGAAACTACTATGTTTTTAAGTTTCAAGGGCAAGGATTGAGCACACCTGCCCTCTCTTGAAGCCTTGATCATGAGAGGCCAGGTGTAAAAAGAGATGAAGAGTGTCAAGAGGTTTGCAGATCTGAGGGAGGTGATGTCACACACACAACATGCTGGTACACATGCTAACATAGAAGACCTGGGACACACACAGCCTGGAAATATACTGTGTGCACAGTAGCGGAAATTAATAGAAAAAAGTCTTATGCATACCTTTAGTGTGAGCGGTCATGCATAAACACACACAAGTATACACACTCCCCTACCAACAAGTGCAGACACACTGGCTCCTTTCAACATCAGAGACATAGCAGGATAGATGTAGCCGGGGTCGTACTGTGTTTCAGATCATGTTTAGGTTGCATGTCTCGGGGAAAGAAGCAGTTATAATACACAACTCTGTGTGTGAATATGTGTGTGTGCGACAGGTAGATAGTGAAGGCCTCCTGTGCCTCAGTTTCCTGTGTCTGAGAATCAGGACTGCTCGGGTACTTTCCACTTCTCGGTTTACTCAGCAGGTCTCAACAGGTCTGCTGGCAGCTCACCACAGTAGCAAGAAACTCATTACCATTACACTGTAAGATGTACGTGTGTGTGTGTGTACCATCATCTCTTCTTCACTTCTGATATACGGCACATCAAAAGATAAAGGGGGGCTTTGTTAGATAAAAAAGTGAGATAAAACATTTGCAAAGAAATTCAGGTTTCCTATCCCTCTTTTAGATCTGTAAAAAAAATGATGAAGTGATCATCACTGTGTCGATAAAGATTGGTGCTGATGATTTCAATCTCTCATTACTTTATTCTTTAAGTGTTATCTCTGAACAATCTCACTGAAAAATGTTCAGTCACATGACTAGCGCAGAGGCCTGCAGGGATTTTTTGGGGGGGGAAAGTGGCATCCACCAAAACGATGCATGTTTACACTACCTGACAGTTGCAGGATAACAGACCCTTATACAGCACCAGGGACACTATTTAAATTGCTAAAAAACAGCAAAATCCTTGCCATAACTTTGCTTTGGTGAATTTGACATATATCTAGTTAAGAATTCTTCCCATTAAAAAGCCCCTAGGATGAAAGCTTAAAAAAGGTAATGACAACTTTATGTATTTGTAACGCGGGTGTGTCAATAATGCTGCCATTTGGGAAGTGAAGGGCAGGAAAGTCTTCATCATCAAAGCAAAGTTGAGAGCTAATTAGCCAAAATGTGCAAGTCAACGTAACCTGACATTAATGTCAGGATCACTGTCAGCTGTCACTTCCAGTCAGTAATCTGAGGCAGAAATGTTAGTTTAATAGTGAATAACATTTTGCTTTAGTTGACACAATATCTTATAGCAGGATGAGGAGAAGTCTGTTGTTGTTTTTTGTGTCCCCTCACCAGAGACAGTGTAGCGTCTGACAGCATTCATCAACAATCTCCTCCTCTCTGTGTTTTCTTTGTCAGGCACTTCTGTAAGTGTGTGATGTCATGTGAAAAGAATGAATTGTCAGATGATGATATAGCCTCTGGGAGTGATGGCCAAGTTTTTTTTTGACTTTCTGCATTATGTAGTCAACATTTAGTTATAAATGACTTCTGGCCAAGACTTACTTTTCCAAATGTTTACAATGTTGGATAGAGTTGGTGTTGAGACACGAGCTGGATACGCTTACGAGCTGGTTCTTGCATATAGATATCTGTTTTAAAGACATTAACTAAAGCTAAACGCTCACAAGATGATTGCTGATGGGTGCTGGGGTTGCATTACAGCAGATTATATTTGACCATTTTTGCTCTGCAATAAGCCTGTTCACCTGGGTTCAGGCAATGCTCACTGAAATACTAGTTGATTATACTCAAACCATAAAGTGCAACAAAACGCTTTGGATAACAAAATCTCATCCCACACCAACAGATTCTGCATTTTTTCCCCAAGATATTTTTGGGCCTTTTTGCCTTTATTTTGATTGGATAGTGAAGACAGACTGAACATGTTGGGATGAGAGAGTGCAGGTGACAAATTATTATAATCAAAGCCCCATGTGGACAGGATGGCAGATTATTTTGTAGGGCCTTCATCTGTTGATGATTTCTTTCTGCTTCATTGTATAAATAGACTGAAGTTTAAGTAATGATTACAGAGAACAGTTTTACCCTCCATAGCACTTTCAGTCCTTTGAGATAGTAACGGTTAACTTGCAATGATAGGGGTAATATAGAAAATGATGTCCCTCTTCTGCCAGTGCCCCTAACGAGTGAATGAGTTTTATGAAAACAATGAAGTTCCCTTATTAAGAAACCAAGTTAAAAATGCTCCCTGACCTGGGGCAAAGTCACCAGACAATGTTTCTGCGGCCTGTGTGATCCTTACGTGACTTTTTCTACTCCTATGAAGCAGCAGTACGAACTGCATGATTCTCCTTTTTAGTGACTAAGGAGAAGTGAGGATAATCTTTAAAACAAACAAAAGAAGAAGCAGTGTTAACATGTTCTATTGTATTTGTAAGTTTCTTTTTTTTATTTAATGCTTTCATTCAAACTTCTTTTGTTTTGTGTTTTCAGGGAGAAAAAAGGGAAACTGGACCAGAAGGTAACCCGAGAGCAATCTTGTTAAACAATCGAAGTCTTCTTTGATTATGGATTATTTTATCTTCTCAATTTTGAAATTGATAAATGTATATACCATTATATCAATCTCTCATCTAAGCCTACAACTGTATAGACTTTGAAAAAAAGACATGTTAAGAGCTGAGAAATTGGAAACTACAAGCAGTCATGTTGCTTTCCATGCTGATGGTCATCTTTTGACCTATTGACCCGATCAAGAAAACCTCAGGCACTAACTCAGCTTTCAGCGTGTTATTTGGCCACATGTTATTTTGTTCTGTTGTTTAGTTTGGAAAACCTCCAGGCTGTGGTAAATGGTGCATTAGTTAGGGATTGAGGGTATTGAAGTAGAAGCAGAAAGGCAGGATTGTTTTTGTATTCCCGTTTTGCATGAATGAACATTCTATCTCCGCTAGAGAGAGAATTGTATAAATAATACTACAAGGAGATATCATCATTACAATCAACACTCCATCCTCCAGTTCAGTTTGAAATGAGACCAGATGTGTTCATGTTGAACGTGAAGTGAACCTGATCATTTTTTGGTTGAAAGACTTCAAACTCATATGCAGCCTTTGTGTGGGCTCACAGCCTTCACTCAAACGAAGGGTTTTTGCTGAGAGACTGAGGGAGAGAAAAACACAAATGTCACATAAAGGTCAACTCTTTGCACTATATCAACACTTGCTTTCTTTGCACTGCTACATATCTGTACTCAAAGACAGAGAAATTGATGATGAATATGAATGTTTATATTTCACATCAATAAACGATCAGAACTCAAGGGTCATCCCCTCTTCTATAAAGCAGATGTTTGTTGTCTTACATAGCGGCATGCCCTATCTCACAGACCAGCATCTCATGTTACCCACGTGCTCTTCTCCTCTTCTTTGAACCTGACTTTCTTCTCCTTTCCAAAACAAAGTCCCGAGGGGGGGGGAGGAAACGGAGTGACAGGGTCCTGTGTGGCTGATCCCTGGAGTGATAGGAGGAGGTCCAGCTGTGCAAGAAGAAGGGTTCTTGTTGGAGACTAATTGAAATAACCTGGTCTGCTGGACATGGAAGGCTTTGAAGTTTGTTTTGGTGGTTTTGTTTGCAGCATGTGAACACTGTTTTCGATCAGGCAGTTGTGCAATACCTGCTGACACTGGCAGTTGTTGCCACAGTGTCGTGCCTAAGGGACTCTTTGGTCTCTTTTATTTTTGTATTAAGTTTCCCTTTTTTTTCTTCTTTTTTTTGTGTGTTTTTTATTTGTGACTTTCTTTATCCATCTCTCTCTTTCTGCCTCTCCTCCTATAACACTTTCTAAATCTAATTGCAGCAGTTGGCTGTTCACCAGTGAGTCTGGTTCTCTTCAAGCTCTCTGCATGTTGAAAGGAAGTTTTTCCTTGTCAATGTTGCCAAGTTGCTTGCTCTAGTTGGATTAATGTTGGGTCTCTTCAAATTAACATAACAAATAGTGTGGTCTAGACCAGGGGTCTCTGACCCTTTTTCATCTGAAAGCACTTACATCACATCGCTTACGTTAAGTCACATGATCAAAACAAATGAACCAGCTGAATTCAGCTACTTCTTCTATACAGGTGTCAAATAGCAATACCAAAAGCTTACAAAGCCCTGAGACTCTCTGTGCCAGTGTATAAGCACCAAACTGTACATCAGCAATAGTGGACATTATTTCACTCTTACTTTTATGGTCCCTGAATAACGTCTCGGCGGCCTCTCAGCGGTCACAAACCCACTGCCAATAAATGGCTTTCTGTAAAGTCTTCTGAGATCTTTTTATTATAGCTAGGTGCTTTATAAAAATAAATTGATTGATCGATCGATTGATTGACATTAAAACACATTATGATCCTTTATGAGTACAAATAAGAACACATACATCAGGTATTGAAACAGGCCCCCACACAAAGAAGAAGTAAGCCTCCTTGTGATTAGCCATTGGAGTTCTTTTCACAGTATCAGCTCAGATCTGACTCTGATCTCTCCTTATAATCTCTTAACTGGATGCAAATTTCGCTGCTTTCATGTGTCAGCCAGGACTTAGAGGAGAGGCAATGGAGCAAGCTGCTGCGTATGTTTGCAGAGTTAGATGCTGATTAATTGCATCTGGATGAAAGTCAAGGTTTTTCATCTCTGTGGGGGCCTGATCTAACCCCGAATGCTTATGCACGCTTATCCTCCCAACAGCCCGCCGTAATTAGTTCAATCAAATACAAACATGAGTAAATGCTAATGTGCTCTGTGGAAGCCTGTTGCTTTCACGTGGGACTTTTCCCGTTTCTCAGATCTGCGCTACATCCCTTGATTAGAATAAAATGCTTCTGAAGTAGCTTTTGGATGAGGCTTTTGTTTCGAGGGTGTGTTTTTTTTTTTTTTGTTTCATGTCAACTCCAGCTTTGCAGGTGTGCTTTGTCCATAACCTCTTAATACCATTGCCTTCTGATGTTAACTCTTAATTTTAAGGCGTAGGTTGAAACAAAGATGGATGTCAGGATTAAGGGTGTGCCCAAACACAGAGTTTTGTGTCACAGTGTGTTACGGGCAATGTGAACACCTCTGGACGCTTATCCTGGAACGTAATTCGAAAACCAACACTCGACACAACATTAAACTTTATTTTAAATTCTCTTTAAACAAACATAGAAGAATGTTTAACTAATGAAAGTCTTCTTTGTTCTCAACTTGTGACATGAAGTCAAAACCCAGTCAAAGATAGTAAAAAGATGATTACATATGTATGGAAACACTGTACCAGCAAAATGAAACTAAAACATAGGTATTAACCTTATATTTTATTAGTGAAAAAAATGTACTTGAATATGTTTTGAAGAAGATTTTATTATTTCACGTCACTATTTTTTTTCTAATAAATACTCAGTGTCATGCAGCCTCACTTGTAGTCTCCACCATATTTGATGTTGGCATTTTACCTTTCATAAACAGAAAAAAAAATCTCCTCATAAGTGATTTAAGGAATATTACCAGTCTTTTCAGAGCTATGACTCTTAGCTCACCAAGCAGAGAACTCCTAAGTCGGCTGTATGACCCAAAGTGTAGTGGCCCTTCAAACACAAACTACTCTCGACATTAACACTCTGTATAACTCTACCGCTCACAGGCCAGCTACTGGTGTTCCGCTTCCCTAGTCATCAACATCTGAGGCTGAACTTCATCCCCTGAGGCAATGTAATCCACTCAGCAACCAGTGGCCCTTAGGACCCGAGGCTCATTTTTCATTGGAGTCAGTTCTTTTTTTAAAGAAGCACGTCATTCTCTCAGGCCACAGAAAAGAGGCAGATACCTCACTTTACTACACCACAGATGAGTGTAGCAGAGCAAAACAGACCCAGCATGCCCTATCCACCCCTACAGATGTTCGTCCTAGCCCATGCCCGACACAGGAAGCCATTAAAGAGTAAATCAATCAGCCGGCTCTGTGGAAACGGGACAAACCTCCATGGAAAGCATGTGGAGGGGCACGTTGCCAGGGGAGTGAGATGCTATACGCAGCTTGTACCAAATATAAATTCATTGCAGACTCTTGGAAACTTGTGTTTTCATAAACACCATAAAATGGTGGAAGCAATTTCCCTGTTTTGGACTGATTCAAATGCAAAGCAGCGGAGGGTACCGACAAAAGAGGAGTGAAAGAAGAAAATAAATAAGGCTTTGTTAGTGTGTGCCTTTTATTTTCCCAGAGGGAAAATATTTTCAAAGATCAATTTCTTCTTGAGAAATCATTTTAGCGGTGATAATCCTCAAACAACATTCCCCTCTCTTATTCCTAAACTGAAAAGAATACAAACCATTTTCAAAATTTTTCATGCAGAGATCAACTGTCCTCATGAATAAAGATGAGCATCATGGCACTTCTCTACCGCATTCAAAGACAAAATTGTGCTCTTTCCTGGTTGTTTGTTTCCCTTTGAAGAAGTTAATTCCTTACAGACACAGCTTCACTCCTTATCTATATTTACCCCAGTCGACCGCAACCTGCAGCCATTCTGTTTGATATCATGTGCTTCATTTGGATCCAATTTATATCTAAGTTTTATTTCTGTGTGGTCATATTTTACCAAAAGGAATTCAACTTCTCTGGCATATTAAGTATAGGTTTTACAAAGGACACTTACAACATTTAAGTTTTCTTTAAGATATTTGATTTATTGACACGTCACTGCCAGACATCAGGAACAATTATGGCGTCTACCCAAGGGAGACACTTCAATCGCTAGATATAATCTGTCAAAGGACAACTTTATCCCCAATATACTTTAAGTCTAAGTATATAAAGCTGAGTGAGTAATTCCTTGACTCAAGATTTATGATAGCACCTGTCTGTTAGCACAAGTAAACTGTTCCAGCTGGCTTGGGAATTCCCATCAAATCCAGCTCCAGAATCCCCTAGATCTTCAAGAACTTTGTTCTTGTCATCAGAGATAAAGCTTTGCAATCTTCCCCAACCATTATGCTTAATGATCTGCTTAACCAGCCCCGTTACACCAAAGCTAGTTCCAAGGAGAAAGACAACTTCAAAAGACCATTATTCTTCCATGCAAGGTTTGTGTTTTCCCCTATATCTCCTTATCGGGCAATGTGGAACTTGTGTGATACACAGATATGATGCAGAAGTATTTAAATCTGCTGTGTACGAGGAGCTTCGTCCAAGGGTTTGTTTGTGTACGTCTGTGTGTGGGTGTACATACAGTCTGAGGTTGTGTTTGTAGTAGTACACAGACACCAAACGCATGCAGTGTACATGTCTTTCAGATAAAACCATATCAGTTGAAACAAGCCTCAGCTTGCCTCGTCTGATCTTTCACAGTTGCTTACATCAGTGCTTCAGTTTAGAACAATTGTATTCAGTATTTGCAACAAGATGTGTTTTTTTATCCATTACTTAATATTAGGCAAATCTGTTGTTAGTTTTCTTGGTTTGTACCCTATTTTCAGACCTCAGTTAGACTGAACCACAAAATACATGAATGCATTACTAAGGATGAAAAAACACTATTAGATACCTTGCTTTATAGGTGTGATATAGGAAATGTAAAAATGTTTGGCCACTTAGACTTAACTTCTTTCAGATCTTGTGCTTCTGACAAAACTAATCACGTCCCATTACTTTTAAAATAAGTGCATAAGATGACAAACTCAATGGTTTATGTACATTTGTTTATTTTTAAGACTTTTCAGCTATGCATCTAATTGGTACATATTCTCAGGTGCCAGAGGCAGGTACTGTTTGTTTTTTCCAGACAGATTTGCTTGTGGTATCTCTTAATATTCTCTGTGTGTCTATGCATAGATCTGAATGTGCAATCTGTAACACAGGGGCATTGCAGGTCCTTTATTTTTCTCTATCAGTCTTATGAATTCTGAACACTTTGTTTCATTTGTTGTCTCCTCCACAGCATGTCTGAACCCTCAAGGTCAAAGATCTCATAGGTATTCATATCACGATCTCCCCTCAGCCCTGCGCTTATTAAGAAGACAGAGCAGCGATAGCATCGTCAGGTCTATTTTTTTATTTTTTGTGTGTGTTCATTACAACTGCTGTGAGGAGTTTTGAACTGGTTATAAAGCCTACTCCCCTTCATGAACTACTGTAGAAAAGCAAACCAGGCCATCTCTGAGAAAATTGACTCTGTCTTTTAAGTTATTGCTCATGTCTTTCACCGGGTCTGTTCTCGTTCCTCACACATATTTAGAGTGTTATGCCGAAATTACAAATTGTCAGTGTATCTGCACGTCTTTTCATGAATTATATGGACTTTTTTTCAGCTTTTCTGTCCTTATCTGTCCATCTGAGCTAGCTCTATATTGTAACTGATGATCGCTGATAGTTTGTCTTTGGGCAAAAGAAATTGTTTGGTGCATAAACTGTTATTTGGCTGTCAGAGCACCATTTATGCTTGATTTCAAGTCCTTACCTTCTTGCAAAAATAGCTGGTAAACTATGCAGTAACAGGAAAAAATAGCATGCAAAGTATCAGTGCAGAGGATGTTATGGAGTTTTTTTAAGGTGTTTTGTCTGACAATGATATTCAGCCATATTTATTCATACCAAAGTATATCCCAGGAAAAATGTGGTGCAATGACGCTGAGGCTATGGCTGCCCACTGTGCAATGTATCCTGTTGACAGTGCAGCCACAGCTCTGTAAGTAGGAGATCTTAGCTCTCCTGGTCAGTTTAGCACACACTTGAGGAATTTGTTACTTCAACAGTGATTGGACATTAAGAATGGAATGTGGTTTAAAAAAAAGCAATCCATTTCAGTGCACTATGCATTGATTCAAAGTGCATCTATCAGAGTCAAGTTTAGAAAACTGATTCAAAACATTTAATATATATAATAATCCATTCAGTTACAATCTGCAGTGATCTTGTGCTTATTTCCAAACAACGTCAGTCACTAGATGAAATCTTCCAACTTGCAGTGTCAGTATGATTTGCAGGCTGGGATTTGTAAAGCTTTCTTGATATAATGTTAGAAGATTGAATGGAGGACGCAGTTTCCCTTGACCTGTTTCTTTTCAAAATTGGAACTGAGATGTGCATGGTTAACATTAGCTCAACATGTGTATTTGCAGCGAGCTTACAGTGCATGGCTCTATTGTAAACACATAATCCCGCAAACAAACGATCGTTCCTGCAAATCTGTGTCCTGAAACTCATTTAATGAATCTTGTCCTTGTTACTATGTGACTCTTTAGAGAAGTGTTTTTGTTTTTTCATTTGGCCACAAAATGTTTTTGCTTAAATGAAATATGACGTTAAGACCCCTTTCATCTTCATAAGAAGTAAATATTCTCCATACTAAAGTTTGCTTCCTCAAATGTGTTCTTCATCGACAGTTTACACTTTGCATATGCTGGATTGTGGTTCTGTCATTGCATTCCCTGAATGGATTAAATGAAAAGGACACCCATCAGAGCATGTTTGCAGTGTTTTCAAGTTTGACATGGAGAAAAAAATGGATGCACAGCATAAAAACAAGTCTGGCCTGAATATACCCCACATTGATAACCCCGAATCCCCGGAGTTGTTTGTGCCCAGAGAGAGCATTCAGATGGAAGATAATTTAATGTGGTGACAGCTCTCTATCCTTTGAAGATCAGATTCAGACAACAAACATCAATACCACGTTTCTTCATGTAGAGAAAACAATAAGACAGTTTGATATCTTCTGATTCAGCAGAATCAGATTTTATTCGAGTTTTTCAATCAAACCTAAGTATATATCTAATATCTGCATCAAGTGTCATTCCAGCCAAATAAAGAAAACATGTTGATGAGATGCTTCATTTGAGCTCTGGTACCACTCTAGATCGCTTGTCAACAAGCCTCTGGCCCTTTTTCTTATGAGGTAATGAAGAAGCAGTTTCTCTTACTTGAAAGAATGGTGATTGCGATGGTCTCTTACACAGATGAAACATATATAACGCAGTGTCACACATGACTACTTGCCCTTACAGTCACTGAGTAAGTGTATTGAAGGAATGAATAAGTGGATGTGCCAGAATTTCCGACAGCTGAATAAAGGAAATTGTAAAATACTTGCATTCAGCCCAGATCCCTGAACTGGCTTCCAGTTCCTCACAGAATGAATTTCAAAATGCTCTTACCTGTACATAAATCACTAAATGAGTTGGTCCACCTGTCAGACCTCCTGAACCAGCACAAACCTCCCAGACCTCTTAGGTCTGCTGGTTCTGGACAATTGGTCGTTCCCTGAGTAACAATTAAACATGATGAAGCCAATTTTTGCGCCTATGTCTCTCAATTGAGGAACAAATTGCCTGTGAAGCTAAAACTTGAAACTGTGTTAACAACTTTCTTTTAAATCCAAGATCAATACTTACCTGTTCAGCAAAGCTTTAAATTAATATTCTTTCAAATTATATTGTGTTCTCTTTCTTTAATATTACTTTGTTGTATTGTTTTCAACTAGATTGTGTTTATTTTTTCATACTTTTCTGTGTGTTTGTTATTGTTTTTAACTGTTCTTTGCTTGTGTCGAATCCTATCTGTTTTTGTAAAGCACGTTGGTTTGCCCTTGTGCATGCAAAGTTCTTTATAAATAAATTAGCCTTTCCTTTGCCTAAAGAAGAAAGGTTAAAGGTCAGTGCTTACCTTGACTCCATGACACCTAAATCTACAAATGAAGCCAGAAGCCAGCCTTTAAAAACAGGTCAGAAAACATTTTTATATACTGCTGCCTTTCAGTTTATGGTAAGACTCTGCAGTCCGTGCCTTTAGAGCACTATAACACTGTAAGGCACACTGAGTAGATAACTAATCATTAATTGCCAGATTTGAGGATGTTTTCATACATTTTGTGTTTCAATGTTGTATTTTTGCTTAGTGTCATAAGTCTCTATTTCTTTTTGATCTTAATGATATAAATGTTTGGTCTTTAAATTATCTTAATGTTATAAATGTTGTGTGTTATACTCTGTAAAGCCCTTTGATTTGCTTTATATATGAATGGTGCTCTATAAATAAACTTGCCTGTCTTGCTGCCACCCTATTTCAAATAAATGCTACTGCGTCACCCAGTAAATCAGTTACTTTTATAGGAGTTCCCAAAAATGGAATGATCACTTGTGCAAGGACCGGGCTCTGGTTTACAAGGACCCAGGGTCTTTGGGTTTGGGTTTTGGTTTGGCTTTTGAAATGTTTGAGGCTCTCGGTATATTTTCCCATTTAGGCTGATGGACAAAATGAATATGTTTAAAATTGGGGTTAATTGTTGCTCAATGATGCTCTACTCTTCCTCTTACTCTGATTTCAAACTGGACAAACAATTCAGATGCCCACATCACATTAGTCTGTGCAGGTTGTTATTTGAATGGATACTTCTAGTTAACATTCTAGGATTGTATTATGTTTGTTCATTTCATGATATGCTTTCATGTGCTGGTATAAAATGAAACATTGGTTTTTAATACAGTTGAGGTCTTATCTTTATATCATCATTCCTGTATCTGTTATATTTAAATAGTACAAGATGGAAAAGAGGTCATGAGAAGATCCTGTGGATCGAAAACAATCAGAAACATAGAAGAATTGAAAAGTGAACCATTTATTTGGAGCCTAAAGGTAAGCACCCCTGTTTTGTACTGATATAAGTTTTACTCACCAAGAAAACTTCCATTAACTTTATAAGACGAACTTTCTGGCTCGCCCTTGGCCGTGCATCACTTTAAAGTTTCTCTGAATTAGAAATAGATGTTTATGTTTTTTATTAGATATGTTTTGCACTTATTATTACCTTGATTCCTGTGTAGGTGTATCAGTATTTTCTGCTGTGGACGTCAAACAATATTTATAACAAGTCCCTCCTTAGCTTCCTGTTTTTAAAGGAAACATGTTAATACACAGTCGAATAGCACACTGCTAGCCATTTCACAAAACTGAAGTTTCATCACCGAGTAAAGTGTTCATCTATATAACTATTTTCTCTTTACTACCCTTCTGAGTTCTTGTTTGTTTGAAATTTACTTTAATGAAAGGATGTCACAATGTTCACAGATCTCTACAATCAAATAACCAATAACTGATATGGACAAAATATGACAATAACTGATGGATATCTTTGTGAGCAAAAAATGCTGTCATCTTTCCTCTGCTCCTAAGTCTGTTTCATATTCCTCTCTCTCTCTCTTTGTCTTTCTTTTAAAGGAGATAAAATGGAGCAATGTTACAATAAACATTCCAGGGGGTGTCACCCACCCACAGCCTAATTAGAGACCCGGTAGGCCAAGCAAGATGGATGACGGCTGTGTGTGTCAGGGGAGAGGTAGAGAAGGAGGGGTTGCGGTGCTTCAGTGGCCACTGGTTACGTGCAGGTGGCTCGATGTAAAACGTTAGCTTTTATCTAAGCTTTGAACACAGGTAAGCTCAGGGGCCTGTGCAGGTGTGTGTGTGTGGGGGGGACGGGGGGGTAAGCAGTCGGGAGTTTTTAGTGGAGCTGATAGAGCCAGAGGCGATCATTTGTCAGGGGGGGGATCCTACTTTTGCAGTGCTTTGCTGGGGTCAGAGAGTGACACCGTAATGTGTGTTGCAACCACTAATGATGTGGATCATATAGACACTCATGTGGCCACGGGGGGTGGGGGGGGGGGTCAGCCGGGTCGTTCAGACTTCAGACAACATCCAGATGCTCTGGTTGAGTAATCACATTGACTCACTGTGTCCCCCATAGGAGTAGACCAAAGAACGTGTGCGTCAGTGTGAGTGCCAGTGTGTTTTGTCTTCAATTAATGTGATGAGCCAAGCGATGGCAGAGATCATTTTGGCACTGAGAACAGCAATCCCGACTGTAAACGGTGACTCAGGGGTGATGTCAAAGAGGGAGTCTAAATCATCACCCTTCCTCTTGTCACATCACTGCCAAAAACTGAGAAACACACCATTAAACCTTTTTTTTTATCTGTATACACAAGTGTGCTTATTCTTATTAATGAAAGCAAAGACAGTGTTAACAGTTGAGACAGTTAGACTGTTTTTTCAAGAAAAAACGCTTCAAAGTCTTAAAAACTTGTCAAATATACAAAAAAAACTGTCCCATCCATAATATGTTAGAATAAAGTAAAAAATGCACAACTTCATGTTTTAGAGCCCAAATGGAGTTATTCACAAGCCTGAAAAATATACTTAGTATACTACCAAGAAATGAAAAGCCACTCATCTAAGTCCTCTATTGTGTGACTCAAACATTACATCAATATAAATTGTTGCAGTTATAATTTTCCAGGAATACTGCTCAGAGTGAGGTCTGTGAATTATCCGAACTAACCAGGAAACTTCTTCATGGAAAGACATGCCGCTGGTGAGTTTTTAAATGTCATTTTTACTATTGAGAGCACCTCAATATAATTCCCATTCACCTTTATTGTATTGAAGTGGAAGCATAAATGTCAGAGACTGAAAAGCTGAAATAATGAACACAAAAAAAAAGGTTCTGCTGTGTCTCACTCTGTCGTTGAAACTAAATGGCAAAGCTAATCAAAAAAACATGTCTCACGCTACAAAAATGACTCGAGAGCCTCAGGAACAAAGCAAGCACGGATCCTCTGCTGAGAACAAAAGCCAAGATAGAGAAATAGTTTTGACCACAAAGGAGAATAATGTGGTATTAAGATTCAGGGCCAGGCACTGGTGTTTACCCAAGAGGAAACAAGGACATGACATAGTCTTGGCTCCTGAATTTGTGAATTCGAAGCATCTGGGCCAACCTCTAATTCAGCTGTGCATAACTTCCCATTGGCAGGCAGGTCAGGGATGCCGGAGTACTCTCTAATACATCTCAGTGGATTACTCTTGCTGTGACCTCCAGCTTTCTCCCTGCATAACTCAGCAGGCAGGACGCACCAGCGCCTCTCACTGTGGACACCTATGCTAAAAATGAACACATACTGCATGATGCTGTAAGGAACTTTGATAGCTTGTTGGCTTATGTTGAGATGTTTGAAAACACAAAATGTCAGAGTTATAAAATGTGTATGATTCATCTGGAATACCAAAAAGGACAACAGAATTACAGTAACTCCAGCAGATCACAAGGAATGTGGCCAGGCAGCGTGTACAGACAGGACCAACATGTGATCGCACACACGCACGCACACATACACACACACACACACACACACACACACACACACACACACACACACACACACACACACACACACACACACACACTGAAAGAGACACCAAGGAGACAAAGGACGCATTACTAAAACTGCACAGTATCACAGGATGATAGTAAGATGGAAAGAATAGATAGATAGATAGATAGATAGATAGATAGATAGATAGATAGATAGATAGATAGATAGATAGATAGATAGATAGATAGATAGATAGATAGATAGATAGATAGATAGATAGATAGATAGATAGACACTGTAGTCTTTTTATTCAGTGTGAGGACCCTGAGCCTGTCTTTCAAATCACATACTACATAATGATCAAAATGTACGGGGTGTATTCAAGGAAGAAGTAATTATCTAAATCAAAAACTATTCTAATAATAGTGGTTCTTAACATAAATCTTAAGTTGAAGTACTTAGGTATAGAATTAAAATGATAAGCCATTCTATTGTTAAGTCCCAAAGAAAGAAAATGAATTGCAAATTGTTTCTTTTCGATGCATCTTTTCGTGCATCAGTTTTAAGGAAAAAGTCCCAGCTGTGAAAATATGAATGTTGTCAGTTATACTTGAGTCTCTATGACAATACATGGCTTTTGTTTGGGTTTCGGACTCTCAGTCAGAAAACAAGAAGTATAAAAACATCATTGTTACAGTATAGGCCCAAACATGATAAAAACACCAGGCAAAAATGTGTGTTCACTATATGGATGTCCTGGAGCTCATATAATACATTAGAGCTTATATTCATACAACAATCATTTCAATAAGTCTCACAATGTATGGTCTGCTTTAAAAATAAATAAATTAAAAAAGTAAGGAAGTAAGGAGACATAATAATCAAAATTAAACATTCTCAACAGAATATAAATGAGAATATAAAACAAGATTTAAGAATATGTTAAATAGCTGTTTTTCATGGGGGAAAGCTGTAAATTTTTGTAAGTTATTGGTTAGAAAGTTGGACAGTTTTTACTATTCTCTTTCCCTATTAAAAGTTATTAAGTTGAGGTATAAAGCGTCAAAAAAAGGGTAGCCTAATTAACGTGTACCGAAGTTCAGAGCTGACCCTATTGTATATCTAATGCACATATTGTTAGAAAGTTTGTGTAGACAAAAGAAAAAGCTGTCGTGTGTTTTCTGAAAGGTTAAAGGTCTCAGTCTGACGCATTGTAAACTTTTAGAAGAGTTCAATTATATCACATTTCTTTATGTCAACGATTCTCAATCTTTCACTGTACTTTAAGTATATTTTGATTCTCTCTCGAGGCCACACAGTTTCTCTAAAGGGCACACGTCATGCTAGATTACTTTCCCTGTGCACCTCATCTCGACCCTGTCGGTTTTGGCAAAATAAATGTTGGTCAGTTTTTTTTCTCCAAGAGTGGTGAGCTCATCCTGGATTTTCTATTTTTAAGCGGACTGACTGCTTCTGGCTTACACACTCCTTCACTGTGCTGAGTGGTTCTCACAGTGAAACACACGAGGGTGCTGTTTTACCCGTATGATGGAGTTACCCATGTTAAAAGGAAAAGAGGTGAGAGGACAGGGACAGTGCACCTGCTTCTTTCCAGTGAGTAAGGTAAGAAGTAGAAAAGAGTAAGGTAAGAACAAATCCATGGGAGAGTCATTTAAGGAATCTGTTGTGTTTCCTTTAAGAACATTTATCTTCTCTCTGGATTTAAAATGAGTTCCCTGAAATGTAAACACTATCTGATCAGTTGATTTTGTAACCTAGTTAAACAAAAATCATCCCACTCTACTGTATGTATTAGAACAATCTGATGACTAACTGTGGACACAAACAACCTAATCTCACACAAAGAAAAATGATGCTCATACTTCTAGTTTTCACACCAAAGATTTTACTTTAATGATTTAATTATTGCAAAGAGGCAGACAAAAAACTCAACATATGATTAATTTGTGATCATATGTTTCTCTGTTTATAAATCCAGCAACAGGAATAACCAATAAATTCTTATCTTTTAAGAAATTACCTAAAATCCTATTCACTCACCCCCACCTTGTCTATGCTTTTGCCATGAATATGATGTATTACTAAGGTCCTTGGTTTCACCTTTATGTGCAGTTTAGCCCAGAAGTTTCCAAATGCAATGATCCCCCAATTACTAGACCCCCTCATATAAACCAAGACAGAGCTTCCATAATAGTCCAGAGGGGAATTTTGTGTGTGTCTCTGGTTTTGTATAGCACGTTTAGAGTGAACAGTCTTACTTAATGATACTTCTAGTGATGATACACTTGTCCTTTGGTGTCACATGTATTCTTCTTATATAACTGTATGGCCCTAATAGTAAATGATGTTTTAAGTTAGGTTTTACCCTCTGGAGCAGTTTTTCTCTCATATTTCTGCGTGTTTGTACTTTTGCTGTAATTTTAAACTTATTACACAGTTATTATTGTTGCCTTATGCTTGAAATCCATTCTTTCAAGAGTGTAAATCAGTTTTGCTTTGCTAGTCTGCTGTTCATTGCACCTCTAAATCCACCCTCCAACCCCAGCACCACCACCCTCCCACCCTCACTCCCGCTTCTTCTCCTCCTCTTTTCTCTCTGCTGCCTCCCCAGCGTTGCAGGTTGAATCTGTTGCCCCTATTTCCTGTCACATGGGTTGGAAATAGGATCCCTGCTTTCTACTATCTGTTCCCGTCTGTGTTGGTGTCAGTGTAGTAGTAGCTGTGGGACCTGCCTTGAAGTTCAGGGACTTTTAACGCCTGCCAAAGAGCGACTCCTGCACAGACCCGGACAGACAGACAGGCAGACAGTCACTCAGCCAGTCCAGCAGCCCGCCGGTCTGCGCATCTGTCCGTGAGGCTGCACTTCACCTGAGAGCCAGTCCAGACTCTTAACTCACACGATGGATTCCTGGACAGTCTCATCTGCACTTTTTCTTGCTGGGGTTATTTCGTCTGCGGCTTTTAGTCATTTCGACACCGGTAAGTGAAACTTTTCTCCTCGCCTTTTCTGTGTATCTATTCCGATAAATCTGCGTGTAGGAAGCGTCTCCAAAGTTGCTCTTTAGCGCACCGGACAAGCTGTTGCCCCTCCAGAAACTGTACAATGAACACCAGGAAGATGGTTATAATCAGTGTTTTAGAGATAGATCTTTTACACAATTTGGTATCGAACATGTCGCAGATTGCAGCAGCTGTAAACTCATTCATAGTTCATCGCTTTGGTTTCAATCTCAGGCTCTGTTTCTTAAACTGCATGACGTCTTTTTCTGGGATGTTTCGGGAAGGCCCCCCCCCCCCCAAAAAAAAACAACAACAACAACGTGAACCTTTTCAGTTGTTATTTGATAAGGATTATATGCTCAGAGTAGAGTGATATTCAGTGTGGCGGTATACTAGTTTCTGTGTTACCGCACACCTACAGGGTAAACACCTACCGTTCAAACCGAATCCTAAAGTGCACTCAGACTTTAAGTATCCTTCGCGGCTGCTTGCAAACCCCCTTTAGATTGGGGGTAGATGTACATCTAAAACTAGTGGGCTTGGAAATAATCCTAAACCCCTCGTGAGATGTTCATAAAGCCATGTCTCGGTTAATCATGGGGGGGGGGGAACGAGCGTGTAACCCAAACCAGCAGCTTTTACGCACTCGACTCTCCCAGTGCGTCTAGTCTTGATCTGCTTACCTGTTCTGCATCAGCTGTTACTTTCACACTGTTGTGATTGAACACGACTTTTAATGGTTATGTAAGAACATCTCTAAAATGTCTCTCCATCTCGACCATAATATAACTGTTGGCTGTCCTGCATATTGGTTGTTGTGTCTGTAATTGAACCACAAAAAAAGATCAGTTTCCCCTAAAATGAACCCAAAACCTTCCGCTCTGTCATGTGATATCATCCATTTAATTTACCATAAAGTTCAGACTAATGCGCGGGGTTAAGCTTGCTTCTATCTGCGAAACTTCAAAGTTGCAACCGTATCCACATTCAAAGCTATGTATTCAAAGGGAATATTTGGTTTAAATGTGAATATCTAATAATGATGACCACACTAACCAGGCCTCAACTCGCTGTAATTTGCTGTGCGTTTCATGTCGGAGCAGCAAATCCTCATGCTTTCCTTTTTAATTTTTTTGTCTCTTAATTATACCCTCTGATTTCAAATTAGAGGGTCCAACATCTGGGCTAGTGCGTAAGTACTCCCATGTGTACCTATGTATTAACAAAGTATTTAAAGCAATGGTATTCCCCCTCATAACACTGCAGCGAAGAAAGCCAAAGTTTATGTTTAGTTGAAGTCAGCTGTGCCATACAGTATGTAGCCTACTGTACTGTAGTTAAACAATAATTTCATGTGTCTACAACAAGTCAGGTCCTGGCTGTAAAGGCACTGAAGGACTGTTTGATGCTCTCTTTGCTCTGTTTGCCTCTAATACCGTATGTTTGGACTGTGCATTCTGAACAATAGTATAAAACTAACCAACACCTAAAGTAAAAGTCCACAAAAAAACCACTGGTGTTTGCAGCAAAATCTCATCTGTTTGTTCAGATTTTCCTGTGTTATGTTGTCTATTTTTCTTGCCACTATGTTTATTTGTTAAACAGTTTTATTTGATTTATATGATTGTTAGGGACTTGTTATTTAAGTGTGTGCTTTTATTTACCATTTGTTTTCCAAGTTTATGTTTGGTGCAAAATGTTCATCTTCTGGACACCGGTAAATGTGAGCCCTACAAGCACCCTAAATGCCTTAGAAACGTCTCACAAGACTCTTTACGCATCCATTTATTTTTGTGAAATTGTTCTTTGTTTGTTGTAATCCTTTTAAATGTATTTACTGGAACTTCAAGCTGTATTACCACAACATCACCATTACAGTTTGACTGGCAGCCTTTATTGCTTTTAACACCCCCCTCCTACCATGTCGTTCTGCATCTGCACTTCCATGATGTAAATGGCAACAAAAGACAAAACAAATGTGCATTGCAATCGACATGAACTCTTTTTGATGCAAGCAGAGTCAGTGGGATTAACTCACTGACTTCTGGGAGCCCCCCAAACCTGCTTAGGCCCTTTAAAGACTAGAGCTTGCCTTGCTCAGGGGATAAATATAAGCCATGTTAACAGCTAAAAAATAACTCTGTGATTGAACTGAACTCATTGTATCTTATGATGTTGCTACTTAGATTCTTCCTATAGTACTACTGAGGTTAAGTATTGTACAGATACATTTTATGGACAGTGAAATCTCTGCCAGGAGAACCCTGGGTCTGCATGTGGTGGCATAAAGGGTAAAATGATTCCTTTAAAAAGTTGAATTTTCCTTTGAAGCTGGTTTTGCAGCAGTTTATTAATACGCTGACAGACTGCCTTAAAGACTTATACAGGAGTGCTTTCACTGTCCTGGTACACTGCAGTGTCTCCTCCAGCAGAGGTGCGTTAACAGCAGAAGTGTTTTTCATCTTGTACAGAAGGTTTTGTCATGCACCTGGTAGTAAACTAACAAATGTATATAAAGACACACAGGTAAAGAGTGAAATAGCAACGGGTTAGAGATTGAGCTGCTAAGTGCATTTATACAAGCTTTAGTAAGAGAACATGCTCTTTCCCATACAGCACTCTTCATACTCCTAGTACAGAGTGTTAGTTAACCACAGGCTCTTATCATGAATGTATGGGATGTCTCTTTCCCCTGAACTCAGAGGCTTTATAAAGAAACTCTTCCAGACTCCGACATGCTGTTGTGTCTGACTGTGGCCTGCCGTTGCTCTCTTGGCAGAGGCTCAGGCCCTTCACACAAATATACACACAAAGTGGAAGCTGAATCCTGTCAGAGCTGTCAAGATGACGCGTAATTGAGTCGCTCTGTAAGCCGGTAATGATGGA